>CM042427.1:18300670-18348170 GCA_023631565.1 Gymnocephalus cernua | reverse complement strand
CTTGCCTTGACTAATGCTTCATTTAGACCTCCACAGCACAGTACAATGAGGAAACTATTTTGTTCATGGTAGGAGCCACTGAGGCATATAAACTGCAATCTGCTCTGGGCTCAGGGATAAAAAGGAATCAAAAGGGGCATTTTCATTTTGGAAGGGAAACATGATAACTTAATGCCAGGGCTTTCCTAGACCTCACTTTACTGGGCCTCAAAAAGAGTTGCCTTTCTTCTCATTTCCTCCAATTCACATCCACCATCTGCATAATGCTGTTTCGTATTCTCAACCCTAAATGGGGCATGTGCAAACGGATATGCACTATATGGTCTGTTTATGGAAAATTTCTGTCATAGTATGATTTCTTTAATGAGCTGGCCTCTTGTAAATCTGTGTCACCCCATCATGTCCACGCTCTGTCACTCTCCCTCTTGAACAAGGTGAAGTTTAAGTGAGAGCAGTGAGGCTTCTTTTTGCTCCATTAGTGACCACATAGACATACTTCAAACAACTTTCCCCTTTCTTAAACTACAGCCTTTCTTTATCCCACTACAGCTTATTGTGTGACAACATCTCTGTTTGAATCATTTAACACTTTATAAACTTGATTTAGTACCTCTTTATCATCTGTGAAAGAAGCCGTGCTCATAAAACACACATCTGAACAAAACACCCAAAGCTCAGAGTCACCTGCCACTGATCCACAATTTTAGACCCAATCCTGTCCTTAATCCATACTATCTCATGACTCATGTAATCCCTCGAACTGTCAGCTCAGTTTTGGTCATTGACTTGAAACTGGCTGCTTCAGAGATATTTAAGATTATGGGTTCTGCTACATAGTCTGAATGTTTTTTTTAACAACAGCAGCAAAAGGCCCTCATGTCTTATCCTTCAGTGAGATGAGCCTAGTGACCTGTGACTTCTGACGTGAAATGGGTCAAGCTCAGTGGTTCTTTGGATCAGAGATTTTAGAGCGGGCTGTCTCTCTTTAGTCTTGCACGGCTGGTCACACTGGCAGCGGCCCTGCTGACCTAACTCTGCTAAAGCAGTCAGAGAAGTGAAGAAACTTTATTGGGTCAGAAGAAACCTTCAGCAGTTTGGTGGGACAGTATTCTATTTTTTTTCTAGTTTTTTTTTTATTCAGTGTAATACATGTCTTAGAAATTATAAAAAAAAAACACACAGGTGAACAGAACACTTTTCGAGCTTGAATAAAAATTAAATAGAGAACAATGGCAAGGAGCTTCTCCCTGTCCACACAATAAACCAGCATTGAGCTCAGCTTTGCCTCAGTGAGGAAGAAAGAGGCTGCAGTTGTTATGCTATGTGACTGGGAACAATGATAAAACAGGGGGGTTGAGAGTGCGTATTCAGCATGGGAAGGAGGCCACTTCCTCAAACCCACATGTCAACACTGAAGCCAAACCAGGCCGAGTCACCACAGGGGCAGACCCCACTCACAGAAGCATGGTCAGATGAAACTGATAGCAACAAGTGGATTTTCTGGGACAATAACAGAACTCAACCACATCTCTACTGGCATGAGTAGACTAAAGATGATCTTAAATTCAAATAATTGCAGTAATACTTATTCTATCTGGCACCTTCCACACACAGATGGACATATGAATGCATGCACTCCAGTAGTGAAGCCCATGCCTGGTTAAAGGCAGGCAACATGGAGCAGCAGAGCCCAGTGGGCACAGCTACCCTTGACCAGGCTCCATGCTCAGGTTTCCAACAGTCATGGCTAAAAATACAGGAAACATGTATCATGTCTGTTTTTGCTCACCCCAGATTCTTTAGGTGTTTAAACAGTACATGCATAACATGACAATTTTAGAAAATATTTAGTAGGGCTTTGTTTTATTCTGTGCAGAAACAACTATACACAGTTACTGTATTCTGAATAAACTCCTGACTGATAAGACTCAATCTGCACTGCTTCACATGTCATGGACCTGTTAAACCAAGAAGGAATCAAATCCACATCTCAACTAGAAGACTCCTTGTTGTGGCCTGATGTACAGTTTAAAAAAAGAACTACAATTATCAGATTGTTTCTGTGCTGGACGTGTGTCCTGGCAGCCGGCCCTATTTGGAGCTGATATGAGGAGAAGCTTAGTCAGTGGCTATCAGTGAGGATTATCAAATGAACACGGCCGAAACAAAAAGCTGTCTCTGTTTTGGCATCGAGCAATCAGGCAGCTTTAGTTTCTGCATTGCTACAAGGAGTAAAACAATGGAGTATTTATGAATGACACAAGAACAAATTATTGCACTGGTATTTCATAGACTGTTAGACTATATTGTGCTGAATAACAGACACCAGTGTACACAAAAATGGATTAGATTAGAATAATTTAGCACTTGTTTGTCATAGTTGTGTTGATGTATATGTTTCTGTACTGCTGTGCCTAGATTTAAAACTATTTTTAGTTTAGTTAATTTTATTATAGTCAAACATATTGTCAAGAATATATGAACACTGATGAGGGACTCCTGAACCTGACTTGGTCAAAACCGAAAAACTTAGCAATGACCGATGACTGAAAAAGTGCTACCTGATATGTGCATGTGAACTGGAGGCAAAGGTGTAACATGACATGTGAAATGACATAATGGGAATGCACAAAACAATGTTTTCCTGACATTTAACTGCCGGTAATTTCATTGTAATCAAGACTGAATTTACTCATTGTTGTTGCTATAATTAAGCATTACATTTCCTTTTGGTTTGAGAAACAGCTATTAGCACAATATAGCCCATCTTACTGGAAATGCACCAGAGCTTTCAGTCACATCTTGTGGCATCAGCTGATAGTTTGCCCATCTTGTCATTTATTGTTTGTCAAACTGCAATTTCCAAGGTAAAAAATAATCCTTCAATCGTGTATATTAAGTTTCCTTTTTTTGTTAATAGGCAAATAACCTTCAGAACTTAATGAATGCCCACACCACATCTGCCATTTTCCTTGAACTCAGTGTTATTACACTGTGTGGTCAACATGTGTTGTTTCTTTTGCTTAGAATAACTACTGTCAGGCAAAATGGCAATTTCATATCCTTTTTTGTTCCTAGTTCTTCCTCAGCCTTCCCAGGGAATTGCATGTATCTCATTCACAGATCTTGCTCTGTCTCTCTGTCTTTGTCCGTCTATGTGTCTCTCTCTTCCTTCCTGCCAGACTCCCAGATTTGGTGGAGCAGAGTGACAGCTGTACTCCACAAACCTCCTACCCCCTCCATGGTCCCCTTCCTCCCTGTGTCGGCTTTGTTTGCGGAGGGGACGGACAACGAAGAGGGACTGGAGGCCACAGTCTGGGTGGGCCAGATCTACCACCATGGCATGCCTCCCTGCCTGCCTCCACATTGTTTACACCAGTGTAAGAGAGGGGAATCTCCCCTTCTCCAACTTCTTTTTAATACATGCTGTTGGACACTGAGGCTGGAGCTGGCATGAGTCTCAAGAAAATCAAGGAATAATCAAGAAGCCAGACTTCCCAGCAGGGAACCCAACAACTAGACTAGAAAGAAATGAAAATGGTTTAAATATGCTCAAAATAGATGAGTTTAAAGCCTGCGAGAAAAATAGTGGCAAACATTAAAGTCAAAATAGATTTTCGACATGATGGATGGACTAATTTATTACAATTTTTACGACACACATACTATATTAGACTGGCCATCAAATCCAATACATACAGTAGCTGCCTGGTTCAGCTCACATTTCCATTAGCTTTTCAAACTGACAATCATCATAATTTCTGCTGGGATGTAAAGTTTTATAGGCCGCACGTGTTCCTAAATGTCCCTGTTAGCAGCTATTTAATAAATGAGCTTCAATGTGATTGATCACTGACAAGGGCAGGGGATGAATATTTAAGGAGTATGATAATGTTTTTCTGTTTTAGGGCATGAGTGAGAGCAACTGGATCCTTTTCAAACCTTCATTAAAAGCTGTACTCTACTAATGTTAGTGCAGTAAGTCACATAGTGGCCTGCTGCAATGCGACACATGCAGGTATTTTGGTGCAGTATTTAACAAAAAAACTAAAAGTCAGTGTCAGAAAACACAAAGATGTGAAATTGTGAAATATTTTAGATGCAGCATGGCAGAATGACTCCGCGAAAGAGTGGTCTTCAGAAAAATTCAAGTATCCAATATCTGCAAAACAACTTCACTAAAACAAAACAAAAAAAAACACAGGACATTATAGCCTGAGATTTTTCCTGCACCAGCGTCTTTTGACAGCACATTCTTTATCAGCTCATATATATACACAGCAGTGCTGCCTGCCCTGCACCATACATAGATGCAGTGAATGGTGGGCCAGGCTGGAGACATCATTGAAGAGGAAGGTCAGTATGAGGCTTTGACGTTCACCAGCATGATGCAAGGAAGAGCAACCTTCTAAGAATATCCTCATCAGGTGACAACCATCGCCATTATTACATTTCCTCATTAATCATGTTGATATAAATACTGGGGAGGTTCCAGTCAGCTCGGTATTTAAATGCCACTGTTTTTTTTTTAAAGTATGGTCTATTAAATCATGGAGATGTCAAATGTTAATGAAAACAGAAGAATGTTTCTTTATTTGGTTTATTTTGATTGTGTAATAAGTGTAAGAAAAGATTTTTCAAATAGTGAAAGCTTAGCTTTCTCTCTGCGTTCCAAAGAATTCATGTTAAGAATGCTGCATGATTATATGTATTAATAACTTATCATTCCATCCGGACAGCGACAGCATGTGCTGTAAATTGACACATCCCAGTGGCTCAATTGCTGCTTCAGTTCAGGAGAGTGAAGTTATCGCAGGATGTTACAAATCATAATTTGACAGGGACTGAGAGCCACATCTTTGACCCTTGCTTGCCACATATTTGATATGGTGACACAGATGCTTGCAACACTTGAAATCTAATAACATAACAGATGTGGGACTGGGAATCTTTTGTCAGACTATTATGTGTAGAATGATGAATAAGGATTCAAAAAAAGGCAGACATTAACAAAAAGACTCACAAACATTGTCCAAACGTGTACCATGGCAGAATGCGCAGATGACAGGGATGACCTAATATATTAGAATTCATCCTGCGGGGGACATTAATGTATGTAGCAAACTTCATGACAATTCATCCAATATCTGGTCAAGCTATTTCAGTGAAAACCACAATTGTCAACCTGGTGGCACAAGATGAAAAGTCATGGTATCACCAAAGTCAGTAGGATACATCCTCTGGTCACCATGGATCCATCCATGGAACCATGATTGGTCTCTAACAAATCTGATCCAAAAGTGGTGGACTGACAATCCGACAGAACGACATCCCAAGAGCCATGCCGCTAGCATGGCTAAAAAGGACAAGGAAAGGAAAGTGAGTAACTCAATGACAGCTTGACTAGGAGCAGCAACAGCTTTGCCATATGAGAGCAGATAAGAATAGCCGTACATCATAACTCCCCACCCCTGCAGCCATCCAACCACCATAAATCAAGGCTGAAGAAAAATAGACAAAAGGAGAAAGAGAATAGAGAATGAGGTGATACCATGATTGATTGAAAGGGATATGGGGAAACCTCTGAGAGGAAAGAGAAAGGGCAAGAAATGGAGAAGAGGTAAAAAAGTGGAACACACCAAAGAAAAAGAATAGTACTACCATGAAGGGGTCTTAAAGGAGGGGAAAGAAGGAGAGTGACAACAGAGTGGGTTGTGGTGGAGGGGGAGTAAGAGGCCTCAGCTTCTAGTCACAGGGGGGCCACGACTGTGGCACCATTAGCCAGTAAATCTCCTGGTGACTGTTGACATGTGTGACATGTAAGATCCCAAAACACAAGTTAGGAAGTAGGGGTGTTACATGGGTGTGTCAGTCAGCATGCAGACCTACTGTACAACAGAGTGTACCCACTGCACTGTACACACATTTCACATTTTCTAGCTCTTTTTAATACATTTTTCCTTTCTTGGTTTCATTGCACCCTCTGGGGAAGTGCCCCTCCAGAGCCGGCACCTCCGCAGTGGAAGACTACAGGTTATCGGGCTATCTGAGATTGGGTTGGATTTCTGCGGAGCTGGGAGTGGGGGTGACAGAGGGCTTTGAAAGGGGATCCCCCTGGAGCCTTCCCTCTCACGTACACACCTGTCTGCTCGGGATACCACTTCACTTCCAGGCCTTGCTCTGTCTGTGGCCCTGGAGTCTGGAGTCTCCAAGGAAGTGCATTCCTCTCCCGGCTCTGAATGATCACATAACACTCGACCCACTGGGGTCTATGATCCCTCTCCAGAACTGGAAGACTATATTGTTGCTATTGGAAAGAGCACAGAGGCCGAGTCAACTTAACTGAATGTAGAGGCTCTGTTCTCTCTTTTTTCTCATCTGTTAATAAGTTGAGTTTGATTAGTACTGCTATGGAATCTGAGGCAATCTTGCACCTAAGATTGGCAAGCAGAGGCAGTGTTTCTGTAGACCAGTACACTCCAAAGTCTAAAGATCTGATATAAATATATTATCCTCGTCCTAAGACGTCAGACGTCTCAACACGTCTGACAGTAAATAAGTGTTTCTTCACTTAGCCTGTGGCTCACTGGGCCCATGCCTTATGGACAAGGATATATGTGAGCTGTGTATCCACTTGTAAAAACAAGTATTTATTGCCTACACTTTGAATGGCTGTAGGGAGTTTCTGACCTGGTCATTCGCATGTAGGTTATTGCTTTTCCAATAGCAATTTCCAGCAGACAGAAAAAATGACCCAAGTTGAACTATAGTTTGTATTTAAGGTCACTGCCACAGGACAAGACAGTTAAGTTTGTTTTCCTAACTGTTTTGCGAGAATTTCTCAGCCCATTAGACAATCCTTCATCTCTCTCTGCAGCTAGTACACCAAAACTGTTTGAGTTCTGAGATAAGGGCCTTTGTGGCTCATCAGATCATCACATGTATAAGCTTATTAGGAAATGATATAATGCTGCTAGAATTATGGACTTAATGAGATAAAGCTAAATGTGTTGTAAATTATGAAAAAGTAAATATGTTTAATGACTACCATTAAATTAGGATATGTGGATTTCATTACGTAATTCCCAAAATGCAATTGTTTTTTTTAAATCTATATAGACTCATATTTGCTAGTGTAAAACGGGAGTATATGTCTGACTTAATTACTGTAACTTATTTATTCGTAACACAACCCACACATCTGTGAGCAAACACCGCATTCCGCATTGCAGCTTCCACAGGTTCATTCATTGTTATTTCTGCTTCTGTCACGTGAATGATTTATGCACCTCCAAGCTCCAACACATTTCTGCAAAGATGCAAAATGCCTGCTTAATGTTTCCTGACTTGATAACTTTCTCCTCAGAGTCTGGAATTTAACTGCTGACCAGCAGGTCTCTTGGTGTGAAACTAAATGTCTACTACTGACCTGTCGCTAATAGACACACTTCAGCTGTGCCTAGCCACAAACACACACACACGCACACACACACACACACACACACACACACACACACACACACACACACACACACACACACACACACACACACACACACACACACACACACACACACACACACACACACACACACACACACAGCACATTCAAGCCTCTGATTACATACATTCACACATATTCACAATTGCAGAAACATAAATGTGACATGCATACATAAATGATTTGGACTGTGTGTGTGTGTGTGTGTGTGTGTGTGTATTCTTGACTTGTGAAGAAGCATCAGTGCAGTGCATGTAGTGGCAGGTACCTTTTAAAGACTCTTAAGACCCTTAATCAGTTGCCCATATCAGTGCATCGGAGGGGTATTATCTAAAATGAGGTGGCACTCAAGCTGTGTTAAACATAAGAATATACTTAAGGTAAATAGTTTTGGAAATGCTATGTCAAGGAAACAGAATGATTTAGGGTAGAAAAAAGTAATCACTGTATGTGAGGGAGGTTTAAAGCCCATCCAATAATTGTGGACATTTTGCAAGGACTGTCTGTGTTTGGATCCAGCACTAGTTTACTTTTCTGTTGCTCTTTGTCAAACTCTTCTCTAAGTGTGTTTTCAAAAAGATTCTAAACAACAGAGAAATCACCAACAAATGACCCACTATTTGGATTTATTTCAAACGTTTGAATTATGAATTGTAATCACGTTTTATGGTGTGACCAAACATTTATATTTAACTTTAAAAGAAGTCATTCAGTTCCATTCAAATTTTAGGATTAGAAAAGGGTGTGCTGACAGGGACCACTTTCAGTGGATAATCTTGGGTGCAAATCTCTAATGACCGAGGTTTGCTTCCCACACAAACAGCTCACCTACTTAGATTTATAAGCAGATAGGCTGACCATCAACATGCTCTCCACCTGCATGTCCCTACATGTCCAGGATAATGCCACCTCCCCCAGGAGTCACCCCTTAAATTGCTTTTATCTGTTATTTGATCTTTTTTTTCCGGGTGTGCCTGTGTATTTGTTTGTGGACGTGTGGCTATCTATGTGTGTGGTTGGTTGTGGTGTGAACTGTCTGTGGCCTTTACATGTGAACTGGGGTCATGTAGAAACACAGTTTTGTTTTATGTCCCAGCCTGCACCGCTGCACCTGGTTCAGCTGAGTTGGCTGGAAGCTTAAACAATGTATGAAAGCAGACAGAAAAAGGGCTGTTGAGCTAATTGAAGCCTTTGCGGTCCCTTCCGTTGGTTAAACCTCCACTTAAAGACAGAAAAGCTAAACAGCTTTGCTTCAGGCAGATAAATAGGTCACAAATGTAATGTAAAGACACATTAATAACAATACTGGTGAACAATATAGAATTAAGAATAATAACAGCTGTGCTATTTCAATCAATGTCAGAGCTACTGACCCTCATTAAATATATATATTATCTACTTCACTTATGGCTAGGGAAAAAGTTAATTACTAGGATCCAGTCGGGCTAATAAGAGGCTTCACTTTGCTGACAAAAGACAGTAATTTGACAAAAAAACACATCCTCTCAATCCTGCTGTCTCAATGGCCCTGATGGTCATGGTGGTATTATCACCAACATGGCCTTCAATCCTGCATAATTATAGACCAAACTTTCCCTGCTGCATTGATTGCATTTCCAAATCAAGTTTTGTATTTTATAGCTGATGCTTAAATATCAAAGGCCACCTGTTGCATTTTTATTGCTTAGGCATTTGCTATATTTATAATGCTGTTCATGTAAATCTACGTAAAAGTTATAGGTGACAGGCCACAGAGCGTATACATTATACCGTCATGTCTGTACCAAGCATATCTGGTGCATTTAAGAGAATTCTTTAGGATAAACGGGATAAGAACATGTTCACAGATATGTTAAATGAGAAGACCACTGGCCTGTCATGTTATACCTGTCGATATTAATAATGTTTTAAAAGTTAGGCTCCTATGACAGCTTTTTTTTAAATGATTTTTAGGAAATATAATATTCAGGAAATGGCAGAGTTACTGAAAACCAAAGTATATGAGTGGAGTGCCGGAGTAAGCTGAGAAATAAAAGAATGGATCTGATGAGAAATGTAAAGGACCGTATTGGATGTTGATGGCTTGTAAAGCAGAAAATGACGAGTAGAAAACATAATCTCTTCATTTGAATCCCATTGAATGCATTGAGTGGGTTATTCCCAGTATTCCTACAATCATAACATTCATAAAATATTGTTAATTTTTACACACAATGGTACATTTTTAAGGCCAAACTGAAACATGTTTTTTTGTGTGACTGATTCCAAGAAGAAGGCTCATCACGCATACCTTTACACATTTCAAGTTTCAAGCAAAGGATGAAAGGGGGACATTTGAAAACTCAGAAAAGTGTCCTGGGGGAAAGGATCCTATTGTTCCTTAACAATAACACTTAGAGCATGAGGTAGTCCCAGCTCTTTCACTTTAACCAACCCACAGCCGGTATTTGGCTGAGGTCCCCTTTGAACCTGTCCTTTAAACCTGCTACCCTTTCCAGTGGGGTGAAAAGAGATGGCGGCTCTATACTGGGTGTCAGTCATGGCCAACTGCCTTAAGTCTTTGTGATGCAAACACTTGGAAGATTGACAGAAAGCAGTAAGTTCCAATTTTAAGAAGCCATTAAAAGACAGATAAAGTTTGAGGACAGCCTTTGGGCAAATTATTCCTAAGTAATGGTCCTCAGTTTGGTGACAATGCCTGTACGTTTGATATATTAATGGATTCCTACCTTTGTCTTCAACTGTGAAGTAGAAGATATCACTTGTTGCGTTGCTCCCATCCAACAGCACATAACAGACCTTCATGTCATCGATATCAGCTGTTGATATGGTATGAGAGATAGAGTGTTAGCTGAAAACGTTAGGTAAGATAACTGTGACGACTAAGCCACTTTTACAAGATTTTAGTTACAACCCTTAGGCTGCAATTAAAGTGAGCCACAGGAGACGTGTTCTGAAGCATTCATAATTGTTTTAAGCAGTCTAAATATTCGATAAATTTGAAATATCTATTACAGAACTATAATCTACAGTTATTATGATGATGATTATTAGTAGCAGTTGCAGTCATATTAGTATCGTTATTAATAGACTTATTATATTCATACAATAAAGTATTATTTGATTATTAGTAAATTTCTTGTCTTAACTTTGGGTTTGTTAGAGCTTGTTAGAGTTTTAGTAAAGCTCTCATCACTGCCTGCAATAGCTGGGAACGACGTGAGAGTGGTAAAAGTTAAATTATAGGCCATGAAACCAAAACAATGAGTAAAAAATGCTAAAATGCTATGTAGAAGTTAGGGATACTGCAAAGTCAGGTGGTAAATGACCTATTTCATATTACATATGGTGATTTAATCCAGTGTTAATATAAAATATTTATAAGTGTAGCTTCTATTTTCAAAACTCTGTTAAAAGATTTTAGGTTGACACTGGTTTACCTTGTGTGAAGGTCTTGATGCTGTCGTTGCCCAGGGCAGTGTTCATGATAAAGCCATGCAGAGGAGCCTCAGACACAATGTATTTCAGGACCCTCTGGGAACTGTCGCGGTCCTCTGCTCGAAGGGCCTTGCTGGTGATCACGAAGCCCAGGTGGTTTGTTTGGAGGACCTTCAGTGAGGCAGCAGCTTTGTTAACCACAATCTGGGGCACACTGTTGTCCACAGTGTTGATGTGAATGGTCATCATCTGGGGCTTGCGCGTCTCATACACAGTGTTAGGAAAGACATAAAAATCAGAATGAGTGCCGTCTGTGACAGTGAAGGAGAAGCTGTCTTCGGTGGTCTCAGTGCCATCGTGCTTATAGCTGATAAGGTTCTCGTTTAAGTCTTGCTTGGAAAAAGTTGTGACTGGTTTGGTATTGTTGAAAAGCAGCTGCCCGTGTACTGGCACCTGGGTGACTATGAATCGCAATAGGTTGTCTGGGGTGTCCCGATCCTCAGCTGTCAACTCAAATGGTGTGATGAGCTTGCTTTCTCCCTCCTCCACAACCAGTTTGCTTATTGTCAAGACGGGTTTCTTATTATCTACATCAGTGATGGACACTCTGAAGGTACGGAAGACAGGATTATAACCGTCTGTCACCTCAAACTCAAAGCTGTCCATTTTCATCTCATCATCAGAGGTGTGGATGTAGTAGATCTTGTTGCCAGCAAGCTGCAGTTGGGTGAAGGTGGAAATGGGAACACCTGGGTGGTCAGTGCTCTCTAAGTGGCCTCTACTAGGTGCTCTTGTGATGCTAAAGCCAAGGAATTCATCAGGACTGTTAATGTCAGTGGTGCTGAGGAGGTCAGTGGTAAGAGTTACTCTCCCTCCTTCTTTTAGAGTCACACCTTTGTTGATTACATCTGGAAAGACCATGTCAATGCTTCCAATATTAATGTAAAAGTAACGGTCAATAAGGGGATTGATGCCATCTGTGACATCAAACTTCAGCAGGTCACGGATTCCCTCCTGGCCCGTGTGTACATATTGGATGAGCTGTTTGTCAATTTCGTCCTGTGTGAAGTTCATCCCTAGGGTGATATTACCTAAAACATCACCAAACTTGCTGATACGCTGAAGGTAGCCTTGGCCTGGGCCGTACTGCACAACATATGTTAGCTCTTTGTCTTCAGAGTCAAGATCTGTGGCCTTCAAAACACTGTTGCTGATGACTTTTGTCTCTCCAATCTCAACATCAAGGCCATCATTTATAGCCATCCTTGGTGTCTCATCGTCAACAGGAATAACCATGACAAGAACTGTTTTTTCCACTGTATGTTTCCCATCTGAGAGTCTAATTTCAAAGCTGTCCTCTTTGGTCTCTGAGTCATCGTGTTCATAGA
Source organism: Gymnocephalus cernua (assembly GCA_023631565.1). Lineage (NCBI taxonomy): Eukaryota > Metazoa > Chordata > Actinopteri > Perciformes > Percidae > Gymnocephalus > Gymnocephalus cernua. The sequence goes on along the minus strand of CM042427.1, from coordinate 18,335,843 downwards.
CAATGTTGGATGCCTCTTTGATCTGTTCCAGGTTGAATTTTTCCACAGGGACAGTGCCAGTGCTGAGCTGCTGAACTATTGTACCGTGTTTAGGTTTTTTGATGATCTCAAAGTGCAGCTCATCCCCAGGGATGTCAGCATCAGCCGCGTTCAGAATTGGTGTGTCAATGACCAGACTCATGCCCTCCATTACCACAAACTCACGGATGAAAATCTCTGGCTTCTCGTCATTGGCTGGAATGATGACTATAGGTAAGAAGTGGCGTTCAGAGAAGTTAATACCATCTGAGCAACGGAAGGTGAAACGATCTTCCACAGGTTCAACCCCTTTGTGGATGCTTTGGACATAGTATATGTGGCCGAGGGCAATGTCTTTAATGCTAAAGGCAGTAATGGCTGTCCCTGCCCTGGATTTTTCAGAGCCTGAGGCTGGGGAGATGTTCTCCACATAACCAGATGTTGGCTGGACGATGATGGTGCACAGGATATCGTCATTGGTAGTGTCAATATCTTCGGCTTGGATGTGGTCCAAAGTAATGACATTCTTCTCCCCTTCGAGTCCAACAAACTGCTCTCCAACACTAACAATAGGTGGAAAGCTGTCAACAGGAAGGATGGTGACGTGAACTGTCACACCTTGGACCTTGTTGCCGCCAATGACCCACTGCTCTGACAAATCAGACAGAGTAAGGTTGAAAGAGTCATGATTTCTGACCGGTCCAATTTCACCAGATGTGTGAGCATACACCACTGCCCCATTGATGATGTCTTCCTGGGTGAATCTTTCAGCGGGAGCACCATTAACCAGGATTTCACCCAGCCTGGGAGGCTCTTCAACAATGAAAGTGAGGATGAGGTCATCTGTGTCTTCATCACGGCCCTGAATGACATTACTTGTAATCTCCGTGGCTCCATTCTCCAGTACATCGATTGATGCTCCGAGCAGACCGGCTGGGAGCATAATTGTGGGGGTCTCGTCATCAACCGGCTCGATTGTGATCTTAATGGTGATGGGTACCTCATGAAAACCGTCACTGACATCAATCTTCATCACGTCACTAAGTGATTCCTCTCCACCGTGTATGTAAGTAAGGCGACCATTTGCAATGTCTTCAAGTACGAATGTTTCGCCATTTGCCATGTCGATCCCCAAATACTGCAGCTGCCCAAAACGAGGGATCTGGGTCACAGTGAAGATGATATTTTCATCATCTGTATCTGTGTCTGTGGCATGCAGCTCTTTCCTAGTGATGACATAGGTACTTCTTTCCATAACAGTGAACCCTGTGTTGGTGATAAGTGGGGGTTTGTTGTCCACTGGCTGTAGGAAAATGGTGAAAAGTCCATCTATAGTGTTACCAGCAGTGTCTTCCACAATGAATGTGAACTGAGCCACTTTTGGAGTGATGCCTAGCTCCTGGTCTGGAGGCTTGTAAGCGACTTTATGGTGATTAACCTGGGCTTGTGTGAATTCTGTAATTACAGTGTCTGGGCTGTCAGTCAGTACGATGTCACCTAAGGGGACTGGATTGTTCTCATCTGTGTCAGTTGGGGGCTTAATGATGGTGTACTTCAGGTCCCTGTCATCTGAATCTAGATCACTATAACACAAAAACTTCTTTTTGAAGTGTGTTAGCTCGTACTCCTGGACTGTCATGTGAAGGGTGGTGCCCGGAAAGATTTCTGGGGCAAGGTCATCAACAGGATGAATTTTGGTGGTAAAGATGTGTTCGCCAGATTGATTAGGAGGGTCATTATCATCTTGGACCCGGAACACAAACTGATCAATCACAGTGGTGGTGCTATGGGGTCCGATGTGACGGTAGAACAGCTTTCCATCAAGAATATCCTGCTGAAACCATTCAGTTACCACCTGCTCAAACATCTCATCTGTCTCACTGAACTTCCAGAGAGACGGGTCAGAGGGAGGCTCCACTTGCCTTAGCAGGAGCTCGCCCACAGTTGAGTAGGGAGCTTCCAAGATAAACTTAATGGTGGAGTCCTCTGAATCAATATCTGAGGCACTCAAGATAAAGGGAGAGATCTGCATGACTTCATTCTTGAATAGCACCAGCCCAGTGTTAGCATTGATTATAGGCGGCTCATCATCAGTGGGAGCAATAGTGATAGGGAACAAAAACTCTACTTCATTACTGCCATCAGTCATTCTAAAAATAATGTTGTCACTATAGGTATCGCTGCCGTCATGCTGGTACAACACAATGCCGGCGTCTAGATCGGCAGGTGTAAAGAATTTCCTTCGAGCGCCGAGCACGGTCAGGTCTCCATGCTTTAAGCCATCAACAACAGTTATTCTCACATCTTCCAGGTTATCCTCATCACTAATCTCTAAATTCTGGGAACTGGATAGAGCTCGAGACTGCCCTTCAAACAATAGCTGCCCTGTATTTTTGGTTGCTACAGGAGCCAAGGTATTCATAGGCTTCACCACAATCATAAAAGCAAATGTATCAGACACAGCACCATCAGTGTCTACAATTTCAAACTCTAGCTGGAAAATCCTCTCTACTTCTGAGTCCTCTGAGGGTGGCTTATAAGCTATTTTAAGATCTTTGATGTCTCTCTGATAGAAAGAGGTGATTGGCAGATTCTGATCATCTGTGCTGATGATATAGCCCTGTTGAGGGCTAAGCGGTGTAGTAATGTTGAAGATTAAATCATCTGGATCAGATTCAACATCTTCAGCAGCCAACATGTCACTTGTAATAGCTGTCATCACAAACTGATCAACCTCCATCATCATCATGGCTACAAAGCTGGGTTTAGGAGCTGTGTTCTCTGCACCCTCTCTGATTCTAACCATCATTTGGAAATGCTCTTGCATTATGGTGTTGCCTTCGTTATCCTGCAGCTCTGCCATCATTGGAATATAGTCTCGGTTAGGTGAGTTGGTTTTAGCTGTGTGCTGGTAGCGAATGCCCTGTTTTAGAAACTCATCACAGTCAACCATTTGGCCATTTGAGGGGTTATTCAATAGAGTGCCATACCTGGGAAGACTTCCAGCGCCGACCAGAGTGGCGATCTTACACTGTGTGACACCGTCCTCAAAGGAAAACTCCAGACCTTTTTTGTCAATAGGGTTGCTGTCACCATTTAGCTTTTCAACATTAAGGGGCATATTCCTGGTCAAAATCTCAAGCTGCTGGAAAACCACCTCCACTTCCAGCATGAAAGGGATGATAACTGAGTCTGTCTGGGAGTCATAACGAAGCTGCAGCTTCACACGATCCTTGCTGGGGCTCCGAGATCCAAAATGAGTGTATTTCACTTCATCTGGTCCAAAAGAACAGGGGAACTTTTTAGGGGTCAGCATCCCAGGTTTCTGGGCCAGTGGGTCATTGTCCAAAACTGTGATGTGGCAGCGGTCACCAGGCTGCACTTCTGTTACAAGGTCATTCACAGGGTCCAGAAACACAGACCTCCCAAAAGGCACTCTGATCCCATTGTTAGCGATGATGATGTTGTCTTCATTAGGTCCAGATCTGTGGTGATAAAGGTGAGCTAGGTCAAACGGCTCTGCGTCTACTGAGGCAAAACAGAAGTTAAGAGCAAATGTCACAAGCAGGCATCTTAAAAGTTCCCACTTTTGACAAAGTGGGGAACTTTGCAGACAACCAGCCATATCCACTGCTAGTTGCCTTGCAATTATTTTATAAATCAGCAGTAGCAGGCAGATTCCTGTCCCAAGTGGGGAAAAAACATGAAAAAAGAAAACTCTCTGTGATGGTTTAGGCCTTGGAGTGTGTCCTCTCTGTCTCTCTCTGTTTCTATGTGGCCACACAGAGACACAAATGTGGTGAATGCTGCAGGGCTGTGCAGGTAATAATGAAACAGTAGACAGTGACAGGCGCAGGCTCCTCCCTCTGTCAGCGCAGGGAGGGAGCCTCCTGCCCCCATGGCTAATTTAAGAAAGACCATTGGACAAGACTGTGAAAGTGCTACCCCCCAACCAACACCCACCCTTCACCCGTCCTCTCACTGAAAAAGGTGGGGGATAAAATCCAGTGCAAAACTAACCTAATTCAGTGGAATCTGTGTGATCAAATACATGGTACATGATGATACATTAAGTCACTGTCTGTATATTTTATTTAAATTTAAACAAATTTGACAATTTATAAGTATATATAGATTTAGTGCTTTTGTGGGATTTTCTTAATCTCCCTTTTATTTCTAAATAAATCTAAAACAATATGTAATTTGTTCTTTTCAGGGATTACTTTTGAAAATGACTGTGCACATAAGAATTTAGTTGTACTGGGTAAATGCTGTGCACTTAAATTCTGGTCAAGTACTTCCACAAGTGGTTTAAATGTCACTTTGAAGTCAGCTCTGCTCTAATGTATCATCACTAACCTGTGTGATTTCACACACTGCTTCAGAAGGCGATGGAGTGGGATATGTGAATGAAGTAAGCAATTATTAATTGCAGTACCATCAAAGTCTCTGTCAAGATCAAATCTGGCATCCCAGCACTATTCTTGTGTAAAGTGAAAACATTTGGCAGTGCACAACTCAATTCTTACTACTGTCAGTTAAAGGGTGACATGTACAATGTTATTCAATTATTGTGGGCTATTTCTTCCTGCTTGTCTATGTTGTAAATAATCTAGTTTTGATACCAAACAAATGCAATGCACTTGGCATGTATTTGAGTTTGTACCCAGGTTTCAATAATCAACAAAATGCTAAGTTAATTATCACCATCATCATAATCAGACAATGCACATGACCTGTGTGAAATGATCCTCCAACGGCTTTTGTGTGTCTGAGGTCATGTCAGTGGGACACCTCGGCACCGGAGTGGCCATTAGTCCCACACACAGGGACAATAACCTGACATCAGCTGGCAGGACAGGTGTATGGACACTGTTTGGTTACACACACGCACGCACGCACGCACGCACGCACACACACACACACACACACACACACACACACACACACACACACACACACACACACACACACACACACACACACACACACACATACACACACACACACACACAGAGAGAAAAGACAACACAGCTCAAAATACTGCTCAGATACTTAGTGATTTGAGTTCTCTACCTACGTCTTAGTTCTTAATCCTGTATAAAGTCCACATCCCTGGCAGTAAGGCATTCGCTTAATATAAGCCTATTTAATGTATTTTCTTCAATTCATTCAATTTCCCCTATCCTTGCTGAATAACATTTATTGTATCACTAGAACTGTATTTCTGATTCTAATACATCTTCTTGGCAAACAAAATAAGTTTTCTGCCCACATCAAATACATTTGATTAGACCCTGTCATAATAAAGGAATGGATTTCCAAGATTGGATACCCATTAAATAGGCTTTTTTCTGCAGTGACACTGACACAGCACAGCATATAGAAATCAAGCAGTCATACTGGATGCAGTGAGAATGTGAGAATGTGTACTCAGTATGGTGCACAAGGTCATGTTAAGATAAAAATACCTAGTAGCCTTTTATGGATCATCTTTTGAGTTGGGTCTGACGCTCGATGAAGTGATCCGTGCACATTGCTCAAACGTTTTTACACAGCTCTAAGTTTTTGAAACTTTATGTCACTTTAATCAGCGATGGTATATCACTGTATAGTATGATCAACCGTAATCCACTTTTAATAAATAAATACAACTGTAAATTCATCAAGTTCAGCGCTGATGAAAAGTGCTTATGATAATCTCTCTAATGCACAAGAATGCACGATTGAAAATCTGTTGTGGGAAAATATTTGGAAGAACACCTTTAAGCAATTATACATGCAGTCTAATGTGATACTGTAACTATAACAATTGAAATAATTATTCTGTAAAAGTGTCTCTGTTTATTGGACATCATAATGCTTTAAGGACAACACTGTGAACCACTCAGCAACCTTCCCTGAAGCATGGGCCAAATAGCAGAGATGCCATATGCATCCAGGCATTCTGTATCACACTTTTCATTGCATCCTCTAAATAAATCTTGCCCTCCTCACTTGACCAGCCAAGAATAAAAACGGGGACACACACACCGGGAGGTGTAACTATAGAAACAAACACACCAAGCTTTTTATACTCTGTTACTCCTGGATTTCGCTCACATTCTTCCCATAGTGAAGACATGTGCTGCAGAATATGAAGACCAATGGACTAAAAAGTCTGATATGGATCATGAATCAAAAAAATCCTTTTAAAAGAGAAAATGCTAATATTGATTCCTGAGCCATATGAGAAATGAAACTACCTCTCTGGCTTTAGGTGATCGGTTGATACAGAAAGGAAAACAACTTCTGAAATTTGTCTGTTCAAGAGCTGCGGCATGGCATTCATTAAGCCATTAGTTTGACTTTGTTCAGTTTAGATATCAAAGACATTACATTCCTTTAATGAGCATCTAAGGTAAACAGAGAGAGAAGTTGGGTTGAAGCCAGACCCGCTGCCCAGGATAAACTTTTCATCCAGGGGGCAGCTAATGATGACAGCAGGCTGTAATGACCTTATGATAGATGGAAAACAAAGCCAGAGTGGATCCCATCATCCCTGTATCCCTAACCACACAGGGAGAAGACATTATTTTCTTTCTTTCCTCTTGGTGCAGTTGTTATGTCGAAGCCACATTCAGATCCATATCTCCATAACCCTTCTTAAATCCACAGAAAGATGATTTCTTTAAGTACTTTTAAGTAGCCTAATCATGGGTGTTGTATTATTTTATGCCACATTTGAACTATCTGAAATATCTGAACAACTATTGAATGGACTGCCCTGAAATTTGTTACAACATTCATGTGCCCCCTTACAGTTCTGTACAGATCATTTCAACTAATTGTTTAGCTGTTTAGCCTGCAATTTAACTGTTTTAGTTCGCTCTCAGCACTCTCATAGCGTCTATTTTGGCCACAGTAGCCAGCCGTTTTTAATGAAAAAGTTCTAAAAACAGATTGTAGGCTACACTACCAAACATAAGACACTAGACAGACAAAATTAGATAGCAACTAACTGAAGAACATAGTGAAGCATAAAGAGGCAGACATTTCCCTCAGGAGTTACTAAAGACCACAAACTGAGTTTACATTCATCAGGTGGCCACAAACATGACAAATGAATGATAATGTTGCTTCGCGGCTGCTGGATGTGTAGCTAAATATACAACTGTTTGCTAACAAGTTAGCCTCGTCAACTTAAAGGTATACGTTACTATCTAAATGTTGTGTTTAGCTTTTCATCTAGCTCCATCGTCATCATCCTGTATTTTGGTTTATCACTGGTTTGTGCCCAGCTATACTTTGTGTTTAATGCTAATTTGCAAATGTTAGCATGCTAATGTTAGCATTTAACTCAAAGCACCATTGTGGCCTCACAGACCTGCTAGCATTGCTTAGACTCAAGAAAAAAGAAAAGCACAACACCAACCAAGAGGAAAGTTGGTTATACAGTTAAAACAATACTCTGACTTGTGGCCTTATGCTGCATGTCATTCCCCTTCTCTCTCCCCTTTCATGTCTTCAGCTTTCCTGTGGAATTAAATGCCTAAAATGCCCCAAAAGATTATCTTTAAAAAAGAAGAATATATGAAAATAATTATATGACTAGTCAATTTAGCTTATGTAATTGTTTCAAAATATAGCTAGGTTAGGACATATGGCTCAATAAACTTTAATCATTACAACATTCCACACTTTAGCACACTGACAGAAGCTTTAATGGATGTTTTCCCGTTACAAAGGCAACGATTTTAATCATCATTCTTCACATTCTGAGCATTACGCTTATCACTGAGAGCATCTCAAACTTTTCACACAGCTGATAAACAGCTCAGTCCAGCTGTGCAGGACGCTTGATGTGTATTACTGTTAGAAGACATATATATATATATATATATATATATATATATATATATATATATATATATATATATATATATATATATATATGTTTGTGCCTGGAGACAATACAGAATGTTAACTTACAGTAAACTTCTGCAGCTTCAGAGCTATTCTAATGAGACAAAACTGCTACCTCCAATGTGCCCATTGGAAAATAACTGCTAAATACATTTAAACCACAGTAAAAATGAATTTGCATTAGTTCATATCTCCCCCACTACCATTGATACATGATGATACATGATACATTATCAAGTAAACACCAAAACCTCATCTTCTTGCATTGGACGTTTCACTCATATTGGAATAAAGCGTTTTCTCTTTCGACGACAGAAAACCCATCTTACAGTTGACCATCGTAGATACCTTCACATTTTGCTCTCCTGATGCAGTTCATCATTGTGTTTTATGTTTCATAACAGGAGATTTATGTAATACTCCTTGAAAAAGTAGTCCCTGCCTTGAAAGCAACAACAAGAGAACTATGTAATATGCTTTTTATTTATAAGGATACTCTTATTGAAATTTATAATTTACTGTAATAGTTTACATTTCTCTTCAATTTTAAAACTACTGTTCACTGGGCTAGATCTCAACACAGGCTAACTTCAGAAACCCCACGGGTTAATGCTGAATTTGGAAAGCTTTCCACTACTTTGCAAGATATAATGAAATGCAGTACATAGAAGATATGTAGAGATATTGGCGATTGATGTCAATGATGATCTTCTCTCTGTATGTTTCCTTTTGCTGGCCTCTCTTGCAATATAGATCTCAATTTCACTGAGATTAAATAGCTGTATAATTTTTTGAAGGATCAACTGCAGTATGTGAAGTAGCTCAGGAAAGCAGCTCTGACAGGTTCTTTGAAAACAAGCTATGACATCAGAGCTGATATACTTCTTGTCTCCTTAGAATAGCCGAAGAAGATTGCCCCTACATTCTCTTCACTACTCACTAGCATCCTAATCATCTGGCCTGTTGTAAATATACACAGCGTATAAATAGAGGATACTGAGACCTGAGACATTTGGATCCAGTTCCGAGGAGGAACAGGTTTGTGTTCTGCTGCACTGGATGATTTGGTGCAGGGTGTCCATGACTGCGGTCAGGTTAGAGGGGTATGCACACAAATTTTAGATGTGCTCCTGCCGTCAGTGCTGCACCGCAGGCTCAGTGCAACATTTCATCTGCTTAATGGTGGATTAATGCATCCTGCGGGCAGATTGATATAGGCCAGCGCTATCACTTGTCTTTAAAAGAGAACGGAAGCCCCTAGAAACAGGCTGGATATAGCAGCTGGATCAGACCCAAACACTGGGCAAAACATCACTGTAGATGGAAATTATAAAAATATTATATGACTTGTGAAATTAAAGAGGAATCTAGATCCAAACATATAGGTATGTCCTTCAGTGATGAGCTGAGTCCCCACACAACAGTAAATTGTGCTTTATTGTGTGTTAAATAGCGTATCATTGTTTTATCTTAACTGCCGCAAAAAGAAATGAAACAAATAACATCATAAAAAGAAATGAAACAAATATCATCATAAAAATATGGTTTATCCTCCATCAAGTCTCTCTTTAAGGTTGAATTAGCACCAATAACGACTTTACTACACGTCTACTACTACTAGACAACAGCGGTTCCAAAATCAGAAAGCCAGCTACTGACCCAGGAATGTGTGCAGCACAGTTTCAGGGGATTCCTGTCTTTTAACACTGTCACTTTGAACTAAATGTGTTTGCACCTGGAGCTCATGTTTGCACTTACAGTGAAATGAGTCGGGGGCAAACTAAAAGAACAGTTGGTAAAAGTCAGCAGGGGAGCAGCATGATAGTATGTTGGAATTAAATGCAAATTGACCTGATAATGTTTTTTTAGGTCAAAGGAGCACATACAACCTGTAAGTTATGCCAATATTTTAGTGGGTAGTATGTACTGTTTATAAATGTCCATATATATTTTATCATCAATGTGGTTGGTTAACGTTTGGGAATTTGAGGTCAAGATTGGTCAAGACCACTATAACAACTTTGAAATAAATGCCTTCTAATGGTAAATAATGCCAAAAACATATGGGACACAGTTAAAATACTTTTCTTTAATACATTCAAATGACATTCACATAATAGCAATTTTTCAGCATAACAAAAACTTTAAAGATATAATATGAAATATTTCAGCATTAATATGTCTAAAAACAACTACAACTATATTGTTTAGTTGTGTACATACATTATCCCAAATGTTTTCAACAATGTTCAAACCCAGAGAAATTTGTCAAAGCATGGAGCATTGACATTGCCTGTCAATGGCGTCATATAACCTTTGACCCCTGTAGTTGTTCTATCTTCCATCAAAACACAGGAAACACCAGAGGTTACGCCGGAGAGTTATTGTCAATCATTCAATGTCAAAGATTATACTAGTAATAGTAATACAGCATTTCTCTCGGCCTTATTCTTAATAATATTTTACAAATGCTTACCAAAAATAGTTATGTGACCATAAAACAGGGAAAATAGTCCACATTTAGGATGTATTGGTTGGGGAGTTAACAGTAAATATACAATGCCAAGGCTTATATTTACACTTACATTGTATTATAACAGGATTTATATATTTTTACATTCTTATAAACCATTAATAAGATCGTTAATAACAACTTAAAATCATACCATATTGTAAAGTTGTACCGGTAACACTTGACTTTAAGTCCCCCTATGTAATATTTACAAGCAGTTTCCAGGTTACATGGTGGAGAGGATGTTGTGTGGCTCCGGTTCTGGCTGTTTGGTGACACCTAATTGCTGCTTGACATCCTCCTGGATCCATCTTTTTCATACATGTTCACATTCTAGGTATCATTTTGTCATATGAATTGTCTATATTGTAATTTTATTATGTTGGCCTATTCTGTTCACACAACATCTGTTGCCTCTATTGTCTGTCTCCCCATCTGTGCTGGGAGAGGATCCCTCCTTAGTTGATAAATACACTTATATGTTCTTATGGCTACGTCACAGTGTGTTATAAACCTGTTAAAAAATGTATATGTTTATATACTGTTTATACATGTAAAATAGGGGGGACTTATATCTATCTGTCTGTCTGTCTATACATCTATCTATCTAAACCCAGTCTAGTTTATAAACTCAGTAAAATACTTAAAAAGCTAAGCTCAGCTGACGTTTAACTTTGAAAAAGCTGCTATGTTACATTACATTTGTTTCCCAACAAGGAGCCAACAGCCAACAAGATTTCTCACTCGGTATGAACAGACGTGTCCTTCTCCACTGCGGTTACTTCTTCAATCTGAAAGAGAGAAAAAAAGGCACAGAACAATGACAACAATGTATCCTGTCCCACAGTCACGCGTCCTGCAATCACCTGCTTTTTCCACTTGTAACTTCTGCTTTGGCCACATTTATGTGGCCTTTGCCATGGTCTTTGACCTCTATGGAGAAACATCTGTTTGAGGGAAAGGATAGCTGACATGATCCTACTCCACATGTATTGATGTGATTTATGCTTAAAAACAGTGTAGTCCCTGAGCATTATGTGACAGCAGGACAGGGAGGGTAAATCTATGGATTTGTCCAAACATTTGTCTAAATAAATACATAATTAGCTATTATGGTTACTTTTGAGTCTTTACAGTCTTCAATTATAAATACTTTTGATACTTTAAATAGGTTTATGGGCCAATTGCACTTTTAAAAAATCGTATATTTTAAAGTGGTATTTTGTCCCCTAAAACATGCCGCAAGTTAATCTAAACTGCATCCAATATAAAGGAGTTTGGTTTTATACCAGTAATGCGATGACTGAGGTTCAGGTTGCAGGTAAGACTTCACATTGATCTTAGTCTATACAGCTATGCCGAGTAGAGCCACAGGGATAGATAGGGATCTGTGGAGACCAGTTAGTCACTATAGTGAAACCTAGCTGCTGAGAGATCTGGCATTCCAAGGGGGATTTAGTTGTGTGGAAGAAAATGCTCAACTGAATCCCATGCAAGGATGTTCATCCTTTTTAGTCACCCACAAATGCCACTGTGGTAAAACAAATGACACCTTGTGAAAACCATACATGAGGTTACCGTAAGTAAATTTCTTTGTCTGTCTTTTACTTAATTTGAAATCCAAAGAAAACAAGAAATTTCTAATAGCCCTTTATGAAGAGAAAAGAATAGGTTAGATATTAAAATCTTAATTTCATTAAAAATCACTCCCAGGTTAGGTTTCCTGAACTAGAAAGAGGGATGTTGTTCACAGCAAAACAGGATTTATGGCTCAGCGGTAAATGATTGAAATATTAGTTCACAGAATTCCATGGAAAAGAGTAAACATGTATAAAACTAAATCCTAAATTGATGTTTGGACTAAGGTCAGGGTTAAGGGCCGGTCACACCAGCATTTAAAACGGTAAACCTTTGCATCAGAATCAATAAATTCTATGTCTGAAATAAATTCTAATGCAATTTTTGCAATCAGTAGATTCGAAAGTCCTCCGAACGCCCTTAATTATGCAGAACTACATATACATTTTAATATAATTTAAACGGGTAGATTATTTTTTAAAAATCATCTCCTCCACCCACAGTTGTCATGAACAGGGAAATTTAGCTAAATAGACCAAAACAATTCTTTTGTACCAAACTGTAAACATGTTCAATTCCGCTGTAAAGTTGGGCATTTTACTGTAACATGGGGGTCTATGGGGATTGACCCCCTTTTGGAACCAGCCTCAAGTGGCCACTTGATCAACTGCAGTTTTTGGCACTTTTTGGCTTAATTTTTTAGCACCGGAGGTTGCCGCTTGCTCGAGCCACATATTTCTCAAGGATGCACTGACCAATTTCGAGGTGCCAACATCGAATGATCATGAGATGACCTTCCCTATCGAATTTAGAATATCAGCTTTGGATAAGTCTTAACCATTGCCAACTTTTTACCTTGCACCCACGAATGCCTGGTAGTGTATTATAGTGTGGAACATACTTATCAGGCTTGACGTGCAGATTTCATAACAATCTTTACTCTACTGTGTTCACAGAAGCTCACTTTAAACTGTGTGTGAATGATGAGAGACAGACAGAGATGTAGGCTAATAAAGCCATGGTGTGACTCCGACAGTTTGACACTGCCTGAGGAATGTGGAGTTGATGCCATAGGCGATACCAGCAGGTGAATGAACGTCTGTCTGTCAGCAGGCCTCCTGATCACAGCAGCCCTGCCAACTGCTCAAAGCCTGTCCAGGAATGTTTAAACCAGCCTGGAGAGGACAGCGGGAAAGTAAACTGTCCCTACAACCAAAGACCTCATGGGGTTTGGAGTCGCAGCAGGTCCTTGAGAGAGGCAGCTGCATTGGGATCTGGGCACATGGACATGAAAGCGGTTGCATCTTCATGCTGTGCTCATCTTTTTAGAGCAAACTAGCGGCCTGGCTATAAGGATGGAAACATTGGTCGGTCAATCAGTCGTTCAACAGTCCACAACTTTCAGACTAAGATATCTTGACAAATATTGGATAGGTTGCCACCGCATTTAGTACAGATATTAAAGCTCCCTAGAGAGTGAACATTAGTCACTTTGGTGACCTGATTTTCCTTAACATTGTCAATTTGCAATTTTCAGCATGCTGGCAAAAACAACCCACTGTCCTACCCACCAGCGTGGTTTTTCACTCTACAGTGGTTTCGGTGATTTATGATCTCTGAAATTTCAATCATGACAAATCTGTTGGCTTACTCACACACATTTTTGTGTGAAGTCAGAACAGGAGATAAGTGATGAGTCTTAATTCTCTGCAACTTAATGTTAACATTGATCTAATCCTGTCCCTAGGGACTCAGCAACATTAACAAGGCTTAAAAGGCCTGTGCACCGATAATCATGACACATTTCCAAACTTCAGTAAGTAACTTGTCATTACTTTGACATAAACTAGACAGCTGTTTCCTCTATACAGAATGTGAGTTGCAAAAAAGAACAAAGCATTAGTAACTAGGCAGACGCCCCTCGGTTACAAATCCTTCTGTAGAGTCTAAGCGCCAAAGACTTTCTGCCATGACTATATGTAACTTTCAGATGGAAGGGGGACGTAATTTAATGTAACTTTATGAATGAAATAGACATATAACATACCTGAGGGTCAATTTGGGGACATGTTTGAATCATTTGCAATCCCATAATTGTCTCCATCTGTTGAAAGAGTGTGACTCGGATTTCGCCAGTCGTCTTTCATTTTCCATTTTAGCTTTTAATTGTTCTACGTTTAATTTCTTTCTTTTCTGTGATGGTCCTGCCACAGTATCAGCCATAACTACAACAGATAACTTCTTACAATTAAAATACAAACAGGCCTACATAAAGACATCTCCTGCTACCTTTTATGTGCATACTCACTAACACAGGCTTTTCTGGTGTTCAGCCGAAATCTGTGACCCTTCAGAATGTGTGCTCTGTAGCGCCGTAAATCATTTTGTGACTTTGCGGGAAAAATTGGACCCGGGCAGAGACATTAATAAAAACTATATAAAAATAGCATTTTTTTCACTGTTAGTCTTGTTTGCTGTTACAGGTCATTTATGATGATCAGATGGAACACTACACAGTTTCAGAAGCATTTAAAAGTTACATATAGTCACTTTAAATATCACATATTACGTATCTGTTATAATAAACATTCATGTTTACTTCATTCACTTGTCTCTCCTGATTTAACTAACCCAATGTGACTTCACATCGTGTAACTGGAGTGCTGACTATTTCTGTGTTCTCTACAAATTGTTTTCCCTATGTAACCCCCACCTCCCTCCTTTTTCTTCTTTGAGAGACTTGCAGCGTGGTGTAAAGAAGTGAAACATGCACTACTAAATTAAGCCCCTATAAATGTTTTGCGGGCCACCTGCCAAAGCATGGACAAAAAGGAAGAATCTAGAAAATGTGACTCTAGTTGTAAAATGTCCATAGTGTGAATAGGGAAGGTCAAGGCCTAGCATAATTTGACATCTCTTAAAATAAAACGATGTAGGTCAGGGAAAGTAGATGTAAGATTTTAAGAGACCACTTACTTTTGCATGCAATATAAACTACTAAAGAAATTGAGTAAATCGTGGAGAAGGAAAACTCTAGTTTAAAGTGATATTTAGGCCAACCAGTAAGCAATTTTTCACGTCTCCCTCCATGTTTCTCGGAAATATTGTTTTTTCATTTTCTTCAGGTTCTGTCATGTGCAGCGGCCTTTGTCGAAATGTATCCTGGTTTGTGCTACACATCACAGCAGCCGCCACACATCCAGTTCTGCAGAGACTTGCTCAATGAGAGGCAAAGAATGTGAGTCAGTTGACTTTGACATCAAGGCCACATTATTCCCTTGCAGTGACTGTGTACCCTTTAATTAGGATTGTCTGACTTATGACCTTTGGAAAAGACTTCAACCCAGAAGCCTCTGTAGGTCAAGAAAGCGAAGCAGGAGGAGGACACACACTCTAGTTTTCATAAAGAGGCATGGGACATGAAGCTAAACTGTGAGGCCAACGTACAGTAAGCATTCAGATACAAAGGAAGGTCTCGGACTGGTGTTCACATCTACATGTATACAAAAGCACAGCATAACCTCATAAGGGGCAGACTCACCTAAATCGTTTGCAAAACAACAGCTCGTCTCCTTGCCCCAATTTGTTTGGTGCAGAGTTTCTAATAAATTGACGGGGAGTTAAAGGGAATGGCATCCTCAGAAGTCAAAGACTTTATTAAAGATTTATTATCCTAGAAGTGAGGGTCCAATAATCCTCACTTCTATGCCTGGAATGGCTCGTAAATATTGTTTACTTATACATTGGAGCTTTAAGTGAAACTGAGCCTTCTGTTCAACTTGACCTTTGTCCAACAGATCTGTTTCTGCCAAAGACTTTCTGCAACTTTTGTCTCCTGCCAGTCTGTATGCTAAGCTAAGCTAACTGGCTGCTAGGTTCGAGTCTGGCCCAGGGCGCTTGCATGTCTTTCCCTCTACCTGCCCTAATCAAGAATAAATGCTAAAAGAAGAAGAAGAAACTAACTGGCTACTGGCTTTAGGTTTCTTTATTTATTTGTGCATGAAATAAAATCTACTAATTTCTAGTTATCTTAATTGTTTTCCTGTAACTATGACTTGTATAACTAGAATATCTTTTTTTACATACAGTTTATATCAGAGCTTCTGTAGAGCCCTGTATATCATTTTACAAAGCTTTGTAGGTTGACAATGATAAACCAAAACAAATGCATATTTTTTTATGAATGGCTGCTGTTGTGTGTTTGCCAGGATGAGGGTGTGTCTGAGTATCATTGTTTATCCCAAAACACTGACGTGAATGAACCAAATGTCTATGTGGCGATGCTTTTTTTAAAAGAATTTAATGAACATTCGTTTTTGGATATAGCATATCAGGCCTTATTTACTTTATATTTACACATGAATATTTCTTATCAAAAATTGTCCACTGTTCTGTTTCCATTCCTTTCCATCTAATGCTGAATGACACTGACTTATTGTTAGGTCATTTTAATCCTGTCCTGACATTATGCCATCAACACTTAAATAATTTAACATGAAGTGCTATCAAAGTGCAAGTACATGTCTACATGTCATCCATGTTGGGTGTACTTTATATTGTAGGTAAGAAAAACATTGTTCACACTAAGCATTGTACTTTTGAAAAAGTTGTGTAATCCAGTGCACCAGAAACTTTAAATGCTATAACAAGAACTATATTTAAATACTGTAAAATGTTAATCCTTTACGTTTAAGAACAAAATCTTTACATGAAAAAAGTGATGACACACACAGCCTTCAGCCTCCAAACTTCATGTACAGCATATAAGCAGCCCTTTAACGATGCAAGTCTAATAGCTATCTTCCCAACTTCACTCAACAAAGTTTTCAATTTCTTGACACAAACTTGATGTTTTGTGGTAGGAAGTCAAGAGAGGAAGGGGCAGAAACAGCCTCCACCAGCTGTTTTCTTCAGTCTGCATTTTCCGACAGTCCCCTCCTTCCTGTAAAGCTGCCCAGGTGTAATGGCCGACCTGCCAGTCTGAACCACATCAAACCTCAGAAGCAGGAAGCTTCCCTTCACTGTTATTACTGAGATAAAGATCCTTCATTCACTACATGCACCATTGTTATCCTGCACACCATGAATCTGTGTTTACACCTGCAATGTCGCCCAAGGAAATTATGACTTTTGCTATTACTGGGAAGCTGGAAAAGACAAAAAGCTATAAAGAGTCAATTCATATTTTAAGTCTTCGTTTATCCTGAGCATTTAAAGAACATCCAGTACTAGGCCTCATTATGACCCTACAGCCACACACAACGTGAGTAATACACAAAATAAAATCTTCAGCTTCAGATACTTGACCCTCTTCGGCTCCATGATCTTTCTCTGACCCAGCACCAGCAGCCCCTTTCCAAAAAGAGCCTGTGCAAATAAAACAAGCGGCTTCAGGCTAACTACTACCCTTGTTAGTCTCACACAGTTAAATCTCACTTTGCCATTCTCTTTTTAACTTGCCTCCTCCTCGCTGTGAAATAGTCATCCCAGGCAGTTTCCTCCAACATTGGCCATCAAACATGAAAGCTGAGCTCTGACTGGATAATAACACAGTGAATTCCCAGGTCTAATTATGCTGGTTTAGTTTATGAGCTGTCGGCTCATATCCATTGTACACAACTACAGAATAGTGAGCAGCCTTTCAACTTCAGTTTCCAGCTTGCTTATCACTTCTGAGACCATGTGGGAATGAGTGAAGAGTTCACTATTTTCTTTTTCTCTTTCTTTCTTTTTCAAAGTGTATTTACTCACTGTTTTACAACACGTGTTCACTTACAAAGGCAGACTTTTATAGTGAGAGCCACAGCATTTCTCACAGTCTCCCAGTCTGCTGGGGACTCAATTCAGCTGTCTATGGAGGGCATTTTATTTAAATGTTTTAGTTTAATTATCACCTCCAGACTACAGACAAATAAATCGCAATCTAAAATCCTCATCAGCATGTTTGACAGTTTACCAGCAGGTTTTGCTGTGCTATGCTGTCAGGAACAGGTATTATTAGAGACCACAAATCACAAAGTTTCACACGTTTCTTTAAAACGTGTGAAAAGGGTGTTTTTGAACACGTATTCCAGTGACATGTTTGTCAGCTGAAGATCATAACCCAGATATAACGCTAATATAAATGCATTTCTCATTAGATGTCATAGTGATCTTTTTAGTTATCTTGAAGACCCACTCTCTATGAGAACAGGTATTTAGAGATAAAGAACTAGCACTGAATGCCTTTGCTGAGGTGGAGATGCTTGGGATTTCTGAAGCTGGTGTTTTTGTGAGAGCAGAGATGATCCATGACTGCTAACACGGAGCATCTGAGCGGTTAGCCTCTCAGATGTGAGCTTATCATCAGCTGTTAAGAGCGGTGTGAATTCCTCGGGCCTCAGGCTTCGGCCCTGAGTGTTTCTGAGCAGATAGTGAGAGAGAGGGAGTGCAGGTGCAGGTGTGGGCCTTACATCCTGAAGCACATGATGATTAGACTAAGAGGGCCCATGTTAGTACTCGTGTGAGAGGAATCTCATCCATCAGTGGAAGATAGAGCAGGAGGAACCAGAAAGAAAAAAAGGAATGAAGTGTGGTTTAAAGAGTGACATTGGTAGAAAGGATATGGTATGCATTAATAACGTAAAGGATTGGGACTGCTTTTTCATAATTATCTACAACCCCAAATCAGAAAAAGTTGGGACAGTATGGAAAACACAAATAAAAAAAGAAAGTAGTGATTTCTACATATACTTTGACTTGTATTTCATTGCAGACAATACAACAGCACATCATTTAATGTGTTCCTCATGATTCTTTTTTTTTTTTTCAAAAAAACAAAATTCCTATTTTGGTTCTTGCAACACATTTAAACAAAAGTTGGAACAGTAAAGCATTTACCACTTTGTAATGTTGCCATTCCTTTTCACAACACTTAAAAGATGTTTAGGGACTGAAGACACCAAGTGATGAAGTGTTTCAGGTGTAATTTTGTCCCATTCTTGCTGCAAACAAGTCTTAAGGTGGTCAACAGTACAGGGTCTTCGTTGTCGCATTTTGCGCTTCAAAATGCGCCACACATTCTCTATTAGAGACAGGTCGGGACTGCAGGCAGGCCAGTCAAGTACCCGTATCCTCTTCCTCCGCAGCCAGGACTTTGTAATGTGTGCAGAATGTAGTTTTGCATTATCTTGTTGAAATATGCATGGACGTCCCTGGAAAAGATGTCTTCTTGAAGGCAGCATATTGTGCTCCAAAATCTATATGTACTTTTCAGCATTAATGGTGCCATCACAGAAGTGCAAGTTACCTTTGCCAAGGGCACTGACACAACCCCATACCATGATAGACCCTGGCTTTTGGACTTTTTGCTGGTAACAGTCTGGATGATCCTTTTCTTCTACACGGCGTCCATTTCTCCCAAAAAATACCTGAAATACTGATTCATCTGAACACAGTACACGTTTCCACTGTGTGATGGTCCATCCCAGATGCCTCTGAGCCCAGAGAAGTCAACGGTGCTTCTGGACACTGTTAACGTAGGGCTTCCTTTTGGCACAGTACAGTTTTAACTGGCATTTGTGGATGTAACTACGTATTGTGGTACTTGACAAAGGTTTGCCAAAGTAGTCCTGAGCCCATGTGGTGATATTGCTTATAGATGAATGACGATTCTTGATGCAGTGGATGCAGGGCTCGGAGATCACGGTTGTTCAGCTTAGGCTTGCGCCCTTGTCCTTTACGCACTGAAATTCCTCCACATTCCTTGAATCTTTTAATTATGTTATGCACTGTTGAAGGTGAAATAAGCAAATGTCTTCCTTTGAGGAACATTGTTTTTAAACATTTCAATACTTTTCTCACGTATTTGTTGGCAAACTGGCGATCCTCGGCCCATCTTTGCTCCTAAAGGACTAGACCTTTCTTGGATGCTGCTTTTGTACCAAATCATAATTACAATCACCTGTTGACATCACCTGTTTCAAATCACATCATTATTTAACCAATTTACCTGATTACTAGCCCTAAATTGCTCCTGTCCCAACCTTTTTTGGAATGTGTTGCAGGTCTGAATGACAGGAAAGGATATATATTTACAAATGAAATTAAGTTGACCAGACAAAACATGAAATATTTTGTGTTCACATTGTCTGCAATGAAGTTCAAGTCAAAGTACATTTAGAAATCACTACTTTCTTTTTTTATTTGTGTTTTCCATACTGTCCCAACTTTTTCTGATTTGGGGTTGTAGCATATAGACCTATAGATGAGCATTAAGATCCATTTTCGACCCCGGAAATAGTTGTTTAAATAAAGATCTGAACTCAAGGCCCACTAATGAGCTTTACCATTAGCGGATTGAGTTTGCTCAGTTGCCATCATCATTAGCACTTTAAAAGGTTGGTTTGAAAAGTGCTATACAAATTAAGTTATTATTATTATTATCATCATGTGTCATCACCTAAGAGTGGATCTTTGTTCACGTCATAATGAAGATGGAGACCGTGAAAGGCAGTTAATAGTTTGGAAAAAAGCTAATAAGTGGACCCTGTTATTGCTGTCAGACATGTAGTTAACGCACACAAATATATTTAAAAAAAAATCAATTAGAAAAAACAATCAAAAGTAGTAACAGTGTGAATGATATACTGTATGTTGTGATACTGACTTCTTCAACCGGCAGAGAGGCTCAGTTTATGGAAGCAGCTTCCAGTGTGTATTTATAAACTACTGGATGTCAGACTGTAAATGTGATTTACAATTTTGGAGACAAGCGCACTTTATAATTTTAGATTTAATGGTTATGGCTCCTCTATTTTTAATATCTTAATTCAGGAAGGAACGGAAGCTGTAACACAGCTGGGGGGGGGGGGTTCCCCTTTACCAACACCTGAGCTGGCTGAGCAGTGAAGCAGCTGCAGCAGAGTGTCTGTCCACTGTGGTCTTACCGAGTTCCTGAAGAACAGCGCAGGGGCAGAGAGGCGATATGTCTCACACCGGACAATCGAGAGGAACGTCCCAGAAGATGTTGCTCCCCTTCAAATCTATTTTTTTTTTAAACAAGAGGTTAACATTGGCTGGTTTAGAGATGTGAATCATAATGTTAAACTCAAAAACAAACTGCTGCAATGTGACCTGATAATTTTTCTATACTGTAAACCAGACAGAAGAGTCAATGAATCATTACAGTCTATAATCCTTACTAAGAAGAGATAATTTTACGGCCAGTATGGAGAGGAAACAGTGACCAACAACTCCAATATGTGTATGTCAGAAATACATTAAGACAAACTTGAACTGATCTTTGAATCTTGCACAGGAAAGTATTTCCAAACAAACCGAAGAAGGTATACACCGGAAATGAACAGTGTGAATGACATGCATAGTTGTAAGTTCTTCTTTTTGTCACCCGATTAGCGGAAAATGTGTTGAAATAAGTGATGTATGAATCATGTCGCAGTAAGTTGGAACTGAGATATGAACATAGAAATGGAGCCGTCACTCTGGTACTATTCTGCCAACATAACTGCCTTGCAGGTCTACAGTAAATTATCACAGTAAACAAACGTTACAGTATTAACACAGGGTACTGCTGTCTTCTTTCAATCCTAAGAGGATGAAACCATTTGGTATAACCAGCAGATGAGTGTATGCTGGGACTGTGAAAAAACATCTCAGATAGTAAGAGGAATAGCCATTTGTTGGGGGCAAACTTAAAATACCAACCTCTCTTCTGACTGAAGTCAGCATTGTTGCTGTTGTTCTCATTTGTCTCCTTCAGTGATTCCACTGAGGTCTTATTGGAGACGATGCCTTCGTCATCGGTTTTCTCCTCCACACTTGGCTCCACAGGTGCTGGGGGACTTTGCTCAACAACGTCCTCTTTGGGTTTGTCCTCAGAGCTGTTTGGGGATGGCGCCGGAGCTGCAGACTCAGCGCTGGCATCAACAACAGATTTATCAGCCTCAGCTGTGAAGGACAACAAAAGCAAACCCCATTGCTTTTTCAGTGGTTTTCAAGAACATTAATATTGTTTTTCTTCCTCGGAATCCAGTTATAG
The DNA here is from genome assembly GCA_023631565.1 of Gymnocephalus cernua. Classification (NCBI taxonomy): domain Eukaryota; kingdom Metazoa; phylum Chordata; class Actinopteri; order Perciformes; family Percidae; genus Gymnocephalus; species Gymnocephalus cernua. The sequence goes on along the minus strand of CM042427.1, from coordinate 18,313,791 downwards.
TGTGACACATACTGTATAAGTGAAAACAATATGTGGCTAAATAAAAACAACACCCAACTTGAGTCATAACGGAATAAACTGGAAAACACCAACATTTATGTCATGCCTTTTCAATAGAAAGTAAGACTGTTGCAATACATTCATTGCGTAACGTTGTTGAGAGATCATTTAAACTTTTATGATTTGATATTTGGTTCACTGAATTCTTCCACCCATATAGCCTGAAGTGGTTTTGCCCTCTCTGACAGTCAGGCGGGAGTTTTCTCTCGGGCGAAGGCATTTCAGGGGGCCACCATGTTGGTAATGAGGCGGCTGATTACTGGCCAGTTCCTAATGAGCCACAGCCATGCAGCTGTTACAGGCTGTGGGAAAGTAGGGCAGCCCCATCATTTTCTGACAGGGGGGTTAGGTGGAGGGAAAGCAGAGATGAAGGGGAGAGGAAGGTGACCGTTGTTCTAGACATAATTCTGCCATGAGTAAGAAGGAAGGCTCCTCGGGTGTCGTTCCAATCTTCAGGAAATCATGATGTCTGTCTGGTTTATGGCGGATGACCAGACACTTTATCACAGGTGGACTCTTGACCTGACTGTTAGCTTAGCATTCTCCTTTAGTATACTTACACTGACTATGTGAAGTTAGTACTTGTTGTTATGTAAAAGGACATTGGTAAAAATACAATATTTAAAGAAATAGTTCGATATCACTCTCACGTCTGTGTGATACGTACTGAGATAGAGCCAGGTGGCAGTTACCTTAGCTTTAAAGACTCGAAGCAGAGGGAAACTTCTAGCCTGGCTCTCTTCAAAGCATACAAGAAATTACTTTTCCAGCACCTCTAAAGCTCACTAATTAACACTTGGGGAACAACAGCTGGGTGCAGTGCCTATCCAGAGTTTTTCAACACAGTCAGTTAAATCACGGAACTCTCTCTAAAATATCTCAGCAGCTATCAGATGGATTGCCTTGAGTCCATGGTTCCCAGAGGATGTATCCTTATAACTTTGGTAATCCCCTGACTTTTTATCGAGCGCCATCATCAGGTGTATGACCAAGTACCTGTAAAACTAATGAAAATACCCATCAGAAAACTAACACCTGTGTGTGCACCACAATGGATATTCTACATGTTCTTCTGTGTGTCCGTTTTCATTGCCTGTTTATTTTGGCTGTGTTTATTTTGTAACTGTTTTTATGCCACCTTCTTTTCTTAACTGTGAAAGAGCGCTCAATCCTAATAAAGGATGACTAACCATCAATATGTTTTGCCTCTTTTGTCACCTTTGTATCCCTTGGTATAAACTGTCAAAGACCAGCCATATTGTAGCTGCTATGTGCAGCTAACAAATGTCACATTATAACATTTCTGGGTAGTTATGATGAATCTAATAACTTACTGGTTGCCTACTGTTGCTTTAAGTTCAGTTCAAGTTCAAATCCACAGTAACACTTCTTTTCATGCTAATCTCATTATGTGGTTTAAACATGCTTCTCATTACTGTCATATGTCAAAATGACACAAAAAAAGCTGCTCAATACACTACAGTCGCATTAAATGTATAAAAGCAAGAATTATTTTACCAAGGGACTCATGAGGATGAGGGGAGACAGTGTGAGTGTTTCTGTGGTGGTTTTCTCGCACCCACACAGTTCTAGTCAGTGCTGCAGAAAATAAGCTTTGGGGGGAATTCTTGTCACATAGATTTTGTAATTTACAATTTGCCAAGCATCAGGATGATTTCTTCAGCGTTCTCTTCATTAATTGGAACACTTGAGATAAAACAAGTGATTGCAGTGGACGAGCAGTCATCAGCCAAATCAGACTCTTCCTCTTGACATGAGGTTGAATCGAAACAGCCATACCAAATCCAGGTACATGATTAGAAATCCTTTCTAATTCATTCTCAGACAAAGGAAAACGTCAAAACAGTAACACAAGAATAAGCACTTGTGCTTTTTCTAGTTAAACATGTAACAGAACATATACAGATTATAGAGGCAGTAATCCTAATATCTGGATTTTAAATCATTTCAACATTTTCTTATATGCTGCATATGAAGGCTTTGGTTAGTTTTTATCAGAATTTGAATTACACTGAATTTTGTATGGCAAATGACAACATGCTCAACAACCCCTGTAATAGGAGGTGTCGTGTGCAGTTATGACAAACTGGTAATTTGTTGACTTGGCTTGCATTTCCACCAAGTGGTATATATGAGTACTGCAGGTCATATTTTCTCCCCTCTCAATGTAATAAGGAAACGATGTGTGGCAGCAGTTGCACATACACTTTCTGTCACAGACATTTCAAAATTTCCTGTGGAACTCCTTAACTTATGTGAATTCATTTGCACAAGCCCTGTGTGAGTCAGGCTGCTGAGCATAATTTCAGATTTCCTTGTATAATTCACGCCAACTGTGCTCACAATCAATTCATAAACATTTTGTGGTTTGACAAAGTTGCTTGACATATAGTAAAAATCTAACATTATTTTATTTAATGTTTGTATTAGGCTGACAAATCAATTCCTGCGCTGAATCAAAAAACATTTTCTATTCAGGTTTAAATATTCTATATACCTGCAGGTCTCTAGACATTCACACTCACAGTAATTTACTGTTCATTTAGTGTGTAGAGCGCTCACGAACTGTACTTCCTTTTATTCAGTTTAACTAATCTTGATGAAATAGGAAGGAAAATAGCACACCATCAGCCCACAAAACACGTATACACTTACAACTTCATTTGCTAGACTGAAACAAATACCTTGTCCTATTTCTATTGATACTTCAACAAAATAAAAACAGTAAAAATCAGTCAGGTTTGTTCTAACCTTTCTGCTCCTCTTGCACTTTTGCCTCTGGTTCTTGGTCCTCTTTTGTAGTAGTTTCTATACTTTCAAAGCTTGTCAGTCCTGCAAAGAGTACATGGATCAGGATTTCAAATATTTCTGCAATAACAGAATAGCACTATCTGTTTGGATTTGTAAGGCTTTTCTTTTTTTCTTTTTATTAATGTGACATGTGTGTGTAACATTGTAGTTGATATACAATGTGGGTGTGTTGGACTGACCGTTCTGAGGAACAGTATCAATCGGCAACTCAGGCTCCACAGTGCTGAGAGGAATGTTGGCTTCATCCGGTCTGGAAGTGAAGTCGACAGAGTAGCGCTGTAGGAAAAGGGATTCAGAACACATACATATTAGTGCCACAAAATGTAGGGCATTGTTCGACATTTTGGGAAATGAGACAATTGATAAGCACTTTCATGTCTGTAAGCTAAATATGAAGCTACCACCAGCAGCCAGTAAGCTTAGCTTAGCATAGCATAAAGACTGGCTCTGTGTAAAGGTGAAAAAACCTTTCAACCAACACCTCTAAATTGCACTAATTAACAATATTGTTTGTTGTACCAACAATGCCATGGTTTTACATGGTTGTGTATCTGTAAAAATACAATTTGTATTTGTGTGGATTTATCAAACAAAATATGATGTGTTCATTAGTAAGCTTAAAGCGTAACTCTCGCAAAAATGCAACCTAGGGTCTTTTTATGAATGTACGTGAGTCAAACTTTCGTTTAAAAGCATATTTAGGACAGAAGCGCCACTTTTAAAATTTACCGTATTCTCGTTTTTCGGTCAAATGGCCTTTTGAATGAGAGAGCTAGGGGCACTTTTATGCTAGCCTCAAAATAGCTATTTTTGACACACTAAGAAGGCTCGACACAACATGAAACTTTGCTCAAAGGATCTCCAGGGGCTCTATACCTTAACTACACCGGTGCACAAGGGATATACTAAATCTTTTGCTACTTGTTTTGATATTGACTCGTTTTGACTGCCGAGATGGCAGCGACCGGAAAACAACAAGAGCTACGGTGAGTTGTTCAAAATCTTTCTTTTTAGTAAACTCTGTGTCCACAAACAATGTTCTCAATGCTTACGTTAATGTGTAGAGCCCCTGGAGATACTTCAAGCAAAGTTTCATGTTGTGTCAAGCCTTCTTAGTGTTTAAAAATAGCTATGTTGAGGCTAGCATAAAAGTGCCCCTAGCTCTCTCATTCAAAAGGCCATTTGAGAAAAACAAGAATATGGTAAATCTTAAAAGTGACAATTCTGTCCTAAATATGCTTTTAAACTAAAGTTTAACTCACGTACATTCACAAAAAAACCCTAGGTTGTATTTTGGCGAGAGTTACGCTTTAAGGCTAGCTGTTCCCCCTTGTTTCCAGTGTAGAAATCTTGATATTACTCAAGCAGTGTCTGCGACTTCTTAATCATTATCAACATACACAACGCTACACCTGACACGACACCAGTCTTTATGCTAAGCTATGCTGACTGGCTATTTCCCAAAGTGCCGAACTATTTCCTGTTTGGTAGTGGAAACAAATGGCAACTCTACTTACCCTTCCTCTCTTCCGTGCAAAGTAGCAGGCAGCTCCACATACAAAAGCTATGAGGATGATCACAACTAGGATGATAATGCCTGAAGGAGGGTAACATTAACGTTAATACAATTCATGCATAGGCGGTGCCAAGGATGGCTGCCTGTCCATATTTGCAGGTTGCAGTATTAGGGCCTACCCAAGCCTACATTTGCCTGAATTCATGTTTACGAAGATGAAGACAATTTGACATATTTCTACTGTTTATGGCCAAGCTTGCAGTAGGCTACAGTTAAAGTCTCAAACATATGTTGTAATCATTTGTAACTTACCAGTGCTGTTGCCTTCTTCCTTGCTTGGCATAGAAGTGGCGCCTGTTAAAAATTCAAAAATATTTCAAAAGAGAAAAAGCTGACATCAAACAGTGCCTTGAATATGAAGTTGGGATGTCAGTATAAAACTGCTAATGATAGTCAAATGTCACATTCTGTTCCTAATACAGTCAGAAGGACTAGGGCTGGAAACTAGAAGGGCACTTGGAGAGCACAGACTTTTGCCAAGGTATGCCCTATCTCATAATGGTAATGCAGTGTGAATTTTCACGGGATTTTTCCGGATTATCCTGACACCACATGAATGAGGCACAAACCCCCTATCTCGCAATGTTAACGAAAGTGAAAAATAGTTTGTGTGTATTCGCCCGGCAATTCGGATCCACTCTTTGCCCATGCTATGCCATGTCCCTTTCACTAAGTTTCATGGAAATTGGGCCAGTAGTTTTTCTGTATTCCTGCTGACAGACAGACAGACAAACAAACGAACAAACCTAAACGAAAACATATAATATATAATATAATAATTACATATTCAACTGGTTTAAAGCTGCATTAAGATATTTGTTTGGCCAATTGGTGGCAGCAAAAACAAGCTAAAAACCACAATGGTGACATTATTACCTAACAAAGCTGATATAGCTAACATGTTAGCAAACAGTTTCAGAAGAAACAGAGCAACACTGGCATTCAATTGAAGTCATGTTTCTGTCCACCTATGGAAGTAAGTTTAGTATTTACTGTCCTTGGTCTCTGTTTAGCTGTTATTACAGCGCACAAAGCAAAAAGTTTATACTCAATCATTTTAGTTATTTTATTTATACTTATTCCAGGCTATGCAGCTGTATATACCTGGCATATAATTTAAAGTTTTACTGGAATTGCACATAAGAGTGTATCCCCACCGTATCACAATGTTTGGTAATGTAAAGCTCTCAAATCCTCAGACTTATCAAGGAACAACAAATTGTAGAATATGGTTCATCCATCAGCAGCCTCAACTTACTTGGTGTTTTGGCGGCCGATGTTGAGCTTTTAGAAGGATCAATGGTGGTGGTGATCAAAGGAAGTGTACTTTCGGGTTTTTTGCTGTGACCTTCACTACCTGAATAAGAGAAGCATGTTACTCCAACAACAAACAATGATGCAGACAGGAACGATCATAAAACAAAGAAGACATGATGATGAATGAACTGGCTATAAGGGTCAAAATAATTGTTTGGGGGGAATCTTGAAACACTTATGGGTACATGCATTAGGTAATAAATAGATCAGATAACAGCTCTCACCTTTCTGCTTTGTTGTTGAAGGTGAGGCGGTGCTGTTGCCCTGGGTGACGTTCAAGGTACTGGTGGAGGTGACGGTAATGGTGTTGGTGGTTCTGGTGACATTGGCGGTGGTGTTGAGGGGTGTTACAGTGGTGGAATCATTTTTGTTACTATCAAATGTAGTCAATATTGTGGGAAACCCTGTTGAGTTATTTTCTGCTGTGACAGAAGCCACAACCAAACCTGCAGGAAAGGATACAGCCTCTTCAAAACTATCCAATAGGTGAACACATAACGGACCAACATTTAAACATGAAACATTGGCAACAAGTTCAGATTCAACAAACTGTCTGTTTGTTTTGTGTTAGTTGATTTTCATTTGGTTGTGTCTCTGCACATATACAATATAGACTTAATAACAAAAGAACTTGAATTAATAGTAATTTATTTGCTGATCTAATCTACTCATCAGACTACACGACTCACAGTAGCTCTGTTAATTGTAAGCGTTAACAGGAACCAGCTATGTAAGTACTGTACTGTATATTAAGGTGTGGCCGTGCTTACCTTATGATGTTTTACTCATACACTCCGACTTCAGGATTTTATCCATTAACAATAATATTGCATTATATCAAGCATTAATGTAAAAATTTTATTGCATTTTTAGCTTTTACAATAATTTCCCTGAAGCCAAAGACAGAACATTTGAGGTACAGCGTTCTCAGAAAAGCTTTTATATAGACAACAAAACATAACATTTTGTTAGTTATAAAATGAGTGAATAATCCAGTGTAATCAGGTGCATTTCATAAAAAAAGGCTTACCCAGGATATAGAAGGAAAGACAGATCGATGGCATTGTAAGTTTGTTTGATGGCAGCAGCAGGTGGGGAAAGTCCACATATGCAGTATGTATTATCAAAGCCCTGAGCCCAAAGGTGATGACTTAATATGCTGCTTTGCTTCCTCAATACTTCAGAGTGTTGCATGCCTCTAAAATAACGAAAGAGGATCAACGCCTCTGACCACAGCAAGATGCATCAAAAAACAGTATTGCCCAAATAGTTTAAGTGAGAGGAAACAACTTCTGATACGTTGCTTTAGACTCTCCTCTCACTGCATAACAATATGAGGGAGCAGATGTGAAATCTCTTCTAACTTGGTTAACTGTAAATCTAAAGTTAATTCATTTAGTGAACAATATGGCATATTTGTGCCAGCTGTAAGACCCTGTAAGAGCAGATATTCGTTCTCCTCTTTGTGTTTAAAGGCTTCATTTGTCAGTTCATGTTTTCATTTCTTTCCTCTAAGCAATACATTGTGAAGTTATAATGACCAATTGTATGTCTTTTTCTTGAGAAACTGCAGTGTTGCAAAATCCATGTAGGTTACATGGTGCAATTGTTCCATTGTTGTCAGTACCATTTTCTGCTCACTAGATGTCGCTGTGACTAAGGGGAAAGCCACCAGATGGAGATTAAACTGTTGCGTTGCCCTCTTTTCTTGCTGAAGGTAACTTTTACTTTATCTAAATTAATTTCCTGTCTGATGTACTATAAAATAAACAAGGAACAAAAGGTTCACAAAATATAGGATCATGGTTTTTAAGTTTTATTGTATTTTGTTTATTATAAAGATCGATAGTGATATTATTCAGGCAAAAGAAGACATTATGGTATGTTTAATGGTGGTGGCCGAGAAACATTATGATGATAGTGAGAAAGCAATGAGATGTAACGATCCGTCCATCAACAGAAACATAATCGTCAACTATTTCGATAATTCTAACAATGATTTGTCATTTATCAATCAAAAATGCCAATTTTTCACTTGTTGCAGTTTCTCATCAACGTGAGGATTTGACTATGTCATATATGAATACTTTGGTTATGGACTGTTGGTTGAAAAAAACAAGACATCTGAAATGTTCTCCTTGAGCTGGGAATCACCACATGCATTTGTCCTTATTTTCTGGCATTTTATAGACCAAACGATTAATTGAGTTAATATCTCGGGAGATAAACATTACTTGCTGTAATGCTGCCGTTTTTTTTGAATGTTTATAAATGTGTGTGTGTGTCGTTGAACAAGTGTGTCAGCTTACTTGTCTTGTGTGGGTGGAGTTGTTGTAAGGGTGTATGTGTGCTCTGCCTTGTAGGTTCATTTATTACTGTTTATTTCCCCATGCCAGTGGCAATCAGCAGCAAGATTAGTGTTAACTGCCACCCAGGCTGGTGTCACTGGCAGGCTCCACGTGGGCCACTGCAGGCCCCTCCTGCCGAATGGCCTGACCGGGTCTGTCCGGGACCAGCACGCAGTGACAAGGAACTGGTAGTCCGCTAATCCTGTAGAAAGACCCCCATCTGGCTTCCTCTCTGGGCCACCTATCACCACATCATAGAGCCCAGGCACCAGCACCAGGCCCGGCCCGGTGGATGAGCTAATCACTGAGAGGAGAGGAGAGTGTGTTTCTATGTGTATGTGTGTGAGAGAGACACAGAGAAGGGAGAAAGCTGGACCACCCACCCGGAGGATTCAGAGGCACAGGATTCACAGCCCATTCTGTTGACCTGCCACACCGCCCCAGCTCTGGGCAAGGCCCTCCCCAATTGTTCCGCCAGCTAACATGAGGAGGGGGGTTAGACAAGGGGGATGGGGGGTGGACGAGCAGTAAACAGTGGGCTGAGCTTCTCTCCTTCAGCGCACAAAGGGGCTGAATTGTGTCGGGACAGGAGCACTTTTTAGAGTGGCCCTGCCATTGGGGCTGAATTAAACATCTGTGGAGGCTGAGCCAGAGGAAGAAAATGCTATTTTGCTGTTCAACCACACTGACAACCTGTCCCCCCCCCCCCCCCCCCCCCCCCTCCCCGCCCCATTCCACACACCAAAATGCAGAGGATGTGCTCAATGTAACAATATATTTAAATGTACTTTACTCATCCACATACGGTGAAAAAGTTCTGATTCAAGATGTCATCACATGTAATACCTCTCATGTCATCTGTATGATAAAATGTCCATATGGCTATCCTATGTGGGCAAAGCAACATGCCCACTAAAACAACGTATGAGTGAACATAAGCGTTCAATAAGAAGGAACCCGGCCCGGTCCGTCGGGTCCCGTCGGGCTCGGGTATCCATCCTCTAGTCTGTAAAAATGATGGACAGTTTGGATAATAATTTTACAATTTGCCTTTGTTTTCTGTTCCAAATAAGTTTGACTAACCTGAGGATTTGTTTAAAAACTGTATGGTAATCTGACTACTTGTATTTCTTGTTCCTTCAAAATTACAATGTGGTGATGTTGCCACATTTCAAGGTCTAAGCAATTAACTTGTTGAGTCAGTGTTACTATTTACCAATAGCAATTCAGTCAGAGACACTTAAGCCCCTTTTACACATGCACTGCAAACTTGAAATTATGTAGACATCACCTGGCAGAGCTGTATGTGAAAATGCAAATAACCGCATCAGTTGGATTGGACATCAAACAAACTTTACCCTGCTTGCTCCCTAGTACAAAATCTGTGTAATCTCCCATTGAGCCCAAAGTGTGAGAATTCACAGTGAGCGAGTAGAAAACAAACAACCAAGGGTGAAGAAGGGTGATTTACACAAAGACAGCAACGAAAATGTCCAAATGGAGATACGATACAAAAATCAAGAACCATAATCGGTAAGGGCCAACACTGAAATCGTCAGACAAATTAAAGGAATGGCAAGAGACTCGTTGTTTATGACCAAATTACAAACCGGCTCCATGACGCGGTATTATCTGCCCGTGCTCTACCCAGCACCACCCCTCGCCAAAACCAAACATAGTAGAAGAGATTAGAACACATCTGACATCTCATACTGTGTGCTACATGTGTAAAAGGGAAACTCCGGACTATGTCGGGATGTAATTCCTCGGACATAGTCCGGAGTTCATATGTGAAAACGGATTAACTGTATGTTAAGGAAATTACCATTTATAGCAAATGGTTATACTGTTATATGTCGCGGGAAAGGCTTTGCTCTTTGAGGGAGCCCTTAAAGAATCCAAACAACCCAGAGGATTCTGCTTGATAACTAATTCCCCTTAACAAACAAAATGAAATTATGAAACACCACATAAGAAGGTGGTGTGAGTGATGGAGGGAGCTGTGGCAGCAAATAGTGTTGGCACTAGCAAAACAACAAAGTAACAGTGTTAAGTGGCAGGGTATAATGTCCACACTGTACACCTGCATGAATATGATTACACAGCTGTGAATGGACTTATAGAAGCCAGTAAAAGTGCAACATCAGTGCTCTGCCTTAACTAATGCTTACTTCATTGATGGCCAAAACAATATCTAATTCTTCAAGTGTGCAGCGACAGCTAATGTCCTTTAATCAGATGAATACAGTGAATAACAGTGGCATTTGGAGGCTATCATTGGTGTCGAGTCCATCCCTCCATCAACATCACCTCCCCTCTTTTAGAAAGAACCCCCCTCTTGACCCTCTTTCCCCAAAGTCCTGCTCCACCACATGTAGCTCAAAGAGAGGGAACACTGAGACATTTCATTTTAATTGAAGGGGAAACAAAGATCCATGCTTACTTCCTGGTCACCCATTTTCTTTAATCAATTTCCTTCCTTTGGTCCTATATCATCTGTAATTACTCTCCCTTTCCCGCCCCTTGTGGGTTCCTCCTGGAGCAAAGGTCTGCACACACACACACACACACACACACACACACACACACACACACACACACACACACACACACACACACACACACACACACACACACACACACACACACACACACACACACACACACACACACACACACACACGTATTGCTAACCCCCTACCGTAAGCAGGCAATATCTTTGGCATCAATACTCGTTGTCCCCCTTTGGCTCCTCCAGGCTGAACAATAGAGAAGGTCCACTGGCTCCAGAACCCCACCAAGCAACCCCTGACCCTGCCCACCTACTGGACTAAACCCCCTACACACACACACACACACACACACACACACACACACACACACACACACACACACACACACACACACACACACACACACACACACACACACACACACACACACACACACACACACACACAGGTTTATGTGGTATGTACTCTTATATTGAAGTCGTAGACATTGCCACACACAGCTCACACGAGTCTGCAGTGAATGGGGGGAAGGAGAAGAGGAGGGGAGGCAAGGGGGTGGTGGGGTGGGGGGTAGTAGTAGGGCCACTTTAAATACCAGCTCAGCTTGTAATCACTGGAGTTTGAACTCAGAAGACTTCTTATGCTAAGAGGTCAAGAAGCCAGAACACTCATTCACTCCTTTCTTTCTTCCCTGCTGCCCTCTGTCACTCGCTCCTCAGTGGATCTCTCTGATCCATAAGCTGTTTGGGTTGTGTACAGTGAAACCAATGCTGATATCCTGAGGAAATCTTCCAGCGAAAACAATGAATGCGTTGTCTTCCAAGCGTTTTCAACCAGAGTACATAAGTAAGACAAATTCATCGTGGCACAAGCTTAACTTACTCCTGCGCTCAAGGTACACAAAGTGAACTTTGAGCGAAACGGAAATTTTCTGGAAGAACTAAGCTTTATTTGCAAATAGGACCAAAGGGAATTCATTAAATTAAACGTACCTGCCAAAGGGAATATGAAGACAATGCCTGTAAATATAACATCTAGTGTTGAACCTGCTGCAGCTTACCACAGGACATTTTGTGTACATCTGGTATATATGAAAATGCCCTCCAAATCACACACCTTTATTGGACTTCATATTTCCCAAATATGACCACCCAGAGAATGCAGCCCATACCACCCACACACTATTGAGTGGATTTATCACTCAGCTGATGCCAGTGTGCTTTATGAATGAAAGCAGCTTACATTGTTACCTTGTTTGATGGGGAGGTAAACCTTAGAAACGCCTATATAATTGGTGTTAGCCATGGGAATAGGAGAGGAAAGGTGTTGCTGCAGGCAACAATCGCAATGTAAATGCCAAGAAAAGTGCTGGTGCAATATTGTTAAAAGTAAAGACCTGAGGAGCAAATGTTTATGTGTAGTAAAGACCATTTATTTAGCAGTACAGTGGGATAAAAATAGGAGGTAAACAGTGGTGTCAGCCAGATAATACAGAACGTGCTGCAACTAATTATTGTTTTTACTACCACCTAATCTTTTGATTGTTTTTTTTTTATTAATCTGGTAATTATGTAGTATTATAACTGTCAGAAAATGGTGGAAAACGCATCATATACGCATCACATTTACCCAGAGCCAAAGGGGAAGTCTTTAAATGTCTTGTTTTGTCCAACCAAAGTCAAAAATATTCAATGAACAATGATTTAAAACAGAAAAAATACTAAATTCCTCACATTTGAGAAGCTGAAACCAGCATGTTTTCCATTTTTACTTGATGTGACATTGATCAATTTAATATCATAATTGTTGTAGATACATTTTCTGTCGATCAACTAACAACTAATTGTGTCAAATTTTGATTATGGGGGAGCTGATGATGACACTGTGATATGGTCGAAAGCTCCAGAACAAGTAAGTAAGTCAACCTTGGATGGAAATTGTTTTGCGAACTTCTGTTTCCAGGAACAAGAATGAACTTTCAAAACCCGACTGATTGGTTGATCAACGGGAAACTAAAGGTTAACCATTTTGATAATCGGTTATTCATTTGAGTCACCTATTTACTGGTTCCAGCAATACAACAATGGGGATTTTTTTGCATATCTTTGGGTTTTTAGGGGGTGTTTAGACCGAAAACAGCACTGTGTCGACATTCTATAGACTGAGCAATTGTCAAAAAGAAGAAGCCGATTAATCAACAATGGAAATTATCCTTACTTGCAGCCCAAAGTCAGTGATGAGATACTTGTGTTTAGGACATGTGGATACAAGACAGAAACTATCTTCTCTCTCTCTCTCTCTCTCTCTCTCTCTCTCTCTCTCTCTCTCTCTCTCTCTCTCTCTCTCTCTCCGTCAGTTCACATTTACCAACCAGCTGTATTTAAATCCAGGCGCACTGGCAGGACTCCAATGCTTTCAGCATCCCATCATCTGTACTGTGCCACCTAGGCTGCAGATAAAACCAACTGGTATCTA
>CM042427.1:17958170-18298170 GCA_023631565.1 Gymnocephalus cernua | reverse complement strand
TCCACCTCGTAAAACTTGTTTATCTCATTTTAAGTTCCTTCAATAAAAATCATTTTTATAGAAAGTCTCCCTGCTTGTTTATTCCCAACAACTTCCTTTTGATCCAGGTACAAGTGTCACGCTGAGGGCATGGTGTCAGCCTTACTGTAAATCAAGGGACCCAATCTCCCAAGTACCATGACACACGGCACAACCAGTAATGACCACAGGAAGGGTCATGATGGAAATGGGGGTGAAGTGGGAACAGAGCAGGGGTGTCCAGCAATGTGTCACCGATCCCCTGAGTGCTTTCATCTCCTCTGATAAGTGCCATACCTAATCAGGTTAAAGCAGCGCATGCCACGGAAGGAGAGGAAATTCCGGCCAAAACGGTAACGTATCTGTTCCGCTCTCATGCGTTGCATTCCTCCAGCTAATTAGGAGTAAATATCTGACCCCGGAGAGAAAACGTCCACATTAGTCCAACCAGTCATTCGGTGTGGTCCATCTGCACTCTCTCTTTCGCTCTCCTCACCCTCCCCCCCTTTCCTCTCCCCTCTCACCCTAATTTGGCACACAGATGACAAAAAACATAGGGGAGTTCTCAGTAGGTTTCTTTCTTTCTTCTATGGCTCCCCTCCTTTTTCTTCTGCAGCGTTAGGCCCCATCATTACTGACAGGCTATCAGTTGTTCTCATACCAGATTATATACTGCCAATGACCTCCAGGTCATGGCACTGTGCTCTCTGCCACTTTCTCTCTTTGCTTTGCCTTTGTCTCGCCACAGATACACTTCAATGAGTTTTTAGGCTTTGCTGACTCCAAATCAAAGATACTATTGATCGTAGCTCCGATTTGAATTTTGGTATTTGGGGAGAAGCTTAACAGCTTGGTGCGTTATTATAAAAGATAGTCCTAATGGATGAGAGAAATCCAAGACCTGTTTTTTTTACATTGTTTCATGTGCTGTTTTATTCTTATAACAGAAATAGCATTGCATTATCATCTGCCATTGAAAATCTTATGTCTGCAGCCAGAAGTTGTGAGCAGGAGATATGTAATCTTTTCATCAGAATCAGAAAAACCTAACTATCCATTACAAAGCGATGCTAATTTGTATTATAACTCACAAGTAAATAAAATGATTAAACACTTGTTCATGTGGTTTCATCCTGGATGGCAATGCCCATATCCACCTTCCACGAGGGATCACTGGGTGGTTTGATGGATATGAAAATTATATGAATCATTTGCTCTGACCTTCACAGTTTAGGCAGACAAAACCATTTTGTTGTGATTTAGTTTGTTTTCTTTTTGCACAACAGCGATGGAGTCTCAAAGCTCTATTTCAATCAGGAGAGACTTCGTTTGCAGATATGCAAAAAGAAAATATTTATTAAACAATTGCATGGTAAAATGTATGTAAAGTCTTTTGGAGATTAGACTCCATCAAATGATAATATTTTTAAAGGAGTATAGGATAGGAACATAACCCCCGATGGAGTCTAGACACTGATGGCAGCGGAGAAGGAGACCGGGGATCAGACCAACACGGCAACGGAGCGGCCAGCTGGGAGAAACATGAATACTGGAGGCGGCAGGGGAGGTGGAGGGTTGAGTGCTTTGCCTGAAACGACAACTGAACAGCACAGAGAAAAAGATATTTAAAGCAGAGCTGTAATGCTGTGATTGGTCCTTGAATATCTGATTGGTTAACTGAAAGTATTGCTTCTAAATAGCTGATTTTATTTAAGAGAGAGAGTAATGATTGTGTTAATGATTACGCTGTGCTTCATTAGTGATGATGACATTTTGCTTTTCATGAGATGATGGTGGTTTCACTGACTGGCAGTGTGTTTGAGGTGGGATTATGATGTATTATAGGTGACCTCAGCTAAACTGAATTGCCATTTAACTGTCACTTTCACTTCATTCATATTTTTGAATCAATTAACAAATCAGACATGTGGATGGCAACTCAGTGGTCTGAGCACTGGGTAACCAAATGGCCACTGTCAAAGGCTGGGTGGAAGGCTGGCAGTCATAGAGACGGGTTAGACATGATAATCATTTTAAAATGGGGACAACGGTGCACATTTTCAGACATTTTCTCCTGGGTGGCATTAAAAGCATTGCAAACAGTTGTACACACAAAAAAGTACCATTAATAGTGTAAGAAATGAAAAAAGAGAGCTAGTGAGAGAATTTCAAACCCAGCTTGCTTTCTAAAGGGGCCTCTGAACCTGTTTGACCATCCAAATAATTCTTATGAGGTATACCTGTGCCTCCAGTCTGTGGTGAGAACTCAGGTAATTCACAAATTAAAATGTGGACTCAGTAGATTTGGGAAATGGTGCCAAAGTCCTGCTATGGCCTCATGAGCTTGCCCTCAATCTGGTCACGTCATTAAACAGACACAGTGTTGAGTAGTAAAATTTCTGGAAGAAACATCACATCTTTTTTCAGTTCATACGTTTTTTTTTTCCCATCCCATGGAATTACGTCTTTGGAGTGAAAGAAGCATGCAAGGATTTACCCACCTTTGTGTCAATATTTCACACCTCTATAATTTCATATAATCTTGTTGTTGGGCTTGTTTATTTGTCCAAGACACAGGAGCAACCTGCAGGTACTGTAGCGCTCATTGAATTTCCTTGGCTGACTTTGGTGTGTGTCATGTAACAAAGTGTGCTAAACAGCACCATTATTTGTTGATTTAGCCTTTCATGCTTTGAATATAATGAGGAAACAAGCAAGGATGAAATCCAATGAAGCATGAAGTCTATTTGAATCTGACAAACATAATTTTTTTTCTGTTAGAACATTTGTGTGTGCTTTGTTTATTTCATCAATCTGCAGGAAAACCATGTTGCAATACATGTTCAATCCTGGCGTCCATGTTCAAAGAAACAATAACTTATCCAAAAATGATTTTCACATAATGTTAGCTTCATGTCATAATCAATTTCTGCAAGATTTTCCACACCACACTCCGACTCCGATTAAAACAATCCTTGGTAATTTGGCTGCCTCCATTCACAGTCCGTGTATTTATAACTGCGCAAACAGCTTCACTTTATGTCTCATCAGCTGACGTACGCAGAATGCCACACACATAGCAGCAGGAAGCAGTCCAATGTAATACACTTGAAGCTGTTTACATAACATTACAGGGAGAGGAAGGTGCTCGAGAGGAACATCATCATCCTGACCCATGATCCTGACCTGTGTGCAAGTGGATGTCAAGCCGCAGTCCACATGTTCCAACATGGACTGCAGTCAAGAGCAACATTAGCAGGGGTTTGGCAAGAAACTTCAAGATTGTGATTGAACTGCAGTGGGCAGACAAGCAGAGAAATACAGACAGTTTGTGCTCTCACCACCTCCTTTATGCAACACTGCACTTGCGTGCCATGAAGCATAAAGTTAAGCTCTGTAGCAGTGAACGAGATGTAAAAATCATCTGGAGCATAGGACTCAAAACTGTGGAGGAGTGACAAATGTTTTCAGGACCGGTGACAGATCTCTACGCATACAGTAGCTTTCATGATCCTCAATTGTAGAGACAGTGTAAAGCACCAAAAAAGGCTGCATCAACTTCGGTGTGGAGAGAGGACTGAGTGGTGATGATATTGCTGGGTTATGTAGCTGCAGCAGCATTACGAACACTAGTGTGTAGTAACCCACACCGCTCTAACACACCACTTCAGTTTATTAAGCATCTGAAGACCACATTTGTGTGCAACAGCTAGCATTTACACCCGGGTGGCTCACAATGTTTTTTTTACTCTTTTTTCCTAACTCATATTTACTCTGTGGATGGTAATTAGCGAGCTGATCAGAAACCATATTTATTCCCCTGTGGTCAACCACAGCACTCTTTCCACTTTGAAGTGTTTGCTGAGCAAAAACAACAACATCTAAATGCTTCCAGATATTAAGACAAGAACTATTCTCAGCGTGCTGTGACTTTTGTTAAATCCACTGGTTCTTTAAAATGGGTGGATATTATGGCTGACTGAAATAAAGTAATTCATATGTGCACATGTGCTATATATGGACTACAATATGGACAGATACCACCTTTGTGGTGTTCCACTCCATTCATTTTCTGTACTCCTTTTAAATACAACCAATTATGGGCATAGCTGCTCATTATGTGAAACATTACTCAGTGTAGAAATACTTTAAATGTTATGATTTAGTTGGGAAGAAATCTTGTGTGTCCCCACCTAATAAATAATTATACATTATGCATCAAAAAAAGTGCTCTTTCTTCAGTTTTGGAACACCTCGGAGCAGCCCTCTTTCAAAGAATGTATTTGGCAGTGGAAACAAGTTGTGAACACACAACATTGAAATATCATCATCGTTTAAGTTAATAAGGTAAACTTTTTTTGCAAAAAGTTGTATATTTACATTACCAGTCAAAACTTTGGACACATTTTCCCATTTACTTGAATGAGAAAGTGTGTCCAAACTTTTGACTGGTACTGTACACATCCAACAGTTACGGAGCAACATTATGATTTATTTGCAGTCATGTTCATGGCCACCTGGCGAATAGTCACTATCTTTTAACTTATTTTGGTCTTTACCAACTCCTGAGGGAAATATCTGGCTCTTTAGCTCCTAAGCCTCACTATGTTCACAGGCTACTCTCTAACCCCACGGAGGTTAAATAGCCGGGTTACCCTACCGTTCAGTCAGAACTGAAAAAATTTTACTGATTTATGGTAAAAATTAATTAAAACGAACTATCCATAAGTGCTGCTCAACACCAGGCATTCACACGGGTCAGCGGTCTATGGTTTGAGCCTTGTTGTAGTCAGACAGCATGATGAAGTGTGTAGAGACCAGAAGAAAAAGGAAAGTGCTTCTTGGGCAGTGATGTGTGACAGGAGATATCAGAGAACTGGTGCAGGGTCAACCGTCACACCGACAGCCACCACACCTCCTGACATCCACCCGAGACCCCGGGTGTTGTGCTCTGCAGATATGGGTCAGTGGAGGCTGGAGATGTGCGGACTTATCACCTCAGTGTGTGTGTGTGTGTGTGTGTGTGTGTGTGTGTGTGTGTAATCGTCATTTAGTTTTGTGTGTGTGCGTTCTCTTTATCTGATTCCCCCGAGGAGCAGTGCTGGCTACCCAGGTGGTCCTTAGCCACGAGGAGAAGAGTCAGTGTGTTCATGCAGCGAGCAGGTAACCTAAACCTTCACACCCCCTGCCTGCAGCTGCCTGATCTCCTCCCTCAGGAACCGGGGCTTCTTTTACATGCTCTGCGCTTTGTTCCCCACCCTGCAGAACATTAGCACCACAATGACCTCCACAGAGAAACTCAAGTCCATAAAAACCTAATGGAGTAGGATAAAGGAAGCAGGATAAAGCCATGTCCACACGAAGACCTCTGATGCAAACGCATCCCGTCTTCCTTGGATTCGTTTCAAGAAAAGTCACGTCCAAATGCGCTACTTCATATTCTAGACGCTGTTATTGCTACAGAAATTAACCAAAAACGAAGAAGAGCAGTCTTCAGTCACTTCCACTTCCCTTCATAACATGACTAGCTAGTTCTCTTAATACATCCATGGACTAGACTAATAACTTTCACCACTGCTCGTTATATAAAGGCCACCGCTAGAAAACGTGTCTTTGTTTACATTATATAATGTGCTTGGATTGCTTTTTATTTTGCAATTCTGTCTGCTATCGGACATGATTGCAGCACGCTAGCTAGATAGCAGAGCTAATAGCTAACATCGGCAGTCAAACAAACATCAGTGATCCAGTGTCTTTTTGATAATCTACACATTTTTCTTGCGGTAGCCTTTCTACAATAAGCCGTGCTAGAAAAAAGATCCCGCACACTGACCATTACGCAAGCAAACAATTTATTAACAACGTTTCGGGCCTAGACCTTCATCAGGTAAATTTGCACATTCACCTCAACCCAAACCTTATATAGTTTGGTTGACTAACCAGGACCAATCAGGTCCGGCTCTTGAATGATGTCATTCATTCACAAAAAATGGCACTCCCATCACGGACTGTGAACAGGAAACAAAACAAACTCCAGAGTATCTCCACTCATGTAGTGTACATTTTGACGTGTCCATGTGGCTTGGTGTAAGTAGGGAAGACCATTAGGCAGTTAAAACAACGCATTTCTATTCGTAGAAACGACCGGGATTACCCGGTCGCTGTACACTTTAATGATCATAAGCATGACATCTCATCATTGCGTTTTTGTGGCATTGAACAAGTCAGTCTACCAAAAAGGGGGGGCAACCACGACTTGCTGCTAAAGAGACGCGAGGCACATTGGATATTCATTTTGCAGACACTATCGCCAAAGGGTCTCAATGATGAATTTAACCTTAATATCATGTTGTGCTAATTTTTAATGTTTTTTTTATGTTTTCTCCTTGTTGTTTATATGTGTTTATCCTCAGGAACTGTTTATTGTACAAGTACATAGTGACTGATACAATGTCACTTAACCAATGTAATGATCCACCTTCAAATGGACTGTGTCCTCTCTGATTTAGTAAAAAAATATATTGGGCTAATGACAATGCATTGACTATGAGCCTACAACATACTGTAACTGGTCGGATCATCCATTGTTTTTAAATTTATTCAATGGCATGCTCTTTATTTTTTTTCCTGTTCACAGTCCGTGATGGGAGTGCCAGTTTTTGTGAATGAATGACATCATTCA
Source organism: Gymnocephalus cernua (assembly GCA_023631565.1). Lineage (NCBI taxonomy): Eukaryota > Metazoa > Chordata > Actinopteri > Perciformes > Percidae > Gymnocephalus > Gymnocephalus cernua. The sequence continues at coordinate 18,291,470 of CM042427.1, read as the reverse complement.
AGAGCCGGACCTGATTGGTCCTGGTTAGTCAACAAAACTATATAAGGTTTTGGTTGAGGTGAATGTGCAAATTTACCTGATGAAGGTCTAGGACCGAAACGTTGTAAAGAAATTGTTTGCTTGCGTAATGGTCATTGTGCGGGATCTTTTTTCTAAACTTCTGATCTGCCACTTTGGATCATATCCTACGCACCTGCCCGACCAAAAGAGGTGTGCAAAAAAGCTTTCTTATGATACAATAAGCCGTGCTAAAAGTTACTATAATCCGTTCAAGGAGTTGATAAGCAGACAGATTAGCTAGCTAGTTGATAAGTTGTCTACTTCCACTTTATAAACGGCTAACATTACATCCCTGCTAGAGCGTCAGCTACTTTAGTACTAACGGGGTAAGATTGAAGGCAGCAGGTCGAGGGGTGTGGCAATGACATCAGCGATACGCACGTATGCGGTTTCGGCGTCCATACGAAGCCAAAAGTGAGCCGGTTTCAAAAAAGTGCGTTTACAGGCAGTGCGTTTACAGGATTTGTATGGATGATCGGCCCAAACGATGCAAAAGATGTGTGTTTGCATCAAATCTTGCATCTTCGTGTGGATGGCCCCTAAGAAGACGGGTAGCTGTGCCAAATTTTGTCAGGATTTGTATTCCACTAAATTCTTTTAAAAAATTGATGGGAAGGCTTGAGCATTTTTCAAAAGTATCCCCCTATCAGTGGTGAGGCAGGGGGAGAGAGGAGGGGACAGCCATGGCATATAATAATGGCATGTCATTTTTCATCAACATTCCCGACGACGCATGACCCAGACTGGAGCCAGAACACACATTTAGGGAGCTGACACACTGCACAGAAATACATCACTTGGGTCAGAGGGTCGACCAGCGTAATGAGGAGACCTTGGGTATGTGTGTGTGCGTAGAGTGGGGGGTGTAGTCTTCAACATCATGGCTGGGAGTTTAAGACATACTTCCTCTCTTTGTAGGAAAAAGAAAGCAGATGATGTAGGGCTTCTCCCATTCATATCTATGTCTGCATGTTGTTCTTGTACTTTTACTCGTACCATCAGTATGTATTTCTTGAGAGAAAGTCAAGCACACAAGCCCTTGAGCTGAGGGCCCTCTGGGAGAGGATGGCTGCACCACATAGACCCCCACACCCCGAACCCACTCTTAGCCCCCTTCTCAAATTAGATCCCAGGTCTAATCAGAGACAGCTTGGCGTTGTGGGTGGAAACTAGCCACAAACCTCATCTTCAAACGACTGTTGGTTGCTGTGAGAGGCCCCCCTGTTCTGTTGACTGGGCAGGATGGAGCACTATATGAGGCACTCTCAATTCTCTTGACCACACAATGGAAAATAGGAGAGAGACCACACAACAATGAACGATTTCCAACTAAGCGGCTGACCTAAACCAAGTTTCAAAGTGAAAACCTACTGGAAAAATACTCCTGAAAAGAACATTATTCAATGCCATTCAGTCTAATGTCTTTCTATCTCTTGGATGGCAGGTTGTGATGTCAAACACCAAGGTAGGAGAACAAGTTGAGTCTGGTTTGACAGTGGGAGATAAGAGGTAATAGAAAAGTTTAGCATGTTAGTATGCTTTTGTATTTGCCAATAGAGCTAACCACAAAGTACAGCTAAGGCAAATGGGAATGACATTAGTTTTTCAGTTATTTGTCATAAATTAAAGTATTAGACACATTCAATATTTGACCTTATTATGTCGCTCAATTGAAAGTTAGGTTGATCAATTCATCCTGTGTGGAACATGAATTTTTGTACCAAATTTCATGGCAATCCATCCAATAGTTGTTGAGACAAAACCATAAATGTCAACCAGGGGAACAACAAAGTCATGAGTCATCATCTGGGCACTAAGATGATGTATACCAACTGTCATGGCTCAATCCATCCAGCAGTTGTTGAGCTATTTTATTCTGGACCAAAGTTGTAGAGTGGTCGACAGACTGACATTGACATCCCCGGAGCCACATCACTAGAATGGCTAAAACTCATTTGGTTATTTTAGGTGCAAAAACAAACTAAGCTAGTAGGAAAGAAAACAAGCATACTGCATCCTGACATGCTCATTTGGACTACAAATACAGTAGTAGAACTTGGGAGTCACAGCAGTTGTCGAGGTTAGCACTATATTAGACAGCAATCAGCCAACGATGAGCCCTCCTAACCCACTGGGATAAAAAAGAGAAAAAGAAAGCAGTAGTGGATTCTGGCAACCTCTCCTTCGGCAAGCCCTCATGATTATCACTTTGTGTGGAAGCATTCATTTTGCTCTCAATTGTAAGTTCCCCTTATTACACTGGTAATGATAGATTGCTCTGGCTGAGAGCACATGTCCAGCCAGCAGGCCTGCTGCGTTGCTACCTACACCACTGATACCAGAGCAAATCGGTCCTTATTTAAATCTTGTCAAGGGTAAAATTGGGGCCGTAGCTAGTCATTACAAAATGGCACATAAAGTCTAATTTGGGTCACGCTGTGGTGGCCTAAAAGCAGTGTGAGTACAGTTTTTACTACTCCCTATGTGTCTTTGTGAAAATGGAACAAATATGCTTATTGCCATCAGTGACAAATGGAAATTTGCAATGGTAAACACTTTCTCCCTAAGGATGTTTTTCTATTCTCCAGCCAATAAACATCAAGAAACAGAGAACTCCCACCGGTGAAATGACTCCTGGTGGATGTTTTCATAAAACATATGAATTCTGTGAAGAATAGTTTAATGTAGACATAACATTATAATGTATTAGTGTTCCACATAACCTCCATGAAGTAGCATCTGCTATAGAAAGAAAGAAGATTCAGATGTAGTATAGACTGAGCAAATGTTGCCATCTAAATTCTTTTTTCATTAATAAAGACTCAATCTATAGCCAATTTCTCTTTCTCCACAGTGAAGTTAATAATGTTGAGTGCTCATTACAGCTGTTCAAACACTGGATTGCGTCCAAATGACCCACGCTCTAGGAACACACGGCAATCTACTCTGGCAGCATGTGTTAGAGTAATGTGAAAAGGAGCATAATAACATTTGTCATTACTCATAAGACACAGAGGACCTGCCGAGAGAGGCCTTCAAACCCAAACACTGTGTGTATGAATGTTTGTGTGTATGACACAAACCAAAACAGGCAGCTGTTCACACCAGGCCAGCAGAGAAAGGAGCGGATCCAGTGACCGAGGCCCTCCTCAAAGTGCTTGTTTCATCTGTTGAGGAGGTCCAGAGATCAGAGGGACGGAGAGGGGTAGGCACGGAGGGGAAAGTCTCTTATGGGGCCGATGTCAGGGGCCAAAAATAGCGAAGAACGTCTCTTTCTCGGTCTCTCTCCCTCCGTGACTCATCTGGAGTGCGGTTATTAGCAAGAGACGGTTTGCCACCGTCGTGGCTGGAACCACGCATGGTGGTGACAAGGCTCAAAACAAATGCTCCTTAAAGAGGGACAGGGTGGCAGGGGAGGGGGGTTAAGAAGGGGAGTCAGAGAGCAAGAGCATGAGGATATGTCACACTTGGAACCGAGTGATATTACCAAATCCTTCCAAGGACCAGGAGGAAGCGAGGAGGGGGGAAGAAACCAGCACGACAAGAGGTGAGACAGAGAAAAAGTGGAGATCAACAAGAGCTGTCTCATTGCAAGGATTATCGTCCCTTCCACAGTCTCCCTCCTGGATTTTCCACTTATAACTGAATAGAGTTGAAAAGTAGAACTCCCTACTTTTCTCCCAAACCCTGCTGCATTTTCTCTCGGTGGCATGCACTAATGTTGGTCTGTTCAGCAGCTAACCCATGAGCTATACCTGGAGAAATCCCCAGTTTACTATAATAGGCTCAACAGGCCCTTGGACATTAAATTACACTGCATGCACATCAATTAATTCACCTCCATTTTCTACGCAAACAAAATGGTCCATTCACATATCATTGCAGACCCCGCTAAGCAAATAAATGCCTTCATCATCTCCATTTTGGGTCAATGTTTTCCTTGCATTTTGAGTCATATTGATTTATGTCTGGACCTGGTAGCGTGAGCATGTGTGTGTGATAGAAAAATAGAGAGACACAGCAAGACGAGAGGGAGAGAGGCAGACAGAGACAAGGTATGTGTGTGTCTTTGTGTACATTTGTGTGTTTTCTGTAGACCTATGAGATGCTACTCGAAATAAGCCATTAAATCTTACATAGCTCGCCATATAAAAACCACGTAATATGTTTGGTGGGAGGGATTGTTGGGGATCAAAGACAGAGCAACAGATATGAGTTTCTGTTCCTGGCTAGTCGAGGAGGGGGGTTGTCATACCAGACATGGTGAGCACATACATTTCCTTGGGCCCTGGGCGTGTGCTGAGGTTCTGCTGGGTGGACTCATTACTCACTGTGAGCCCTGAGCCTGGGGTTGACGGAGAAGCCTGTGTCACACCCACCAAGCACTGACCGTTGTGTAATCCCTCCTGAGATTGTGGAATGAGCTTGTAATGATGACTGGTTTGATACGGCTTCACCCTCTGACACACGCAGAGACGCTCGGGAGGCATCCATGCAAACACAGACTAAAACCTGCTGTGATGTAAGTGATACTACCCTGCAAGAGCTTCTGTCCAAACCAGGAAGCAGTTAAGTTCAAATGCAGAAACATGTCTGTAAAGCATTTAAAACTGAAATGTTGCAGCAAAATCAATCTGAGTGATTAGTAGATTTGTGGCAACTTCAGCTTTGGTGAACTAAAGTCATTGATCAATAGCAGGCCGCCTTGACAGTGCTGACTTTGAGGGAACAGAGAGTCAGAGAAAATGGAGTAATCTATTGTGGCTTATTAGCTTTGTGTCTCCATCCACTTTTAATTAACCCTACACTGCTCCACAAAACCAAACGGTCTGCAGACAGGAATTGATGGTCTTTTGAATTAAATGTACAATATGTAACTTTCTGCCACTAGGGGTCTCTCAACCAAAACAATGGATTGTAAACACGGACTTTTGATGATGTTGGTAAGTTGCGTGGAATTATGGGAGTTGTACTTTTTAAACACCTTCGCCGATTAAAATGCGTCTGTTCACGGACAAGTGTACCCATTCAAATGTATTCACTTTACGTTTAGTGACTTTTATTCATGTCATTCTAATAACATAGCTGCATTTTCCCAACATAATTACGTTTTTATTGATTCAATCTATATTGGTAGCTGACCAGTTAGCTAGTTAGCTAGTGAGCCAGCAAGCTAACATTAGCCAGCAGCTAAAACACAGTGATCACAATATATTTCACATGTCACTGTCATCTTTTGGTTGGTTTCAACACCGGGGTGGGACAGGGTTTGTTGTAACGCTAGCTGGCTACTCAACGAGGCTGAGAGACAGGTGTGGGTGGGGATTGCCGGGGGAATCTCCGGCCGGGCCCGGGACATCGAGGGCGGCCCATGGCCGATGTTCAGCAGCAGAACATATCCAAGCTGCCCGGGACGATCTCCCCCTTCACTTTTCTTTAATCTTAGCTATTCGTTTTGGTGCTTCTCGGGTTAATTTAGCTAACTGTAAAGACAGCTAAACGCGAAGGGGTGAGAAATTCGGCAGGGAGGAGATTTTCGGCACGAACACCGGTAGCTAGCGCTAACAGAGATGTAGCTAACATTAGCTATGGATGGCCGCTGTTGCGACTCAGGTCTGGGTCTGATATGGTCTGTTTCCCAACACCTCATTAAACTGCTGTTAGTGTCATAAGCACCCGGCACCGGAGTTAAGTGCTGTTATAGTACTTATACTGTATAGATTGCTGTAATGGTGGCTGGCTGTTGGCTGGCTATGGGCTAACGGTAACTGGCTATTGCTAGCTACATGTCCCGGCTGTGTTGTCAGCTCTTATCCCAGGCAGACAGACCGTGGTGCTAGCTGGCTAAATTAGCATTAGATTAGTCGTCTAATCTATACAGCTAACGTTAACATTACTGGTAAACTCATTCGTGGGTTAGCCCAGCGCTGCTTTTATCCGTGTCCGTGGTGAAAACAATGATGCTACTAATAACTTTATGAGCGTGTTGAACGATGTGGTAACCCTATAATGTTATCCACCAAGCATTAGCTAGCTAGCATTAACGTTAGCTACTTGTCAACTAACACATTGTAGTAACGTTAAACTGGATCAATATTGATATGTATCAATAAATAAGATCTCTGCTGTATTACTGTGTTGCAAAGTGGCATGTTATCAATCATAAAATGATGCTGCGTGGCAGAAAAAGCAGTATTATGGTTAGGAGTATTTTATTCTGTGATATTGTATGATTTACAATTACGCTCAAACGTATCATCTGGGAGCCGTGTTTTGAACATACTGTCTATGATTTTGAAGGAAGTTACAAGCAACTAGAGGGTGAAAGGTTATATCAAAGCCGGTCTACGGAAAGCCGTTCCACTCCCCATTCAGCCCCATCGTACCGACTTTGGTTGCAGTTCCACCAGAGTTCCACTGGGGGTGATCACGGTCCAGTGCAAAATGAATGGGACCCTATGGAGCTAGACGGCTAAATTTGTCTCTTTCGCCTGATTGTCATTGAGAAATCTCAGATTTGATTGTAGTTTTTGCAAGTTCAACATGGATTATAGGTCGAAAATTGAATGAACGAGTACTTATGCCCTTTCGATTTCTAACAGGTTGAGTCGTTGTTGCCCATACCACGCTAGCATTCTGCTAATGAATGCTGATTGGTCAGTGAAGGACTGATTACGATCGGAGATCCCGCTTGACGGCATCCGAAGAGGAGCCAAAAATGTCAGAGTGAATATTTTGCCGTGGTCGTTAAAACATTAGCAAACCTCTTTCTAGCATGTGTACTGACAGGGAGAGCCTAACCTGTTAGCTGTGTTGTCGATGCCTCGAGAGAGAAAAGGAAGCGACTCAGAGCTTGCCCAGCAGTATGTATTTCATTTGCCTCCCCTTTCGAATGCAACATTCAACTTACTAGACAAAAAATTATATCCTGAGAAAAGTGGATATTTAGGGGTATAGCTCCATAGAGTCCCATTCATTCTGCACTGGCCTGTGAGCGCCATCTAGTGAAACTCAGAACCCGGAAGTAACGAGGGAGTGGAACTTCTTCCTATATTAGAAATTCTTTGGTTATATGACGCCACTGACAGGCGACTAGGAAGGAAAGGAAATGTGCCATGTCTGAAAATAAAATAACAGATTTCTCTGGGTTTGAAATTTGGTGGAAACATTTGGGAGAGTGTAACTACACAACTCAAAAAATATATAACATAGGTATGGTCGTTTTTAGACATTTTAATGCAGAAATGTTACATATTGTACCTTTAACTAAGTCAACTTATTGTCCTGTTTTTTTTTCCTAAAGCCAAGTGGCGTGTTATCTGTACGCATTTTGAGCTATCCGCATGTATGTCTATACTGTATACAGCGGACGCCAGTCTGCAACGTCACAGCGTAGCCACGTGGCGTGTTATCGCGAGGCTACGTGCTATCGCAAGGCTACATGCTATTGCGAGGCTACGTGTTATCTCAAGGAAATGTGACACGTGGGTTGGGTTTAGGAAAATAAGAAACGGTTGGAAAGAAGAAACGGTTGGGATTAGGAAAAGAAGAATGGGGTTGGGTTTAGGAAAAGAACAAACGTGGAAAGGAAACATCACATGCTGGAGACAAACAACGTTCTCCTAGGTGAAAGTCCTGCGTTTTACCCATCCTCCACCCCAACCAACATCACTATGTGGATTTTCGCCCTTTCATACTACTCGCTACGGCGTCAGTTCACACGCAATCGCAAGGTAATGTAAGTCAATGGAGGCCAAATGGCGTTGATAAACATGCTAAAAAGCGAGTATGCGTCTTGACACGCCAATAATGGCATACGATTTGGCGTGTCATACATATGCCACTTCATAAGATCAGTCTGGTTAACAAGATTAAGAATGAATTTTCGTTGTGTCTCTGTCTGGTGTGGCCCTTAAAAACTGCATAAAACAATATTTGTTTTTATTAACAATGGATGAAATTACTGCACAATACCGAGGTCCTGACATTGAAGCCTGTCAATGGAATTCAGCCATCATTAATTTGGTAACCATGCTTTTCCTTATGTGACGTTGTGTGTCAAAATGTATTTGATGAAAAAGGCAATCATTGCTTCTTTTTCTTTTGTTGCTTTTGGAATGTATCCACCTGTAGCACATGTTGTTTACATATTCATATATTAATACATATCTTTGAAATATGCAGGAGCATTTTCATTTTGAAAAAGCCAAGACGGACCAAGCCAACCTGTTTTAAAATGAGGAGTGGTACAGTAAACCTCTCTGACCTGTTCCTACTCGGGCAGTGTAATTAGGCTCACCCCTGTGATTTTGTCGCTTTATCAAGAATGTTCACAAATCTCTGTGAATGACATCATCTTGTTCTGGAGAGTTGTAGTCAAACAGACAGAGAAGGAAGCAGCACCAAGCGTAGCATCCAGATCCAAGCCCTCAGCAGTCACTCTCTTGAGCCAGCAGACCTGGACACCAGCAGAGAAAAATATGCCAAATACCTCCATCAACCCCCCCTCCCCCTATTATTTCTGCCCCGCTCCCTGTTCTTGAAAGCGTGGTTACATCATCCTCAGTGTCCACATTTCAATAATGCCCCTGAAATCTCCCACTGGCAACAAGAATCAGGGCGGGCTGGGACGGAGAAAGAAAAATAGCAGAATGCGTGATAAAGAATAACAACACGCATGCAGGAATCACTGAGCATTCAGTAAAATACAGGAGTTGAAAACATTTGGAACATGCCAATCGGATGTAGCTTTCTGTCTGTCCTCTTCTTCCCTCGTAATCCCTCCAAGTAGATGTGTAGTGGTAAGCGTTGGTATTGACTCAGGCCGGTCAGCCGAGCTCTCTTTTCAAATCCCCCTTCCCCACCATTCAGCCAGTGGGGGGGCTCTGAGCTCCATGCAGACCCAGCCATAGCAGACATTTTTGTGGTGAAATCATTAAACCCACGTGCAGCTCCCTCTCTGTGGTCACTGGGGGTCGTGCTCCTCTGCCTTTAGCTGAATAAATCATAAAGTTTGCCGGGGGACCACACAAGAAGCCAGCCCAGTGCAGCCAGCCCATCTAGTCAATGCAGCCAGCGCAAAACACATGCACACGCAAAGCCCCAGACCTTGTTATTTTTCAGAAAAACACCAGCAGCAAGACAGAGACAGAGGAAGCGAGAGAGAGAGAGAGAGAGAGAGAGAGAGAGACAGATAGAGCGAGAGAGAGAGAGAGAGGCAAGGAGGCAAAACTGCAAAGGCACAAAAAACAAGAGATAAACATTGCATAAGAAATAATTTCAAAGAGATGATAAAATGTATACAATTAACAGGGAATTAACAAGTCTGTGTCCTCTAAAACAAAAAGGTACAGGTAGGTGGAAATGAACAGACAGAAAAGGGAAAGATTGAAACAGTGAGGGGGGAAACTGAAGCTCAAACACAAAAAACACTGAAGAATCTGAAAACAATGTCAACATTTGCTAGTAACATCAGTTCGGACGGAACTGAAAAAAAAAAAAACATCTTTCTGGCCGGGCTCAGGAGCATCATAAAGGAGAGAGATCCCCTCTCTGTCTCTGTCTCTGTCTGGATGACCTCGCCAGACTGATCCTTCAGACAAGACCTGACTATTAGAGGAGGAAGCACTGTCCTGTCTGAGGATCACATACTGTCTGGGGAACACTTAAACTGAGAATGTTTGTTTGTGTGTGTGTGTGTGTGTGTGTGTGTGTGTGTGTGTGTGTGTGTGTGTGTGTGTGTGTGTGTGTGTGTGTGTGTGTATGTGTGTGTATTTGTGAGTTGCACCAATTAATACTATGTATTACTAGAACAGATCACTACTAAAACTGCCACTGTGATTTTAGAGAAGGAAAAGTTTCTGTTTGTGGACAATTCAGAGTCACATTTCCATTAATACAATGCTGCATGTCTGTGTTCCAGTGGTGGAAGAAGTATTGAGATGTAATGTTTTTATATTAACAATGGATCAAATGACAGTGTCTAACAAAGCCAAAAATAGTTAGCAACCGACTCTACAGTCCCCCTCAGCTCTATAGAGCTTTTCAGCGTCTTTTAGTTCATTGGTTTAGTTTTATGGCTTGCAACTTTACTGCCACTCTCTTTTTGCTTTTCAAAAAAAAAAAAGCGCCAAACATCAGACAAACAAAGTTAGGAACTTAGTGGTGAACTGAACATAGATGAGCATTTAGCAGCTAAAGAGACAGTTTTTTCCCTCAGGAGAAAAAAGAAAGAGCTCAAAGGAGACTGAATGACTGAAATTTGTCAGGTGGGTAGAAACATCATCTCCAAATGAATGCAATGTTGCACTGTGTCTGTATGGGTGCTTAAATACAGGTGAATGTTCTCTAACACATTATTACCCATAACAGTTTTGTAAGGTGACGATCATCAATGCTGTGTTTACAGCTTGCTGTGCTACCCCAAGTGGCCACAATCAGTTATTGCAGGTTTAAATAAACAGTAATACTGAGATGTAAAATTCTTAATTAAATGTAAAATTAAGTTAAAGTACATAAGTATTATCAGCAAATGTCTTAAAATGTTAAAAGTCAAACTAATCAGTGAACAACAGCATGCCACTTGACAGCATTATATTATTGTATATTATATTACTTAACCCTTTATTTACGATGTATTAACATGTATGCAGCATTGTAATGTGGTAGCTGGGCATGAGTGAGCAAATTTAAACCTATGACCATCATATGATAGTAATCATGTGATGGTCCTAGGTTTTGTATATCATTTCTTAATCTGCAAAGTTACATGTAGCTACAGCTGTTAAATAAAAAAAAGTAGAGGAGTAAAAGGTGAAATATAAGACAGCATAAAATGGAGGTACAAAGGTAAAGTACCTTAGTATGAGTTGTTGTACTCCACCACTGCTTCGCTCCAAATGTAGAGACTAGTCATTACATATGTGAACCATGTATTTGCACTATTGCACCATCAACACGCTCGCTCCCATATAAAAGTCATCACAAACCTTTCCCACAATCCTTTTATATGTTTTGTACGGACTTTCTTCAACTTAAATGTAACAAATTCAACACATCAACACATCTAAACCACCAAACCATTGCCATCTAATTCTGTTTTTTAACACTGCTGCTGTCCTGCTTTGTTGTTCGCTCTTTCTTCACCTCCATCAAGCCTCTGTCACCTGACTAATAGGTGGGGGTCGTCACGCGTGTCATGGTGAGAAATGTAAGTGGCAGAGACGCCTGGAGAAAGAGGGTGAGGTTGGAGGTTGAAACTCTACCCTTACCGTTAACGGAGGCCATAACACCTCTCGACCCCAGGCCACACATTTCTGAGTGAACTTTGGCCCTGTGACCACACCAGTGGTGCCGGGTACCTCCTCGAGTCACGCACGCACGCACGCACGCGCACACACACACACACACACACACACACACACACACACACACACACACACACACACACACACACACACACACACACACACACACACACACACACACACACACACACACACACACGCACACAGTATATCCTCAGACACCCTCTGGCTCAGCCATTACCTGGAGATTGTATCAGTGTCAGTTTGTGCGGGATTCTTGCTCCCTGGGGTAAAGCACAGAGGGCAGGCGCCTGATCTCTATGTGAAATGTTAACAGGCTGAACTCTTTAGTGTAGCAATATGTGGAGCCCTGCTTATTGGTTAAGAAACTCTATCCCCTTTAGCATCAATTGGCATGTGACCAAACCCAAAACAAATGAGACAGCTTTGAGTGCTTTGCAAAAGCTTTCCAAGCACACATTGATGCTTCCACAGTTGGACCACTGAGGCATGCTTTACAGTATATTTTCAGTGCACTGCCTTCATTAGACTGAAACAAAAATCTCACATTCAAATCTCCCATTAAAGCTACAGTAAGAGTCTTCATCAGCACTGGTATTTCAATTTTGAAGACAGTAAATTGGCCAAGGAATGCAGCTTGTTTCTTATCAAAGTCTGGATGCCAGGGATCTGGAAATGCCTTGCTTTGTTGAGCGTTTAGTTTATCTGTCCCGTAATTGCACATTGTAAAACTGTCTTTCTGGGCTTCTTGCTATCCCCAGTGGCCAATGTAACCATCTGGCCCTCGCAAAGATCTGAGCAGGAAGTTATGTGAGACGTAAGAGGATAGGAACTCTGATAATGGATGTTTAGCCTCACATAAAGTTGGCTGATTCTTCGTCATTGTCTGAAATACCTGTCACTGCGTGTTTGACAACCTTGCCAAAGTCGTCAGTCTTAATGGTGCTTTCCTGCAATAAGACGCTCAACGGGATGTTAACAAGCTTTTCAGGTGTACAGGTGGAAAGCATGCAGAGCACTATGTTACTCGACCTAGTATAAATGGTTCATTGAATCAGAAATTCTGGCATCTCTTTACCTAAGTGCAGGTGGATGGAGCACACAGCCAAGTCTTTGTGCAAACTAGCATTGCAATTTCACCATGGGGAGCACCTGCTGTATTTCTGCACAAATATGTCTATTATGAGTTTATGTGTCAACTGCATGAGATGGTAAACCCCCCCCCCCATTATTTTACCTTTATATTGCTGATATCCTGTCCTTTTAGGGCTTGTAAGGTTATCAAGACACATGTTCTTTGTCTATCTTCATCATGCTTTAACAATAAATCACTCTGTTAACACATATGAGCAGGTGGCTGGTAGCCTCTTACCAACGAGTCACACAGTCTGATAAACCCAGAGGGTTTCAGAAAGCTGGAGACAGACACAGGGATATTAAGACAAGGAGGTCCGTGGAGAGTCACCCCTTTCAGGGCACCCCCTCTGCACAGATCCCTCTTTATGCTGCTGTTTATTATGGCCCCAAGTAATCCATGCCTTGTGCACTACACCAGAGCTGCCATATGTCAACATCTTGCTGGTGGTTTGCAGGGTTCCAAACAACAGATAGGGTGCATTGAACCTACCATGTAAACTTTATAAAACACATTCAGCAGAACTATAATTATTTACAAAACCAGAGCATGGGAATATTTTTAGTAGGGAAAGGTATTTTTTTTATTTATTTTTTTACACCGACGGCCTTTGTGATCAAGACTTTATTAAGAATTACACTTTACAAGCCCCTTGTTAGGAAACCTTCAAAGCAAGTAGCACATTTGAAATCAAAGCTCTTATTTACAGTACTAAAGTACCAGAGAATGCTGAATTGTATATGAGTATTTAATTTACTCAGCTTTTCCCAGAATGGCTAACACACAGGTTTGTGTGTGTGTCAACATTTCACCTCCAGTGTTTCGTGCCTCAACGGTCTAATAGAGGGTTCTGCAAAATTGAGTCCACCTTTCCGTAGAGCAGGCGTGGCAAAAACGGGTGGGGAGAGGGGTTGTTGGTGAGGAGCGAGGGGGGTTATTTTTGTGAGCACCCCTACAATGCTCCACCTGTGCCTCAGCCATACCCCAGAGGACCACCCACTTAGGGAGAGAGAGGGCAGTCAAGAATCCCTATAACCTCTTTGGGTGGGCAATAAGGCCTTGCGCTGAAGTAGAGTGTTTGAGACAACTGAAAGACTCAGGAGGAACGACTCTCAGCGAATACTATCACACCACCAGTGAAGAATAGCAAGTGCTGGTGTGAATTAAAGAGGTGCTGCATCAGGGCAGCCTCTGTGTGTGTGTGTGTGTGTGTGTGTGTGTGTGTGTGTGTGTGTGTGTGTGTGTGTGTGTGTGTGTGTATGTGTGTGTGTGCGTGTGTGTGTGTGTGTGTATGTGTGTGTGTGTGTGTGTGTGTGTAGTAGTAGTAGTATGCATATCCGTGGTGTGTGAAGTTGATTAAGAATGACAAAACCTGAACACTGTATTTATCAGTATGATACACTTATATATAGATAATAGATTTATAAACCTATGCTAATTTCATCATAAAACTCAGTATAATCACAAATACAAATAAAATGTATTATTATTATTATTATTATTATTATTATTATTATTATTATTATTATATATTAAATCACCTTGCTAGACACCATGCTATAAATATCAAACTTTCACAAATTCTTCAACACCTCTAGACACTCCTTTTATCCCTCTAATCATCACTTTCAGGGGGATTGTCATGCAGATAACCATAAACATTAATAACCAGCATGAAACAGCTACCACCAGATGAGTAGCAGGCCTCCACAGAAGACACACTGAGGTCTCAAAGGTCAAAGACACACTTTACCATAGCTGACATAATGCTGAGCAGGTTTGGGCCTGAGGGAATCCTCATGGTAATATGAAACACCAAGGACAAAGATACAAAGATAGTCCAGGACTTTATTGTTCTATCACAGACAAAGACTGATATGTTGTATTTTCTAAAAATTGTGGAACAATGTAAATTGTGACCAATACTACCATCAGCTGTGATGACTTTTTATTCTGATAAAATGTCATTTTTTATAGTAACTCATTTTATAGTGATCCCTTTGGTCAGGTTTCCTTTCAAACTAAACATGCATTTGAAATTGTTATGTTTGTGTCAGGGAATATTTTCCATCCACAGACCGTGCTTCGTCAATTAGTGCTACCCAAGTAATTTTAGTTTGCCTCTTTCCTCCTGAGTATAGGCTAGATATGGCAATGAACATTAAAGAGGGTCTGGCCTGATGTAAGAGACATAAACCTCCTTATCTGTGAGTGTAAAGCTGGAGGTCAGTGTTTATTAAGGCCTTGTTTGACCCTGGGAATTTAAGTCGTTAGGCTTCAACCGAAGTGCTTGTCAGATGGTCTGAATATACAAGTTATCCCTGTTTAACTGATTATTGCGTCTTGCCCCTCGCTATGACAGTTTTAAGTGTGACTGTTAGCTGTAAACACTTTTGATGTCTGACATGGCTGAAAGGACACATCATAAGAAAGTAGTCCGTTTGGAGCATACCCTGGCCTTTATGGTTCATTCCGTGACAACTTTGAGGGACTGAGCAAAAAAAGTGTGTCCACTTTAACAAAAAAAAACAAATCGGTCACTTACGATCTGGCATGAACAATATACAGCATAGTGTGAATTACAACGTATTTTTATTGTAGGTCATTCTGGCTGAAAGTTAGTGTAAATTATACATAACGGCGAGGTGTAAGGATGAGCGTCTGGTTGTGTTTGCTTGTATCTATCTTTGCTTATATGTATGTGGGTGATTTATGGCTGAGGAAAGAGGTGAAGGCCTCCTCCCCGGTGGTCTGGCTGGGCTCTTAGCCACTGTGCAATGATCGCTGCTGCTGCTATCCCTGACCCACATCACCACATCATTGACACTAAACCGACCGCCAATCTTCCATTGGCCCGTTGCCTTTGGCACCGTCTGCGCTGGAGCTGTTTGGATTATCACCCTGCTTCATAATGAAGACTGAACAATAATGAAGAGGAACACTGTATCCACAAGATTAAGTTTGTTTGTCTATCATTATTGTCAGGCTGACTGATATTTTCCTCACTTTTTTTAAACGTGGTGCACACTGCTGCACAGGCCAACCCTGCGGTGCACATGTTAAGTGGCAAACACAGGGAGGATAAAACAGCTCAGGAACACTATCCCCTGTTCAAATAAACAGAGGTGTGTGGGGTCTGAAGGACAAACACACATTCATTAGGTGTCACGGTGCCTCCAGACCAGTAGGGTTTGCGCAGCGATGCGCACACACACACACACACACACACACACGCACAGATGCCCTTACTCTCGCTTTTTTATCTCTCATTTTTTCTTTTTCTCAGACACACTCACTCAAACCCCCAATTAGACAATCAAACAGCACCACTGACCCTTAGCTTCTCTGGGATTTGGAGTTTACACCCCATTCCTGTTTACCCAAGAAACCTGACTGATGGATTGTATTGTTTGGCCTTTCGCAGCTATAATTGGCTCTGTTGTATAGGTTAAAGCTTGGGATATATTCTGCAGACCCCAAACATGCCACGCATGGCCTCTGGGTCAATAACACTCATATCAGTCCAGGGCCCCCTAAATGGTAAAAGGGTCAGGAGTGAACGTCACTGGCTCGCTAACGACATCGGTCAGTGGCAATGACTTCGCCATCTTAACCCCATCTCTTTGCTCCTACACCAGAGACACAAGCTTGGCCAAACATGCCTTCTAACCCCCCCCCCAGCAGCCAGTAAATATTTAGCCAGGACTCCACACTGTGACACACAGCCAGTCCAAACAACCTGCTAAACAATTATCATTGGCATAATCTGTATACTGCACTGCCTCCTTTATGTATCCATGTGTCAATGTAGTATTTGGCTTTAAAACGCTATGTAATATTTTGTTAAGTTCAAATGTCCAATTGTACTGACTGTGTACGTACTATCATTTTGACACCTCAAAAAAAGAAAATATACATTTAAAGTCAATACTATAAATAATGTCCAGGGACATGTTTTAGTGTGTTTCTGCTCTCACTAGCAACATTGCACCACAAACACAAGAAATCTACAATTTAGCATAGAAAACCAGATTAATTCACACAAGACGGTCAGTCTCAAAAGTCGATGACCAGGCCAGAAACACAGAGACGGTGACTGCAAACACATTGAACCCAAAATGTCAAAATAGTGGTATTGAATTTAACAGCTTCTTTGGACAAATTGTCGACTGAGAGGTATCACAACAGACAAACAACACATCATACTGCAGCACATTAAACTCTTAATGTATGATATAAAAGATGATTCATCCATAGGCTATTTTTTTTACACCAAGGTGTCAAACTAGCTTTACACAAAAAAAGTTTGAAGACTGTATGTTATGATGGAAAATAAGTAAGTCATGTGGATCTACAAGAGTTATAAATGACTATGCTACTGGTTGCTAAGCATTAAACAAAGACAGGTACAAACACATGACACCTCTGTGTTTGGCCACTGGTGAAGTTGTCACACTTGGGTATGCAAACATTTGCTAAAATATGGCTTCCTCTCCTCTGCAGCTTGCTAATGAGACTGCAGGCACAGTGATTTAAGGATGTCCAGCATGTTGCAGTTGATCTTGGAGACCATGATATTTCCAATAAATGTGATGATTTTCCTCAGTTTTCAAGTTTGTGTTACACTCTCAAGTTTCATTTCCTTCTACACCGGAGGTCTACAGCAGTGGTGAATCAACACGGAGCTCACAGTAACTGAGCTGTATTCCAACAATGAGAGACGTTTGTATACTGTGACTGTGGCTACCCATAATGCCAAATACTATTTTGATTACCAGATAGTGCTGTATTGTTATCCAGTTAGATAGATAGACAATACTTTATGAGCACAAGGTTTGAAGTGAGACAAAGGAAAAGATTGGGCTTTGTAATAGACTGTGATCATTGAAAGAAAGAACAACTCAAATTGCACATCTGATGCAAAAGAAAGGAAAAGGTTGTTGTGTGGTACATGTGAAAAATGGAAAGTAGCTTCAGTAAAATATGGGGCTATCTGATAGCTGAACTCCCACATTAAATACACACTTGCATTTTCAACCATCGCTTCGAATGTTTCATTGAGCATATCCCAAATTGTCTGTTTTTGTGTTTCATGCATATGTACACGCATAAGTTCAAAATGTTTGTCAGGCCTTATGGACACACTTGTGCATGTGATGAGAAATGTAAAATGTAAACAAAAATCCTTTTGAACAGCAGAGTTCATTCTTGACCTTAATACACCATAAAGACAGGACTGCCACTGACCTTTATTGAAACCTAGCAGAGACCAGTACAGCAAACACATCTGTAAAAGTAATTTCTTCCTACATAAACCTGTAGGACAGCCCTGCCTTCCCTTAAAAAATATTTGTCACCTGTACAGTAATACAGGTAACACAAGTCAAAAACATTTTAATAGAACAAGTAAGATGACAAACAAAGATCCAGGAGAAAGTAAAGTACTTTGTGATGCAAGCTAAATAAGTATTCATGAATAGGGTGGACGGATGAAGAATTTCCTGACATTACAATGCGGATTACAGGCTCAAAAAGTGACTTCTAAAAGCTTAAAATCAGATATACAGTATTGTTGTCATTTCTATTATGAAGCCATTAAACTCAATTGTATTTCACATTCAAGTGTTGCAATGTGTACCAAATGCTCATGCTGCTCAGTTAAAACAGGAACGAACAGAAATCAACATCTCCCTTGAATACCTGCCACATTTTATAAGTCAAATGACAAAATAAATGCACAACACTTGAACAGCACAATGTAAAACATGAAGCAAGTTCAAGAGTGTTTGAACATCACTGATGGGATCCAACCGCAACAGCACTGTCCAGTTGACCACACAAATATTTGGAGTACGCAGTGATACTTGGCAGTCTCCTTCTCCTTGAAACAGCATGCAAGCCACAGGTTGTGAAAGACTGGTAGGAAATAAAATCCACTTTCCCAAGGAAGGACAAGTGTTGAAATGCATCTGAATGTTGCATTGTGGTGCACAAATGATTTATGATCAATCCATCCTCTCATTTTCTTGCTGGTTTATCTCACCAGCATTGTCGAGTTCGGTCAATTCTCCCTTGGATATCAGAATTCACAGAGCTCTTTTGGTGGGCTGAGTGCACCACAAGAACATAAAGGCTCAGTTCATTTAGCATCTTAATAAAAGACATGCCATATGGTTTCTATATATTGGCCTGTAAAATCATAACAGCCTTACTAATCAAATACATTGTGTCAAAGGAACAGTGATTCCAGTTGTGGCCTGCTGTTGGCAAGACACCCCATTTCCTTCTTTATATCCCTCTGCCAAAGGCTAAATGAAAAAGTCAGTATTTTACAGCAAATTAGCACAAACTGTACATCTAAGACTATCGACGTCAAACACCTGCTTGTGCAGGCCACCATTCGACTAATAATATGTCTGTTCTCAATTATGTACAGTATGAAGCCTACTAGATGGATTTCAGAACAAACTAGTATTTCTCGCACTTGCCCCCCTAACCATGCTTTTTTTTCTCCAGGTTTTGATACAGGATTAGTCTAAGATTTATCACCACCACTTCAATAAAATGGAGGTGAATGGAATTACATTTGTGGTGCTCACAACATAAAACAAGACTAAGAGCAATTCATCCAATAGTTGTGAAATAGTTTAGTCTGGACCAATGTGGTGGACCAACCTAATAACAGACTAATATTGCCATCCTTAGAGCCTTGCTGCTAGCACGGCTAAAATGTATTTATGTCTTTCCAGAAACAAGCAGCAAGTTACTCTTTACTATCCACAGACCTCACTGTGGACAGTTTTCATTGGAACTACTTTCTGCTGAAATGCATTGGCAGTGTGTTTAGTCAATCATAACAGGGCATTGATGCAGGAAGTTTTGTTTTTAAAAGTCGGCTACAGTTACAGGCTAGGCCATGCACAGAATTCAAACTTCTGCTTATAGACTTGTAAAATAAAAGACGGCGCCTTATAGACAAAAACACTGCCTCTCTGACAAGGAGAGGATGGATAAGCAGCAGAGGGGAACATTTTATCAGAGTCTTTGTACATCTCAAGTCATGTAAGTATACTTAAAGTCCTTGGTGGTCCAATACTGCTATCAGCATCTGGAATGTAGCACAGTGAGGACTGCACCACAAAAGTTCTGTTTCTGTATCGTTGCAATTAGCTGAAGATAAACTTGGTGTTTTACACTGTCCTAATTTATGCTTTGTTTCTTAAATTATTTACAAAATGATCTTTCCCACAAGAAAGTACAAACACGTAGCCTGTGTTTATGGTCACTGACTTTCGTTAATTTGTCGTCTGCTTTAAATGGCTATGATGGGAGTAGGAAGATTATGATGCAGTGTTTATGTATTTGAGTTTTTAGTGGTAATAGGCCTGCAACCGTTTGCCTGTTTTGTGCTCTTGTGCGGATAGGCTTGCGCACATGTATGGAGGACATCTGCAGGTTTCAGACAGCTTGGCTGTCCAAGTGTCAATGTGATGGAGGATTTGAGGAATGGGAGGGGGGCATAGAGTGACAGACAGGGCAGTGACCCCATCCATCTGAGATAAACCCTGCTAAAAGAGGTCTGAGGCTGTCAATCACACACAGTGCATTAACATGCACTTTTGTAACTGGGTTACTGTCAGATTTTTCCATTAACTTGAATTATTTTAAATTGTGTAAATAAGAAGATAAAATTAAGTTTCTTGGCTATGTATACACTTATTTGTGTTTCTTATGGGTTTTTTACATGTGGCCATCTGAATTACAAATAATTCAAGGAGAGTATTGCTGTGACAGCAATGAAAAGAAAGTTACCAGTAGCTGTGCATCCTTGCGTCCAAAATAATGAAATCAAAAGTTCAACTGAAAGTGAAACTGACACTCAAACAGATGAGTCTGAATAGGTCGGTTTTCACAACTGACCTGCAGACTATTTGCAAAATTCATATACATGTTCAGGTTATTTCAGTGTATAACAATACACCATTCTGTGATTTCCTCATTTTACTTGATTGTTTCCCAGGAATTTGTTTTCTTGTGAGCATGGAAAAAGTAGTGACTGACTCAAAGCTGCCATCACTTGGGCCAGCATGGAGACCACCTTCTGACACAATGCTCTGCTGCTAATGAGAACCTTAAGGCCATGAGGAGGTAAAACACATCTGACTAACACACAGTCGTGCATGACCAATTCTGAGACTCTGTAGCTATTAAAGTGTTGCTGATACATAAAGAGTAATAGCAGTGGCAAGGTGGAAATGCACCTGGACATAAATAATGAAACAAGTTGATGTTGCACTGAGTTTGGAGCAAGTGAGGCTAACAAAAGCAGAAGCAAATCTGGTTCATTACAATTTCCAACTATTTGAATCAAAGCTACCACTAAATACCTTCCATGGCTAGTATGAACCAAAAACACAAAGGACACCACAGTTTGAATTACATTTAGGGAGGCAATATGAAAATGTATACTGTAATAACTGGGCAGTGTTTTCTAGCAGAAGTACCTTGGACTAACTGAAAGGGATTAGAACAAAAACATCCTGACAGGGGAGGCTGGCACATTATAAAAATGACTCATGCTTGGTAACCAGACTCCAGACAAAGGGGAAGTTTTCAGTTCGGCTTTTTGATATAAAAGAACAAGGGCTAGACAAGGAAATATTACTCTGAAATGAGACCTCAAAACAATTCCCTGGGACAATAAAACACAGTGGGTTCCCAAATAGTGACCTTTGTATGGCGGGATGAAAGGAAAAAAACTGATTCCACACCACACCTAACTGCCTTCTTCCATTCCTGTTCCATTCACCTCTTTCCCTTCTGTTGTAAAATGATCCCAACGCAAAGAGGCTGTGCAAGCCGGGATTTCACAATTGACCACAAGCCCTGGGAAAACCATATAATGTCCACTTTTGAGAGAACTAATAGAGCACTGCACTATCATACCAATCATCCCTCCAAAGCAAGCTGAGGACCACCTTGAGAGCTACTTTTCCAAATAATGGAAGTAAAATATTTTCCAATTGCTCAATCTAAATAAGGGTGGAATTGATTGATCTGGCCAGTGTGTCTGCTATTCTTTTTGTTTGAATGATAAAAATTCAATATACAATATGTGGCAGTAAAGCAATACGGTCTCCTCAGATAAAATGTTCATGTTTAGAGTGAGAATTGATACCTCACATATCCCCCATGTCTGCCTTAATAAAGGCAGACATTGCTTAGAAAATGAGTTACACTGCTTGGTTTCGAAACAGTGTCACAATGATCTTTTAACGAGAAAAAATGGCATTAGAATGTGATTTGACATCACCTGTACTTCTTACCTGTCTGTATTTAAAATTATAACAAGAGTGCAGCATGCACTCGCTGTACTTCTTTGCGCTAAATATTTTCACTTGAGCTGATCTGCCTGAAGGCAAGTTGATAGCCAACTAATGACATTGGTGGGCTCTCATTTATCAAACGTTTCAGACAGCACATTATTTAAAAAAAAAAAAAAGTCTTGCAGGTGCAAACACACATGCACACTCTTCTGCCTGGCTTATTCGGATGCCACAAGATGAGAGGAGTACTCAATAGCTCAAGCCTACCTGATGGAGAGCCTGAGAGGCCAAGCAGGAACAGATGGGCTGAGGACGGCGGGGTACTGGGAATGAGGGAGTAAAGGGAGAGAAAGACGGGAGAGAGCATCGACAGTCAGGGACCACCATCACTGCTGCCCACACCAGACTACAGTTACCACCCCTTGCCCCCATCCAACCAAATTCATTTGCAGCTCAGTGATTCAAGACTGTAATGAATCTGCAATTTGCACACATGTACGGTGCCTAACATGGTACTACTTTGGGATCTTTTAACCCCTGATGGAAACATTTACAAGCAAGTGGCCACAAAGAGTCATCAATCTGCACATTAACCTCTTTCTTGCCTTTGGGGGATTGTACTATTCTCTATTATAGGGTTCAGAGAGGACCAAAGAAAATGAAACAGGGAGGAAATGGAAATAGTCCCTTTCAAAGCTGACTACAGAGGCAATTAGCCAAGTACTACCAGGACCCAGCTATGGTCACTTCAGTCCTTCCTTTTCCTTTAAGATTAGGAAAGACATGATCACAGTGAAGTGAGAGATTTCAGACCCTTGAGAGGTAGAATGGCCACTTCTAAGCTCCCTGAGTTTGAAGAGTCACTGTGCCTTCACATCTGGAAAGGCATCTATCTGAAGCACAAGACTGATCAGTTTCCTGTACAGAGCAATGCAAGCAAATGCTGCTGTGTTTATCTCCCTGGAGCTATGTCGTTGTGTGTATTTGTATGCATCAGACATTGAGTACCGCGTAAACAGTGACGCGACACTTCGTCTTCCCGACTTGTGCAACCCAGTATGTGTCTCATGCCACCGCGCCAGGGAGCCCTGGGTGGCTTCAGTTACTCATGCCATGTGTATACTTTAGCCAAACAAGGCCTAAGGACACTCCAGGGTGGTACAGAGGAAGGAGGGGCGAGGAAGCTAAAGGCGAGGTAGTGTGGTCCGATGGTTGAAGCCAGTGATTTAGAGGCTGTTGATACTGGGCAGACAGCCCAGGCTCAGTCACTGACTCACTGTAGATGACGCTGCATAAGTCACTACACTTAAAATGTCCTTATGTGTTTAGAAATGTTCAAGTGGAAATCAGGCGCGCTCACACAGCTGGAAATCGCTACTGGATCTGATTTTCTTGTTTCTCTCTCGCTTTTCCCTGAAGCTTTCATAAACAGATGGCCGAGGCTCATTAAGCTGTTGTCAGGACTATTAATGACATTGTGAACACTTTCCGAGTTCTGTCTGCCTTGGGCTTGCGTATGCCAAAGCTGGGCCATTAAAGAAGGTGTGAGAGTAACACAATGCTGCTGTGTGCTGTAAGGTGAGGGATTGAAGCCATGAAAAAAATATACACACACACGGTTGAATGGCTGTTAACAGTGGGCTGAAGTTAATGATTTCATGTTTATGGCAGTGTTGAGAAAAATGCTGTTAGGAGAATGTGAATGCTTTGACCCAGCAATGCTACATTGCACTAGATGCATTGTATGTGTTCCTAATTATATGGTAGAGGAGGTACAATACAGTTATACTTGTCACTAGTACTTTTTCAGATAATACCTTTGTGATGTGTTTCTATACAAGTTTACAAAAGTTTATAGCGTCAAACTCAAACAAAAGTGTACAGGCACGATTGTGGCTCTGTGATGGCTGTATTAGGCACAGCGGTGCTTTTAGCTAAATACTAACATCAGCATGCTAGCATGCTCACAATAAAAAGGCTAACATTCTGATATTAGACAGGTGTAACTTTGATCATGTTCACCATCTCAGGGACATGTAGCATGCTGGCATTTGCTAATTCAAGTTATAATTCACTCAGAGGGAAATATGAATAGTGTACCAAATTTAATTGTCATCCATTCAATAGTTGTTGAGGGATTTTAGTCAAAGCCACAAATGTGAACATCATGGTGGTGCGAGAGGAAAGGTCTGGGGATCACCAACATCATCAGGATTCATCCTCTGAGGACCATGAATGAATGTACCAAATACTGTCTGTCTGACAGACGGACCAACATTGGCATCCATGCTGCTAGCATGGCTAAAAAGCTGATCATTTGAAACAGAATTGTCACAGAGGATGAATTTTTTTATTCAAACATATTAAAAATCATAGCAACGTGAGTCTAAATTTAGACTGAACTCCAATTTTTACAGCTATTTTCTGGAAAATAGTTTCTGTTCTGTTCATAGTATATTACATGGTTCAAATAATGGCTAAAAGTCCTTCTTTTCTCGCAGCTCCACGGATGAATTCTGCTGGACCCACACAGCTAAGTGTTGGCCACCTCTAACATCACTCAGAGACAACTTTAGGTGGACGTATGAACTGTGAGGTGTGAGGTAGTGGTTTTGCCTGCTTGGAATGGAAAAATTGAAAAAGCACAAATAGAGCTCTGTCCTCAGTCCTGTATGCTTACGATTACGATGCTGAGTTTTGAAGCAAACAATGCAGAATCAGAATGGGCAGAGAGAATAAACAGTGGAGGCGGCAATGAGAGCTTGCTGAGCTCCAGACTCATGTTGTTGATCCTTATGTGGTCACACGCAAACCTAACCATCATCCTCTGGGATATCCTCTCAGAGGGTCAGATGCTGAGTGAATGAGAATTCCCCCACTGATCCTACAGAAATAAAAAAGGACAAAGCAGGTGGTATCAGAGAATTATCATGTTAATGTGTTAATATCAATATTGAATTACAAGCTTGATCCTAATGAGTCAAATCAAAGCAAAGTGAGCTTTATAATTAACCTCCACACCTGAAGTAATGGAATAAAACCAAATTAATTTAATAATGTGGAGAGCAAGTATTGCTAAAGTGCACTTTATAAGGCTGTATGCTTATTTCTTCATGTATGCAAATATGTGTGTGTGTGTGTGTGTGTGTGTGTGTGTGTGTGTGTGTGTGTGTGTGTGTGTGTGTGTGTGTCTGCTCTGAGCTTGTACCTCACTAGGACTCTGTCAGCTTAGATCTGCGGTCTGTCCAACTGTGATTCTCTCAAATGGTCTATCTCTCACAGCAGATGTACTCTTCTCCGCTCCACAGCTGGATCCCACATGTTTTGACAATATTTTTTTTTTTTCTCTCCATGGAACTCTAGAGTTGGTGGTTGTAGTGTTGGTAGTGGTGGTGGCAGATTCCTTCTCTGCATATGGTCTTGTTTCTTTCCTCATTTACATCCAGAATACTGCAGTGGCACATTAGCTATACTTGGTCCTGAAATGTCTCCAGTTGGGTAATGTAAAGAATGTAGAGGGTGGGGGGGTCAGATCTGGCAGGGTCTGCTATGGCTTCATAGCACACACAGTCATTTCCATAATTGCCCACAATCAAACCAACCCCTCCTGGATTCCTCCCGCTCCAGATTCCTGTAGATAAGCTGAGCTGGGGCTCTCGTGAGTGCCGGAGACCCCCAAGTAAGAACAGGTGCCGCTAACGTAACTGATTTCAGATTGCCTGTGTATCCAGGGGGGGGGGGGGGGGGGGGGCTGTTGTTTCTCCAGTAATTACCATGGTTGGACATTCCCTTTTGGATCGTTATCGTGTGACTTTTCTGAAGAGGGAAATAAAAGAGGATTTGTCCCACATTTGGTTCGGTATTATCAGGAGCCAAATTAAGATGCCTTACATTATGTGTAGGGAAGCAAATTGCTGCGCACCAGGTCACAGCAATTGATTTACATTGTAGATGATTTTCCACTGCCTAACACGTATAATTCTTCATTCTGTGGCTACCAGAATAAACCTTTTAGACCATATTTAAACAAAGTCTAACACCCATGACACCGTTTGTGATGTAACATAATATTCTGCATTTTCATAATGTTAGTCTCTTGTAGACATCTCCATGCCTCTCTCATAAGTTCAGTTATTTGAAAACAAAAAAGAACATGTGGATCATTTATCATATATTTTGTTATATTTATTTATTATAAGACTTGGCTCATGGCCATGAAGTAACTTCAACATATGGATAACAGTGGAAGATGTATTCAGATTCCTGTAAAAGAACCTATACTAACAACATGAAAATTACAAGTAAAAGTTCGCTTTCGAAATCTTACATTAGAAAAAGTACAAAAATGTTATCTGAATAATGTACTTAAAGCGTTAAAAGTAAAAGTACTCAATATGCAAAGAATGATATCTGTGATCTGTGAGAGTTATTTCATATAGGCTATTGTATGTATCATTGCATTCTTTTTTAGATACATTCACACAGCTAATTTTAATCAATGCTGTTAATGTAGCCTATAACTAGGTGTCATATTTCATAAACTGACTATCTATCTATCTATCTATCTATTTATCTATCTATCTATCTATGGATTGGGCAGAGAAATCTGGGGGTTATAGCCTTCTGTGTCAATAGTTATTTTCCCTTAAATATTACCAGTTACCAATTAAAAAAAAGTTGTTAAATTGTTGTATATTATATTTTACATCATATATTTAAGGCTGAATAAGACCTCAGTAATAATTGTCTTTACTTTTTCGGTCAATGGAGCCCAACAGTGCGTCTACCACTGCCTCTACTCTCCGTCCTCCGCTCTACCAGGTAACTGTTTACCTCGACGTGGACGCGACTGTGGCCAAATGCGCGCACCCGCGAAGTCGTACGTCACCGCGCTCGCTCCTCTTCTCGCGCGCTGGTTAAAAAGAAGGAGGAAAGAGCACGGGAAAACATGTGAGCGGTCTGAGGACTTTAGTGAGAGACAACTTGTATGTCTTCTATGTGTTTTTGACCCCGTGCATGCACAAACCGCCGTGCTGTGCTTACAAGGAATTACATCTAAAGGAACATCACGGCTCTTTTGCAGTTCACGGTGTTCTTTGGGTTTTGACTTTTTGTGTTCATCAGGATAAATTGTGTTATTGTTTTGCTTATATTTTATTTTTTTATATTTCTGAGGTGTTATATATAGGCAGAAGCAACAATAATGTATTTTTAAACACCTTTTGTCATAGTAGTTGGTTAAATTCAGGACACCTGCCCTGACAAACAGAATATTTGAAATTGTCTTATAGCAGCCGAATTGGCTTTTGCTGCTTGGAGAAATTAGCCCAAAATAATATTTAAAAAATATATTCTACATTGCAGGTTAACCCCATTATTTTTTTCAAAAAGAGAGGACAGATCTTTGGAGTTTTTTTGTATTCATATTTTTTGTTAATTTTATAATTTTTTAAACTATGAAGCATTTGCAATTTGTGCTCGTCCTGGCCATCGCGGTCAGCGTGTGGGAATGTGGAGACGCTAAATTCGGCGAGAGGGGAGAAATTAGCCCCAGGAGAAGAAGATGTTACGACGGAAGCCTGCCCAAGCGGCTGAAGAAAAGGGAGCGAAAAGTGTTGCTTGACGGCAGCAGCAGCAGCAGCAGCAGCAGCGTAGAAGTTTGCCACAGGTTGTATCCCCGTGTGTCCTGCTGTCCCACCAGGAGAGCCGCCTATCAGATCCTGCACCGCAGGGATGCTAGGGTAGGTTAATGTCCATCCACCACGTTGCATTTTCTTCAAATTAAGGGGCTGGGGTGTTACTGCTAAAACCCCTCAGGAGATGCATTTACAGCCCTTGTGTATTGTCATTCTTCCTCTTGTTACCGACAGCTGAATGTGGGGATGGTCAGGGGAAATTGCCTTATTTTAACATTCCTACATGGACATGTAGACCAATGTGTGTGTGTGTGTGTGTGTGTGTGTGTGTGTGTGTGTGTGTGTGTGTGTGTGGTACTCAGTGGTAGGTGAAATTACCATAGCCTACCTTTTGTTTTTTTAAAAGTACCTAAAGCTTCGTGTTGTAAAATCCCCATGTGTGACATACTACTGCCCATGTCTGTAACGTTACTTTTTTTTAAATCTTGTTTTTAATCTCTTAATGATTCTTATATAGCAACTTATTTTGCTAGTCTAGGCCGATGTGTCTTTTTTACTTACCTGGTCTGAAATTGAATGAATGTCCATGCTTCGAGGATACATTTTCATTTCGGTGTCTTGCTATACACAATCTGATTCTGATGCAACTATTCAGCTGTCCAATGCGCTTCGGCGTTACCATGGTAATCACTCGTCGATTTACGTTACTTCTCGCCACAGTCGGCTACAACCAACTGTCAGGAGAAAGGCGTTCTAGCTAAGCTGTTGAACCGTTTACCAGAACAGGTAAGAGCCCGGTTGTACCTTTTTTCCCCACAGTAACTGGGAGCTGATAGCGAACTGTTTTCTTTTCGTCTGTTTGAAAGAGTCCTCAGCGTTGTGTTTCGGCGTTACGTACAGAAATGTGTTTACCTAACGTAACGCTATTGACGTTAAAGGAAAAGTTCTACAAACAGTACCGGGCTCGCGCTTTTACGTAACACTCTTGACCGTTATGTCATCGACCGACGTGATAAGAAGACGTTTTAAAATCACGTCATATAGCTAAGTAATGCTTTTAAATGCTCAGTTCCTGTGGGGGGTAAGTCAGAAAAAAAACGACAGTATGCGCCAAACTTGTTGAGGATTCCGTTGGATCCTCACCGGGCCATTCTCATGTAAACCACTCCTCGAATCATTCAGTGGCTGGGTGGTATCTAACTTTGTGTTGCGACAAAAAGCCATATTGAATCATTTAATTTGCTCAAGTCATGCAAATAAGAGGGGGGGACTGAATAGGACAAACTCGACTTCTCCTCCTCCCCACTACACTGCCCACACACGGAGCCCTTTCTGATTATGGCAAAAGAATAACAACAACACCATTGTGTTTGTTGGTTTCACTAATGGGAGAAGCTGGAGAACATCACTCTCCCCCAGTCATCAGCCCTGTCCAATCGCTAATGCCTTTGAGAGGGTGTGTGTGTGTGTGTGTGTGTGTGTGTGTGTGTGTGTGTGTGTGTGTGTGTGTGTGTGTGTGTGTACGTGTGTGTGTGTGTGTGTGTCCTTCACCATATCCCCCTGCCAACCAACTTACACCTATTCCCTAAGGACAAGTGTTTTGTTAAAGCTTAGCACTGCCTACCTCAGTACCTCTCCCCCTTTCTCTCGGTCTCTCTGACCATATGAGGTTTGATGAGGTTTGCAGAGCGTTACTGATTTATTGCATTTGAAAGACAGGTGATTCTTTTCCAAGTGTGGCATTGTATATTAATATGTTTGTTCAGGCAGTTTCATTTGCCAAAACCATTATGCAGATGCTATCCTAGAAATAAGTAATCTTGTAATAGCTGTTCTCCAATATGAAGCAATGCATTGCAGCTTGGTGTAATGCCAACTTTAGAAAATGTAATGTAAACATCTGAACTAGCCTTGGAATACGTTAATGACAATATTATTTTCTTACACTATTTTTGCTCCGTGTTTGTTTGATTATGGCTCTGTTCTTGACCTGCTTTAGCATGTCCTTAGCAAAAGTGCAACAGCTAAGCCTAATTGCCATTTTACATGCTACATACTTTTACATACTCACTGAGATTCAGCAAAAGACAACAAACAAAGGCCCACTTGTTATGGTTTGGATGATGGCATATTGGAGCCCATCCCAGCAACATATGGACACAGGGCATGGCTGAGAGCACACAAATGCTACTCTCCATGGACCTTGTGCCAGCCCATGGCACACAGAATCAATGGGCAATTTAGAGCAGGAGGGCAGGCATGCCCACAACACTACATGGCATGAGTTTTGAGGGCACAGAGACAGAGGAACTCACCACACATACAGGGTCATAGCCAGCCCGGAACTCCCTTTTTGAGAAAAAGGTCAACAATTAGATAAAATATTAAACAAAAGTGGGATTCATATCTCAACTATGTTCAGTTCAACTATGGAACCTCAGATAAGATAGAATTTATTTTCCCTCTTCAATTTGTCCATTATACTGCCTTTTGTGGTGACAGATTTATTTTTGGTAAATGTTAGTATATTTTTCAGGTAAACCCTCGAGGTTTTGCCAGATGTTTTGCCACCTGTTGGGTAAACACGGCTCTGAATAACTGCTAAACAGAATTTTTTTTCCCCCAGTTGCAGTTTGTTGCAGTCAGAGCAAAGTGTAAGGCATCCATATGTTGGCCTTGGGTCTGCTGGTCTAATTGACTTCGACAGACTGCTAATTTGTTGATACCAGAGTGGGAATGATGTGCCTGTCTATCTCTAAATTGGTGTTTACACATGGACCTCACACAGAGCAAAGCACTACCAGCCTGTCTGGTTGCCCAAGCAGCGTTGCTCTTGACCTAAAACAGATTACATTGTGTTTTATTACAGCTAATTTGTTATGTAAATAAGACTGCTAATTTCTTTTGGATTAACTCTTTGTGTACTTTTGCGTAATGACCCCAAGTCAGGCTTTGAGGCTCTTATTTGGCTTTATTCATTTCATGCCCCAGGATCTGTCAGACATGGGAATTGTAATTTGACTTTAACTGTTTATGAACTTGGGTAAGTAGGCAGTGAATGAGATGATTTCTTTGTTTATTTCTTTAAACAGACAGGGTGTTCCAACCTCAATGTTTAACAAATTGGTATCAAAGGATATAGAATTGATGTACTACTATGCAGGGCTTTGCTATAATTTAGCTTGTATACATGAGATTGTAAAAACTCTAAAGAATGTTTCAGTGGGACAGTAAAGAACGAGGCTATACCAGCACTGCCAGTGAAAATTTAGAGTGTCTTTGCAGTGTGAATGGTGTGATCGTGGTAGAGATGCTGCAGACTTTCACACTAGTGACTGTCTTTCTCCCTCCTCATTCTTCATTCTACAGATGATGCGAGGAAAAAAAGAAAGTTGCTGTGCAAACAAATTGTTCAGCACAATAGCAACCATAACAATAAGGAACCACCTGTCAAATCTGCAGATCATGTAGAATATAAACAGACAATACAATGATGGCATTGATGTTTAACATGAGATGTGGCATGCAAATGAATGGGTTTATTACATCTAGTGGTGCTTTAGTCCCTGTTTCCAACAGAGTATCTCACTTTGAACGTGTCATATGGGGGAAGCCTGTAAACATACAGTTATCTGAATGTGTGGGTGTAATTTTTAAGTAGAGATCATTCACTTTCTGTGTGGTTACAGGGGTGAGATTGGCCAATTTAGTTAAATGGTGAGGGCTGGGAAGTGCCTTGGCATCTCTGTGTTGTATTGTTATATTGACACATTGAAAAAGTTAGGTGAAATCTTTTGAGTGCTAATATTTGCCTTTAAAATGTAATATGGGCTCACTGTAATCATTTGAAAACATCTAATTTTGTAAAGTTATTGTTCTTGAAAATCTCAAAACAGTGTCTTAAATTGTCAGGAATTCATGACAACGAAGATTTAAAAATGCACCCTACAATCATAACTAAAGAAAAAGAAAAAGAAGTGAAAGTTAACAGTCCTCTATTTTAATCAGGCATTGGTCCCTGTTGCGTGTGGTCTCCAGATTTTCTCCACCAACAACACCGAATGTGGACGTATCCTGGAGGAGATCAAGTGTGCTCGCTGTTCCCCCAATGCCCAGGTGTTGTTCCACTCCTTGGACATGGATAAGATGCCACACAGGGAGCCAGACCTGCCGCGGCTGTGCCAAGATTTCTGCCGCGAGTTCTACTACACCTGCAGGGGGCACATACCAGGTAATTATACAGATAATAATGACAATACATGTGAATTGTTGCCCCTGTGTGTTTACCTGGTGATACCCAAGCATACACATGGATAGAGTAACCGAAAGTAGGCATACATTATACTTGCTCATTTCAGTCTCATTTGAAATGGAACTGACACCTTATTGTGATGAATTAAAATTCACAGCAGGCTTCATTCGTCATTGAGACTCAGCCTGCACATGTAGAACTGGCAGATTTTTGGACTTATGCAAGAAGTGGTGCGTCAGTAGTCTGGTCTGTGAATATTTATTTATCCAGCTCTTACCTCATCTGACCTCACCTCCATTTGTTGCTGAGCTTGTCTCACCCATTTGCTTGCTCGCTGCCTCGCACTTGCTTTACTGTTGCACTTTAGTGCATCAGTAAAATTGCTCGCCACACATTGCCTATATAGACACAACACCAGTTTGCTGATTAGTTAGCTGCAGTCTGATGTAGCACATTTGGTCTAGCAAATAGCAGAGCAATATTTTAGCTTTTTTATGACTTCAGCCTAGCTGTACAGTATTTATGGCACTAGGTGCAGAAAGTTTTGTTCTCTTGTCTCTGTTAGGTTTGTTTGGATCAGGCAAGTTTATTTTAATCACCATAAATTTGCAAATATTTGACTGTTTTTTGATCACCTTAAGTGTAGTAACAATACAGAAATTTGAGGCATTTCCTGACATGTGAATGGAACATATTAGGCCATATCCACACAAAGACATTAGGATGAAAATGCATCTGTCTTCCCTGGATTCGGTTCAAGAAAATTCACGTACACATGAATCCATATGTAAATGACTCAACACGGTACTTCATATGCCAGGCCTGTAGGCAGCGCTGTTATTGCTACAGAAATTAACAGAACGAAGAAGAAGAGCAGCCTTCAGTCACTTCCACTTCCTTTCATAACACACCATAGTTCTCTTAATACAGCCATGGACTAGACTTTAATAACTTTCACCACTGCTCATTATATAAAGGCCACCGCTAGAAAACGTTACATTGTATAATGTGCTGTTGGATTGCTTTCTATTTTACAATTCTGTCTGCTATCGGACATGATTGCAGCGTGCTAGGTAGCAGAGCTAACGTTAGCTCTGCTAGCTAACATCGGCAGTCAAACAAACATCAATGATCCGATGTCTTTTTGATAATCTAGCTACACATTTTTCTTGCGGTAGCCTTTCTACAATAAGCGGTGCTAAAAGTTACTATAATCCGTTCAAGGAGTTGATGAGCAGACAGATTAGCTAGCTAGTTGATAAGTTGTCTACTTCCACTTTATAAACAGCATTGCATCCCTGCTATAGCGGTCAGCTGGGTTGAAGGCAGTCAGCTGTTAGGCCGAGGTGTGTGGGGATGACATCATCGATACGCACTTATGCGGTTTCACCGTACACACAAAGCCAAACGTGAGCTGTTTTTTTTTTAATTCACCCTGGGACCAGGTTTCAAAAAAGTGCGTTTACAGGCAGTGCGTTTACAGGATTCGTGTGGACAATCGGCCCAAAAGATGCAAAAAAAGTGCGTTTGCATCCAAACGCGTCTTCGTGTGGATGGCCCTTTAGATTTGCATTTGGGTGTGAAAACATGCACTAACAAAAGCTTGCCCCGTCTGATCAGTGTACTAGAAAACTGGACTGGAGCAAAATGAACTATTTTATGAACTGTTCCTGGATACTGCTCACGGGATGCATAAGCACCATAGCTGTGGTCTAGACATGACTGCCTGGCCCCTTGCCTTCCTCAAACATAAACTGTCACTTAAAGACCTGTGGCTCATGTTCTGCCACCAGTATGTTTTCGTTTGAGTAGTAAGTTCACATGAATCTAAACATAGTTGAAGTGTTGCTTAACTGGCCCCTGTCATCTCTGACTATGAACTCTACTATGAGATGGCAGAATCCACAGAACAGGGGGGAAAAAAAACAGTTTCCTTGTAGACATGGCACTGCTAAATGATGGGAACCCCTCTGTCCTTTCAAAGCATTTGGTCTTCAGATTTTCCTTTTTGAAGGGATGCAAGATCACAGGTACCTGTGCATACCAAACATGATCAAACACTTTCTGACTGTCTTTTCTCCTCCAGCCAAGTCTTCTTCCAATCTCTGTCGCCACGAACTGATTAGATCTGCTGAGATTTGCAAACAGAGAACAGTTTCAAACACACTTGTCTGCAACCCACCCACATGGTATGCTGCAGCTCAAGTCAAATATCAAACACATACATTCCATCCTTGTCTGCATCTAATGGCCTGCTTGCATATCTTGTACAGCACTTGAAATTTGGCGAGTGGGACTCCATAGAGCATAGAAAAATGGAAGAAGAAGAAGAAGAAGAAGAAGGCTTGTCTGGAATATCATTACTTACTCATGAGCTGAGAGACATATGGGCTCAGAAAGTCCAACCAAAAAGGCTCAACAGAGGAATCCAGAGAAGAATCTCTCCTCTCTGTGTTCACCGTCATGCTCCTCCCCATTTACCCCCCCCCCTCAGCTTGCTACAGATCAGCATATGTGGTGACGAATGACACATTTATTTTTCTACAAAGGTTGTGTGTATGTAAAACTGCTGAAGTGCATCAAGATGTCAAGTACTTTGGGTGGGCCACCCAGGTTGCCTTGGAAGATAACCAGATGGAAGTATAACTTTAGCGCTGGGGAGCCGGGAATATGGACAGAGTTCTGTCTCTCTCTCGCTCTCGCTCTCTCTCTCGCTCTCTCTCTCTCTCGCTCTCTCTCTCGCTCTCTCCTATCTTCTCTTTTACTTGGTTCATACTCTTTTCTGTGCATACCGTACAAATAAGGTTGAACATACATACAGTATCTCACAAAAGTGAGTACACCTCTCACATTTTTGTAAATACAATAAAAAAAGCACACCCTACTAAACACAAATCAAATAATTAGATTGAATCCTATTGCAGAGAGGCCATAGAGTTGTACACTTTGTTTTTTATAAATGGTGACAATTGTGTTGGCATTTTTAAAATCGCTGGCCAAAGGTATTAAAATGAAACAGTAGCCTTTACGGCATCCATAACTGTCATCCTGCTCCCATGAAACTTCCTACCAGCCCTTGATTAGGCCATGTACTTAGCCCCCATTTCTCCATAAAGACATTTACTGCCTTGACTCTCACTTCTGCCTGGAGGCCTCCCATGTTCCCCGTACTCTTTTCTCATATCTTCCACCCCCCCCCACCCCGCAACCGAAGTCCCCAACCAGCATGGTTAAGATAACTGCAGACACAAGTGAGTGGGTGGTATAGCCAGAGCTCTGTGTCTGTGTGTGTGTTTCTGTGTTTGATCTTCATGTTGTGTTTAGATGTTTGAGGGGATATCCTATCACCTCCAGTATTTGGTGCGGTCAGCGCTTGCGGTCGGTGTGTGGCAGGAGAGGGAGATGAAAGAAGGGACAGGAGGAGTCCTGTTTGTGTTTTTTTATCACTGGTGTATTTGCTCTCCTGTGTCCTCTGAGGGATTGACTAAAGGAAACTATTGGCAAGATTGTTTTTAGGTCGCAAAGGGCCTGTGAGACCCACTGCACAGTACACTTTGCTGGGAATAGTGTTGTGACAGGCTGGAGGTGTAGCTGCGTGTAACTGCTATGTATACGCAGATCACTTTTCCTCTGGCACTGAAACATTTTAGGTAAACCATTATGCCATAAAGAATGATGTGATGGCAGTTTTACCTTGAATTTACATGCTAATTGAGTAGAATACAATCAGTAAGTCAAGTCAATTTTATTTATGTAGCCCGATATTCCAAATTCCAAATTTGCCTCAAGGTGCTTCACAATCTGTACAGCATATGACACCCTCGATTTGGATAAGGAAAAACTCCCCCCAAAAACACTTTAACGAAAGTTGCTGAGATACAACTCAGGAAGCATTTGGGAACAGCTCGTCATTGTTTGGCAATTCAAGCAAACCTGAACCTTACCCTGAAAACATTTTTTGTTCATTCAGAATTACATGCCATATTTAACAGGTTGATTATTTCATTTATGTGTAACTACACTCAAGTGACCTTTTGACGTGCTGATTTTGATAGGCGATAGTAAGAACAGTGACACAGAGTGTCCTACAAATGGCCTCATGAAGTGAACTCTTATGACATAATATGAAGACAAATTTTGCTACCATCATTTCACATTCTGCAATCTCGTCAAGTAAAAACTGAGAGTCTCTTAGTCTTTCTTTGTCAGTGTTTTCAATTTGGCTCTGGTTTTGGTTTTCTAATACACAGTGCACTTTTGTTTTTGTTAATAGTTTTATTGGGTTTGTTGTGGGGTGTGTTAAGGCTGTGTGAACAGAGCCTTTAGACCAGCTGAATGAGGCGAATATGATTACTCCTGAAGGGCAGGGCTTTGTCCCTCAGATTAGAGACTGCAGAGGGAAGTAACTGTGTACTCTACCTGCTGCCTTCTGATGGCTGTAGAGAGAGGTATACAACAGAAAGCCTTCATACGAAACATCATGGGTTGTTACAAGAGATGCGGATAGGAGTCAGACAAGATGATAAACTGGATTTTTGCTGTGCATTTAAACGTGTTTTAGGTTTATATAATAAAAGTAAAATAAACAAGCAAGGAATCACTATGTTGCTGGATAGACTGAAGAATGTCAGTCTCAGAGTTTTCTCATAGGACTCCATTAGGACTAGTGCAAAAGCATAATTTCATAAATCAAAATAATGACAACTAATGAGTAAACTTGAAATTGAGAATGCAATCTTTATGCTCTCTGGAGAGGCATAGTTCACAGCAGATCCCATTCTAATCTGTGATCCATTTGGTTTGGCTCAGTTTCTCTTCACTTGTTCATTTACGCCCAGTCTAGCCAGGATTTGGTTTGGCTCATCAAGCATATCTTCAACCCTCCCCAACACACAAGCACATCACATCCTTTCTCTCTTACTCTTTTGTCCTCTCTTGCACATATTCATGCATGCACACATTTATACAGCCACATACACTACAGACATGTGCACACTCAGAGCTAAAGTACCATAAAAACAATGTTAGAAGAATATTCATCGGATTTTCTTGGTTTAGGTGTCTACACAAGCCCAGTCTATGAAGTAATTTAACCCTGCAATATCTACAGTAAGTGTATAAAATATGTATCTGTTGTGTTTGCTAGAACTGTTCCAGGCTGATGTGGATGAGTTCTGCCAATACTATGGGAGGAGAGATGCCAGTCTGTGCTTTCCAGATTTTCATCGAAAGCGACCACAAGGGCAAGATTCCAACTACTTGGGAGATGAGAAAATAGAAGATATCAGCAGGTTTGTAGTCTGACTTTTACCATGTTTTATTCTATTTGACGATTGAGTTCCACTATGGAAGATGTACATATTATTTTGAATGAGCTTTGGCTAGTTCTTAAATGTGTTTCAGCCAAGTAAACTTTTCAGGCTTCATTATTAGTACTTACGAGTTCAGATTAATGACATTCAGCCGTGATTTTTATGTTTTTATAGAAACTGGTAGCCTCGGTCACATGTTCTGGATTCACTGGTCCATTTGACATGGTCCATCCTCTCAGACAGAAATGCTATGCCATCTCCTCTCTAATCCTAAAGTTTGTCCAGACTGCATTTGCTCAGCTTTGCTCACATAATAAAAATGCTTATCCTGCGTCATTCTGGTTGCCTCCCTCGCTGCAAAGGTCTGTACATCACAGAGGGCTTTGCCCTTTTGTCCATGGGGGGATGCCTTTCATCTCTGTTTTCCCTGAGGCAAGAAGGCCAAGCAGCATGTGCACCTGAATAGCAGCAAACAACATTCAGTCAAATAACTTCCAAAAGTTAGAAAGTCTGGGGCTTATTTGTTATCTTCTGAACCTTATCCTCTGAGAGGTCTACTCTCTTACGTTAGACGCTGGGAGAAAGTGCCAAAATTAAGTTATCAATGTCACAGTTCCAGGGAGTGGTAGTGCACTTATTGGTATTCATGGCTGGTGGTATGTAGCTCACCCGGACACATAGAAAACAGGATAGGACAAGAAAGAATCCCAACATTAGACATTAACAGCGGATGAGTTAGTTGGTTATGGGCTTGTATCAATTGTGGCCAGTCAAATCAGCTTCTCTTATCCCCCTTAAAATCTGTGCTCTCTGCACCAAAGTGGCCGTGTTCACAGGTGGGAAATAACCACAAGTGTTCTTGCCCCTGCCTCTACAGTTTGGTCAGGTACCTGAACAGTTGAGGGTGGACATGGGAGGGTTAGTTTGAACCTCCTGCGCTACTTTTGCTCACCATTTAAAAGACAGAAATGACGCATGCAGCTGATGCATGCCCTGGTAAGATGGCTTTGGTTTTTTAATTAAAATGGAAAGACAGAGGGAGAGGATTGGTGGGAACAGGTGGTTGTGAGGTAGTTCATTGACGTAAATATGTCAACTGGTTACCAATGTTCCCACCTTGGCAAACGGAAAGTCACCGAATTAGTAAACCAGCAAAGGTGATAAAGACCTGATAAAGAGCACATCTGCTAGTTTTGTCAGTTGAGAGAAATCTCAAGTACTTGCAGTCTGATACAGCAAAGTGAGGTATTTAATTCAGAAAATCATTGCAAATGTCATAAGAAAAATGATGCTGGTTATTTCATGCTTCCTTCCAAATACTACTATTTCAAATTCTGTCATGCCCTTTCTACCTTATAACTGGATTATTCACTGCCACCATCGGTCTCTGACCTTTTGTCTCCCTTGTTACCCAGGAAACACAAACACAACTGCTACTGTGCCCAGGAGGTGTTGAGTGGTCTGAGGCAGCCGGTGGCCGTGGTGCACTGTGGGGATGGATCCCAGCGGCTATTTGTCCTGGAGAGAGAGGGAATTGTCAGGATACTCAACCATGACCTCAAGCTAATCAAGGAGCCCTTCCTGGACATCCACAAGCTGGTGCAGAACGGCCTGAAGGTAGGAATGAGCGTGAGTGTTGAAGGAATTCCGGAGGTAATATGATAATATGGATGTAATCTGAGCACAGATGCAAACAGGAAAGCCGAAAGGGACTTGGCTGATGGTGTATGAAATATTGTTTGCTACATTGCTTGAGTAAAGATGTAATGTGCTAGAGCCTTAACACAATGCTTTACAACACAACTGTTTGCACCTATGTAAACCTGTGAGGAACATCTCCAGCCAAGACAAATCCCTTGAAAGTGACTGCTTACTATTAGTAATTACACCAAACAAGCAGTCATTCATCAAATGTGATTGTGGTTAATCATTACGCTATTACCTGCTAATTAACTGTACAGACAGCACACATTGTGCTCACTGCTAATTTTCTGCTAATTCTCACAAGATGGGTTAATGGCTTTCTTAATCTCTCCCATATTGTTCCTGTAAGGGTTCTAATGTCCCACATGGTTACCCAGTACTTTACATAGCGACTAACTCAATACCCCACATAATGCATGGTTTATAATTGTAACCTTGTCTACACTCTTTATTCATTTTAACAAAACATAGTTTATCGAATGTCTGAGA
The DNA here is from genome assembly GCA_023631565.1 of Gymnocephalus cernua. Taxonomy (NCBI): domain Eukaryota; kingdom Metazoa; phylum Chordata; class Actinopteri; order Perciformes; family Percidae; genus Gymnocephalus; species Gymnocephalus cernua. The sequence goes on along the minus strand of CM042427.1, from coordinate 18,252,229 downwards.
TATCCTTGCTTTCTCCTGCTTTCTTAGTTATAATAATAAGGGGTTAGTGGTATACTGTATATAGAGCGAGGAGCTGAAAAGACTGATATGTCTGTATTTTTGACAGGATGTAGCACCTATGTAGCATTTACATTTTCATGAATGTGTGCCTGCCAGAATAAGGGTCATGATAAGGGTGTCACGGGGCAAGTAAACATTTCTACAGTTCTGCTTCTGTTTGGCTTTGTGCCCTCTTTGAGAAAAATACACATGGACAAGGGTGTAAAAAAGTACAGGTGCACATGAAGTATATTTTTCTCATTTATATCTTCTGAGCCTGCTGCAGATTTTTGGAAATTGTTACGTCCGTTGTGTCAGTAGTGTCATAGAGTAAATGTATTTTTAACCAACTGTGTACTGTGGTGTGGTGCTAGTTCTTGAAATATCTTTTTCATACTGTCCTGATATTAAATATGTATTCATAATCCTTACTGCATCTCAGATTTTGTATTTGCGAATTTTTCGGAAATTGCTGAGATTGCACGAGATGGGTTAACTGGGATTTTTGTGGTGCACACTCCTAGACAGGAAGTTTATCTATCACGCATGCCTCCTGCTCCTCCACTGACAAGACCCTTTGCTTACAAGGAGTCAAACAGAGCACAGCAATTGAATATGCAACTGCCCCCTGCGGGATGCTCTCACTGCTCTCTTATCATCATTCAATCCAAACTGGTTGTGGATAAAGTGATCATTATGACAATTAGATGTGGCTCGATCCCCCGCAGACCCCAGGAGTCCTATTCTGTGATGTTGGCTGCCGAAACGGGCTCCCACACGGGGTGAACAGAACCAGGGGAGGGCTAAGGTGTTTACTGGCAGCATCAACAGGATGGAGCTGCCTTTATACCGAAAGAGGAACCCAGGCCCCCAGGAGACAGGGTAGATAACGGGTTTATCATCAGCTCCATGCACATGCTTTGATTGTAATGTTCTGTGTTTCCTTCTGCTCCTCTATCCCCCTCCTTCCATGGATCCCCCCGGTGCCAATTAAGCTGAACTGCACAGACACAATGCTGTGCTGTGGTGGTGTGGGCTCCTAGCTGCGCTGTGGGTGTTCTTCTCCTGAAATTCAATCTCTATACTCAAGCCCCCTCCCCACCCTTCCACTCACCCACCCATCACACATACCCATGTCATCATCGTAGTGGTCTCTCCACAACTAGCTCACATTTACACAACTCTAACATGATGGTGAATTGTGGACAAACCCCTGATTGGACAAAGCCCTGCTGCAGGATGTGGTTCAGAGATGGTGCATGTAGCCAAGTTTGACCATTCTTACTAAATTCTACCAATACAAATACTTAAGACTTAACAAAATGTAATTACAATCAAGCTGCCTATATTTTTAGATTTGTATTTTTTATGAAGATATATTTTTGACATGGTTATACAGTATAATGTTCTGAACACTCCTGTTCTAATTTTGTTTTTTACTTTTCAAGTATGCCAAACACACATACCTATTTGCATTATAGGCTGCAACTTTCTGCCTTATACACACACCAAATAAATAAAAACAGAAGAGTTTTGTTGCTTCAGCTTAGAAGCACTGTAGTTAGTAAGTGTCTGTGTGTATATACAAAATACAATACAAACGAACATGTATAGAATATAACTTTAAGTGATCAAATAAAACATTAGGTCTAAACACAATTCTATATGCAGTACAATGCTATACCAAATAAAGTTATTTAAAACAATCTTCAGGAAAGTTTTCAACAAAATTAGACTTTCTTGTCTGTCAATTAAGGTAATTGGAGTTACTCAAATATTTCACTGACATGTCACTGTTTTACAGTATAACAATATAATAAATATTTCACTGTTAAAACAAATAAGTCACAGCATGTTATTCTTTCTGTCCCTGCTCCTCTGACAGCTGCTCTGCATTCTCAGCGGCCATCAGAGGCTCAGGGCTGCTTTCATATGGACAGAAATAAGTGGCCTCCTCTTCACTATAACTCATACTGATCTCACAATTATCCTCAAACAGTGGGCTGTCTGCTATTGAAAGATAAAATGCTAACAAATGGAGCAGTTAGGCACAAAAAAAGAGTCTATTCTATGAACTTTATAGCCCAGATGATGGATTATATCTTATTATTGGTTGGTGGGAGGATTAATGTGTCATGAGATTGCTGTAAACTATTATAAGTCATAGGATTTATGTATGAACAGGTGGAGGAGTTGCAGTGGAGATTTGATTCTCATTGTACGGCTAAGGGAAAAGCAGAGAATACTATACGGGAGGTGTGTATTGTATGTGTGTGTGAAGGAGGTGTGAGCGTAGATGCTTCAGGTAGTCTTTGAGTGAAGGGCGTAGACGTTGTTTTGCTCCAATCAACGCATGTGGAATGTCTTTCAGTGGAGAAATGCCCACCAGCCACTGAGAAAGGATCAATAGGTTCAGGGTAACAATGCATGAGCCAACTTGTGCGTCGCTCGGACTCAAAGACAGCTGCCCCCGCAGAACTGGAAATGGTAGCGTTGTGTGTGTCGCTGCCTCGGCCACTCAGATAGGACCAGCATTCCATGTAATGCACCATGAGATGTGAGATAACAACCGCTCCTCATCCCTGCACCTCACTTTCCCAGCTTTCTGTGGAGTGACGCCAACACTTTGACAGTGGGCCAAAGCCAGAGCCCCAGAGAACAAAATTGGAGGGAAAAGGGGAATGCAGAGGCAGGTGTTTGTGAAAAATGAAGAGATAATACCTCATGAGAGATTCAATCAGAACCCCCTGCCTGGCTGTGGAAGAATGATGGCAGTCATAAAAAAACACGATGTTTAAGGGGATAATGGAGGGAATGTTTTAAGTTAACACAGCAGAGTCAACTTAATTGTATTTTTGGCATTGTATATTGGCATCTGTTGTTAAGAAAGTATGAAGGTAAATTATTATTAAAATCCTGCTTGCAATAAAACAGAGAATCTTGCAGCTTACCCCTAAATTGTCCCTCATCTTCGTCCATATGTGAAAAGTAAACAGCATAACAGCATAGTATAAAAGTGCACACACAGTACTGTAGCAGTTGATAAAATGTACTATGACACAAGGCAGAGCAAAACTCCTAAATCTAATTACAGCTTTTAAACCCACAATGTAGAAGCTGAAACCCTAGGAAATTCACGTTGCAGCTGACAATATGTGAAACCTGCAGTTTCTCTAAATTAGCTTGTTTGTACAGTATATTGGTTTTTGAGCCGTGCCAAGAATATCTTACCTACTGCAGCTCTGGCAGCAGTTTTAGCATGATCAATGATCAGGAGCCACAGGTTGGCACTTTTAATCAAGGTATCTCCTTTGATTTTCTCTGCAGTGAAAGGCTAATGCAGTGTTTGTTTCTTATGGCTCTGGTGCCAGCTCTGCTTTTCGCCTGCTGCTGAAGGAGCTAGTCATTAGCAAGTGAGCTAATATTTCAGTCCATTCAACCACTGTGTATCTTGGTGGTCCCCCTTTGGCTCCGGATCTAGGCCTCTTTAGCATTGTGGTCTTTTACCCACTCCCTATAGTGAGTGTATTTTGGGGATGTGGGTCACTGCATCCCCAAATCCAACATATGGATCCAGCATTTCAAGATGAGGTTAAGAATTTCTCTTCCTAAGACGAAGCCTTTTGACATTCTTTGGCAAAGTGCAGTCACCTCTGCTCCGACTAACATCCAGCTGTTGTGTGCTGCATCCACTCCCACATAACTCATTTTTTATTTGACTTCAATGATCTGACATTTAGTAGTACTCATAAATTTACCGTGGAGGAACTCTGCCTTTTGGTGTGGCGATTTATTTGTCAACTTTCACAACATTTCACTTTATATTCAGATTGATAGAACCCCTGTGGCTTATCATGTGGGTCTCTGTTGTTGCTCATTGGTACTTCTAGTACATTCCTTTGCAAAGAGTCATCTCTTTTGCATTCGCATGTGACCTGTGTCACTGCTGTGTTTGACTGGGCTGGGTCTAACGCAGTCCAAACAGAACTACGAGATTCAGTTCACCAATTTATAATGTGTGTTCTTTGGCCTGTGAGATAAGACTACACCTATGCAGAGCCTGTCACTTATGTTCAAACCAGGATATATATTTTTCTGAATTCCTTTGTTTTTTCTTCTTCTTTTTTTAAAAACTAAACTATTTTCAGAGGGGATATTTAAAGATGAGACAGCTGTGGTTATTGTAGACACAATACTTGAATGAGTGAAATAACTTCTTTGCATGATGCTCACTTTCGCTTTTTTGAAATTTTCTCAGTGAAAGTAAAATTAATCAAACGCTGTTTTCTAGGGATGCAATCACACAATGACTTAATAAACATTCTTATACCTAAGGCTAGCATTCTGTCCTTTCTTTTGTCAAGAAGAAATAGTGAGGGAGAGTACAACATTAAAAAAGGGCCGACCTGGCTTGTCTTGCCTAGGGAATGAAATGCTGTAGCTGATTATTACAGCTAACTATGATGGGAGGACCACCAGGGTAGTGACAACTGATGTAGCTGCCTCCGGGGTGAGACAAAGGTTTACATATTACACAAGCAATTTAGATGTTTTCTAAACATGTTGCCAAGACAGTGGGAGTTGGCAGCTCTCTGACCCCCTCCCCCCATCCAAGCCTTGAATTTTGCATGGATTTTGTGTAAACCAGGAAAGAGCGAGGGGTTGGGGAGCAAAAAGCATGGGCTGAAGCCCTCTGCACTTTTGTGCTCTCTATGAACTGTGAGTGAGCTAATAAATTCTTTCAGCCACTCAGCGTAGCATTCACGGATATCCCCCAAAGATTACACACACAAATCACTGCACAATGGAGGCCACCGGGAGGGCCAGGGCGTCACAGGGGCCCCCCGACCCTGTGGACATGCGCACATAACCAGGCTGCAGAGAGGACTGGGCAAAGGCGGGGGGGGTTGTAGAGGAGGTTGTGCTGCTCTACCCAGAGTCAAATGCTTCATAATGGTTGGTAATGGAATATTCAGGGAAGTTGGTGAAGGTGTGAAGTGAAACAGGCAAGGGTAGAAAAAGAGAGAATGGGAGAATAGCAGGGGTGTGAAAGGGAATGTGATGGATAAATAAAAAGGGGGATTAGAGAGGTTGAAGAATTAAAGGAGGTGGGGGTGATGGGTGTGCAGGGGTTTGCATGTAGTGGTCTTGGTGATGATGAAGATGACCGAGGGGGGTGATTCCAACCCCACACAGCCCGAGCAGAAGCCAAGGAGGCACATAATTAACTCCTGGATCTTTTGTGTTTCTCATCTGACTGCAGGGTGGAGATGAAAGGGGCCTGCTAAGCCTGGCATTCCACCCCAATTACAAGAAGAATGGCAAGCTCTACGTCTCCTACACCACCAACCAAGAGCGCTGGGCTATTGGACCACACGACCACATTCTCCGTGTGGTTGAATACACCGTTTCGAGGTAATGGGAGGAGTGTGTGCCAAATCTACCTTAAATATGGGTTGGTCACTGCCTGAAAGGAAACCAAAACCTCAGCTGCCTTACAGTCTACACAACATTAAATTGACCTATTAACTATTGAGGATTTGTATAGCCTGGACATTCATTTCTTCATGCAGGGCAGTTTACAATGTGGTCAGTTGTAATTTGTAGCAATGCATGACGATTGGTGAAAATGTCCACAATCTGCTTTTCAGTACATGCTCTCATTTTACTGTTGATTGCTTACAAATGCAAATGGTGCAATTATAAGCTTTTCAAAATCATTAGGAGAAATAAGAATAGGATGAAATTGAAACTTATTGGATGTTGTGAAAAAGTTCTGATCACAAAACCCTGAAGGAATTGATCATAATATGTGCTATTCCCCTCCAACAACACTGATTGACAGAGACAATGGTAACCATAGTAAATACGAAAGCTATAAGAGCACACTGCGTAATATGGGCGTTCATTTGCAACACTTGTGATGATAGCAATGTTGCCTTTTGCCACACTCCCTTCACAATGGCCTGTAATTAAGAAAACGATCTTTCTCACGAAGGTGTTTAAGTGTTACATTTTAATTTGCATAATCACAGTTGTATGTTTGACTTAATGATCTAATCTTAATTATAGTCTTGGCATGCAGTCTTGGTGACTGCAGCGTATAGTCCCTAATTTGAGGGTCCAATAGAGAAATGACAGTTAAAGTATTTGATGGTAGTTTAAGAGAGTCATTATTTTTATTTTTTTTGGCAAGCTGCTTTTTAAAAATTGCAGGACTACCCACAATAACACATCATGAAATATTTGTTGCTGATACTGTGAAGCCAAATCCTCACTTTTCACTAGAACTTGTGCAACATTTTTAAGCCTGTGTTACATCTCCACCCACTGTCTTTGCCTTACTGAGACAATGCATTAGACTAAATGTCTCCAGACACAAACTATTTAATGTCATTTCATGTTGGATTTTGTGTGGTATGTCATGTCAGCATTTCTTATCCATGTTGTATCCTTCTACCCACCAGCACAATTATTCTTTAAAGTAATTAGAGACAATCAAAGTGTGTACTTGTCTTACGCAGTATATTTCAAAACATTACATTGCATTTCTTTAGTGACTTTTACCCCAGTCAAGAGCCAACCGCGTCCAAAATCCACTTAACCAACACCCTAATACAGTGTATACTTTTGAATCTAATATGAGACCGTATGGAAGTCATGTAGTTATAGAAATGTTGTACTGATATATATTAGTTAATTTGTAGGGTAAGATGTGCACCCATTGACAGAACCCAGTGACAATGATGTGTTGTGTTTTTCCTAAGGAAAAACCCGAACCAGGTGGACACCCGGACTGTCCGGGTGCTGATGGAAGTGGCAGAGCTGCACAGGAAGCACCTAGGCGGTCAACTTCTGTTCAGCCCTGATGGTCTGTTGCACATCGTCCTGGGAGATGGCATGATCACCCTGGATGATATGGAGGAGATGGATGGACTCAGGTGAGATCAGAGGTCAAAGAATTGTAGTATAAATGATCGAGTGCTGGTGTGTGTACCCCAAGATTGAATCCTTTCCTAGCTCCCACCATCGTGAAGGTGTATTTTGTTTGTGTTTGAATGCAGTGATTTCACAGGGTCCATCCTGAGGGTAGATGTGGACACAGACTGCTGTACGTCACCTTATTCAATACCGCGGAACAACCCGTACTTCAACAGCACCAACCAGCCACCTGAAATATTTGCTCATGGATTACATGACCCAGGCAGGTGAGTAAACATTTAATGAGACACTTCAGCAACATCACACTGACATACTTAACAGCTGCTCCTGGCAAAAGAGATCCACTCTTCAAAATTGGGCTGCCTGATTCAAACTTTTACTGTTTTTTGTTCTGTCAAAAATGAGTATCTTACATAGCAATTATCCTCATATATCTGTTTTATTACTGCTGTTTTTAGGAAAGAGTTTCGTAAACTCGTTTTTATGGCAACTTGCCACCTTAGTAGTTGGTTGGTTTCAATACTTCTGTTTTCCCTGCATTCTGTAGGTGTGCAGTAGATCGGCTTCAGACTGACAATGGGAGTCTCCTGATCCTCTGTACAGATGCCAGTGGCAAAAACACATCAGCAGGAAGGATACTGGAGATTACTAAAGGGAAAGATTATGGTGAGTTACAATTTCCATGAGATTTTCCAAAAATGTTCATAATATTTACCCTTTTTTAAGTTTAGAAAGAGTTCATTATTTGCAATGTTGATAGCTCATGATAAAAATAACTGAGTGCAACCTTTGTCTGCTTTTTGTTTGATGGGATTACGTCTTGAGAAAGAAATGAAAATACATTAACCTCTTGGATAACCTTTCATATTTTTCTCTGCTGAAAATGACATCTGTTTTTACGAAGGTCTTTCATTTTGTAAGAGCATGGTGTTTTGGCAACAAGTTCAGAAAAACCCACGGGCTGAGTGCAGACACTGAAGGTTGAATGTAAAAATGATGTGATTGAGAAAGATCCCCCCCCCCCCCCCCCCCCCTCGTGGAGTGTAGATTTGCCAAGGGAATGTAAGATTGTGTCCACAAGTAAGATTTAAAGCTGTCAACAACAGTAACCTGTCTAGATGATGGTTTAGCATTGTTGAAAACACAGCTGAGAGAGGCCTAGTTCTTCTCACATTGAGAACGTAATCAATAACAGCAGCGCCTTCACAATGTTAAGCCTTCTCTTTACAAAAAAAACTAATTACTGCTGTTTGTTCCAAATTACATTGGACTGGTTATCTTTGCCACAATGAGAGTTGTTTTGGCAACCCAAATAAATCCCTCAACCTCCAAGTCAAAGTGCCAGTTTTTGCCACAGACCGCTTCTCACTTGGCTTGATGCCTGATTTAGCCAGTTACCCAAACTCTAAAGTAATCACAGTTGGGAAATGAGCACACCAAGTCTTGGATCATAATTTTTAAAGGCAGCAAACCTCCATATATATTTCCCTTTGCCAAGGAAACTGTAATCCAGAAAACATGCCATAATGCCTCAACATCACATTTATGAATACAAAATGAATACATTGTATTCCAGTTTTGATAAAGACATATTAATGTCTAAGTTGGCTGCCAAGGAAGAAGTCAAACTTATTGCTGTCCAATTTAAATCAAGATGCACTTTTTGCTCTTTTTTTCTTATTGAATTGATTTCCCCTAATAGGAACCATACAACCATTATGGCTAATAGACTACAGACAAATTTAAGTAAACATGGTTAATCTTTTTTGATTTCAACACAAAAGCAGCACTTACTATCATGGGCATACATTATTATAATTCCTTAAGTAAATCAGTAGGTTGTAACCACCTTTGCCTCCTTGTTCCTCCCCAGAAAATGAGCCTTCTGTCTATGACCTGCAGTCCAGTGGAGGAGCACCACCTGTGGGGGGTTTCATCTACAGAGGCTGCCAGTCTAGAAGACTTTATGGCAGCTATGTGTTTGGAGATAAAAATGGGTAAGAATGAAAAAGACCTGACCGTTGAAACAGTACTTAGTACTTAGTACATAATCAAGCTGAAAAATGAAGTTGCTACATGTTGTGAAATCTAGATTGACTCCCTGCACACTTGTTGATGGAAATCTTTATTTGAAAGACATTGTAGTGGCTTCATCCTATTGACGTTCAAGTGCACTTGATTTATGAGTTATGAGTCAAACATCTTAAGTCCTATTGAGATCAACATTACTCTTCTCTTCCCACACTGAAAACCTGTCCCTTGCATCGGCATGTGCCAAAGTAAACACAACGGTCCATCCACGTGGGGGAAAACAAGTTTTATGTTACTGCCACCACTAGGGCACGGCCCATTCAGTGTAAATGGAGATTAGACATCCTGCTCTGTGCTGTTCACACTTTTCTTTGGTTTGTAATTTATCCTACTTTGCTGATGTCAAACACTGACGCTTGAGTAAACAAAGGAAGTAAATAGCGGTTGGGGAAGTACACTATCAGGAGTTGGCACTGTGTTTAAAACAATGTGTGGTCGGTTAATTCTGTGCCTCATTACAATTTGAGGGTATATTGTTGTGGCTAAGTGAAGGCTCCGGCATTCTGTTTGTTTTGAAACTGAAAGCCGAGGTCTTAAATAACACCATGTGAGACATGGGGTGGAAAAGGAAGATGGGTCAATGATCCATATTACAATTACAAGTAAAAGTTGTCCCTGTTTCCATATCTCAGTTGTAATTTTCCTAATACTGCTGCACATGAATTGTATTGTATTTCTTACTTGTACAGTGATTTATACATGTGAGAAACAGTATTACATACAGTATATACTTATATAGTACATAATGAGCAGTATGTGCATGAGATAAACTGACAAAGTAATGATTCTCTATGTGTTTTCATTGTTTCTTTGTCAGTAACCTGCGGATCCTCCAGAAGTCTACATTGTCAACATCAGCAAGTGGTGAACAGTGGCTGGAGAAAGCTCTGTGTCTAGGCCCAGCTGGCTCCTGTGGCTCCATGCTTGTGGGACACATCTTGGGTTTCGGAGAGGATGAACTAGGTCAGTAGGGCAATGATAAAAAAAAAAAACCTACACTGTAAATCATATTATCTTTCTCTTCTCAGATGTTCAGCAGTCTAGCTCTCTTTTCTCTCTTCCTTTGTTCTGTTCTTTCTCCCTATATCCACGTGAGTGACAGCTATGTGTTAACTTATTTTCTGAAATCACTTTTGGGTTTCACAACATGAACCTTTGAAGGCCTTTTGGCTTCAAATGATGGATGTCAAAACTATGGAAAAAGTCATGGCTTAGAGTCATTTTGTTGTATATTTATCAATGGTGCATATGTAAACATCATGGTGAGGAATTTTCCAGTTGGTTATTTAAAAGATGTTTGTAATGTTTTGCAAAATTTAGAAAGAAATTGCACCTAGCCAACAAGGAGTTACACTCAAAACTACAGGGGAACTAATTCCCCTCTTAATCTAGCTCTATGACACGTTCCAACAGGATATTAAATAGTGTGTCCTTCCTTCTGAATTAATTGTCATTTCCATAAAAAAGCAATGATACTCCCAAAGACCCACTTACTGTATGACCTGCGTATTGGGCCACCTACAAGGCAATGTTTTGCATGGTTAGAGCAATGTGTTACTGTTTACCTGGGTGGACTGCGGCATTAAGATAAGTTAGGGTGAGCTAAGGTGAGTGGACTAATATTATTATACAGAACATTTTTACCAGCTGGACCCCCACCACTCACTCACAGAATTATTAACTGTCAGCTCTGGTGTTTCTGATTAAAATGAGCACATAATGTGGATCACTCACACAGCCATCAGAAATGTTTGATCACAGTTCTTGCTAGGTCTTGGAGTTATTATTTGATGAGGTATTTAAAGATTCCTGCATTTGATCATGATTTGCAAGTGGTGCAAAAATCATGGAGGGGGTGGGCTTGTGTCCCAAAGTATGGGCCCCACAGACACATGTTTACAATTTGTCCCCTTTAGGAATTTTCTTGCGGGCTTGTTCCTCATTAAATTATCCGCCTGGTTCCCAGTCATGAGTATCCAATTGTCCCATTAAACTATTTCTTAGAGTCTTTTGGCAAGTGCAGTAATGCAGAAGCTGTAGCTGCACCCATTCTCCCCATCTCCTTTTGTCCTCTTGTCTCATCTCCTCATTTTGGCACAGGTATTGCATGGATGGCAGAAAGGTTAATTATTGGGACATATACTGCACATTAAAAGTATGTAATGCAAATAGTCCTGATGGCCCATTTCCATGTTCCTCTTTTGCAGGTGAAGTCTACATACTGGCAAGCAGCAAAAGCATGGCACAGTCACACAGTGGGAAACTCTACAAGCTGGTAGACCCTAAAAGGTAGCATGAAGTACATTTTCTAGGGGGGTGGTTTGTTTCATATTTGGAAAGGGGCTTTGAGTGAACCATATTTTTATGTGTGTAAACAGTGGTGGTATACAGTTGGGTATCAGTTCAGTAAGTAATTGTTCCCTTATGCCATTAAATGAGACTCCAGCAAACCAGCCCACCATCCCTAATTCCATGCTGGTTTTGTTTTTTGGTGAGACTAATATTATCCCGCATGCAGTATATCATACAAGACACACGCAACTCACTCTCATTAAACCATGGATCTATAATCACATTTCACTGCAGTGACGTCTTTTCTTGCAGTTTTTCCTTCCTCAAGTCTGCACTACCTATACATGCCCCCTTCACACACTTAACATATCGCTGTGACCAGAACGTTTTGTGCCCTTCAACGGCGTCACATCGACCACCTACCTGGGCCAAAACAAATGCTGAGCAGTAAGTGGAGAATAAGCATAGCATTTCAAAATGTTAGTATAAAGTATTGCTAACAGAAACATTGACTAGCTGGCTATGTTCGCCTGCTGGTTATTTTCAGAGCATTTGACAACAGGGTTTATTCTGCTGAGAGTAACGAAAACACAAAGTCACCTGTTGTCAAGCACAGAGACCTCTACATATTTTATTGAAGCATACATAGAAACACACACACACATGTTCATGCATATAGAGCACATTTTATTCGTCAATATGTGGACAGAGTTCAACAACACTCCAGCACACACACAGCACCTTAACTTTGAGCAATGCAATCCAGTTTATCCGTCACCATTTCCGTGCAGTCTGATGCTTAATTAGTTGATGTTAAACAACTGGAATGTGTGGGAAACATGATGCGCGTGAGTGCATCTTCATAATTCAAATGTGTGTGCGTGTCACTGTCATAATCATTCCAAAAAACAATCATCATTCCGATATTGATGGATGTTTAAACTATTTGTACAAAGCCAAATACATGTGAAAAACATTTTGTCACTCAAGATGAGAAAGTATGCAGACAGGGCATGAATGTATCCCACATGATACAGTAAGGATGTATAAGCATTTGTGTCTGATATATTACCTTGGCAGTAAGAAATTGACCGCAAACATAAGCAGACTTTGTAATTCAAACCCACTGCATATCAATGGACCCCCCCCCCCATGTTTCTGCATATGTTATCAGCACTTTTGCAGGAAGTTTAAAGAGTAAGATCCTGCAGGGGTTAGGCCCGTTCGCTCAGGTGAGTAAGTGGGTCATGTCCAACTTTAAACATATTGAATGAACAAGAAAAGTCCCAAATGAAAAATATTTCTTTAGGCTAGGTCAGATTTGATTAAGAGGGGCAGATAAAGTAAGAGAAGCAGACTCTGAGAGAGAGAGAATGTGCATGCCTCAGAATCACAATAGAAACATATCCGCAGCTGATTATTCCTGGGTGACGACAGTGCCACCCAGGCATTAGCACAATTAATTACACCACAGATGTTTCAAAGGGGCCCTGATGGCTCACTCCGTATTTATGTTTTCTGGCGTGGCTGCTGGACGCATTTCTCCCAAAGAACAATTTTTTCCACCATCAAGTGGACTTGTTTAGTCTGTGCAGACCCTGTGGTGTTGGAGTCTTGACTCCTAATACACTCTGGCATCGTTATTATGATCTTGTTACAGGGAGGATGGAGAGGGGGTGACGGGGGAGTAAATAGGGTAGCTAACGTGTCTGACCTCAGCGCGTTATCAAGTCTGGTGGTCCTTCCCTTTTTTCTTTTCCAAACTGCGACGACATCTGGACCCTAAAGCCCTCTCATAAAGAGGTTTGTTTTAGAGTATGGTGGTTTTTGTGGTTCAGAATAGCATCTAGCACTGTGTTGTGATCAACTGTGTGTTTGGGAACATAGAGGGGAAAAGAGGAATTGTTAGTGAGGGCGGCAAAGGCTTACAGGGAAACATCAGCCATAAAATCCCTCAGCAGTGTTTGTGTAAACATGTCCTGGCCAGATGACTTCATTTTTAGGTATTTGTTTGTCAGTTGGAGTACCCCTCCAATAATAAATAGGCCACCATGCATTTTGAAACATGCTGAATGTGTGTGGTGTGAGGGTGTATGTGAGTGAGAGAGAGACAGAGCAAGACAGGGCTTGTTTGTGGTATAGCAGTTGGATAGAATTACTTCCAATCATAAAGTCTGTATATGGTGACTGTGAGATGTAGTTGAAAGCTCTAAATCAGCAGTAAGTGGACCTTTGAGTTTAAATTCTCTTCACTGTATATTGTTCGCAAAGATTAAGACTGGGTATGGTAAGTTTATTTGTATTGCACCTTTCAACAACAATGTAGTTCAAAGTACTTTACATAAGATATAAATCGTACTACTATATTAGCCTTAAAGATACAGTAATTGAGTGAAGCAGTAGCCCTCAAACTGAATGAAACTTCAGTTTGATTGTGTATTAATCTGCACATATACTGGATGCAGTTATTCATGGACAAGTTTGGATACTTTTCAGTCCCATTGAGTCTGCATTTGATAACACAATTATGTTTACAGCGAAAGCTTTATATTTATGCCAAAAAGAAACATACTAACAAACTAAGACATTATGATTCAGCAAAAAACAGGGACTTGTTTCAGCCCCTCTGTGTATATGCAATACGTCATGGGAGTCATATAGCAAAGTTACATGTTTATCATATCATAATTCAAAAGGCCCATGTTGCACTCCATCTATGCAGTCTGACGTAATCAGCCTTGCTCTAACAGTTGGTCCTCGGCAATAGCTTAATTGTAACATACAGTATAGGAGGTTCAAGGTTCTTTACTAGTTGTGCAAAACAATAACAGAAGTAGTTGTTGGCAGTAAAAGTCTTAGACCTCAGGCACTCAGAGCTAGACCTCCTGCTGATTTCTGGTGTAAAATGCAATTTGCCTTTCAATTTGTTACAGCCCCTCTCCATAGAGAAGAAGGGAAAGCAGTATTATAAAAGACTTTTCACATGTTCAGGTTTTGTCAGCTGCAGGCTGGACTGATTGAATGACATTGCGCAGAGACCTTAAAAAGACACATTGAACTTCGAATAGGGTCCTGGGACCTCCTTTATGAACTGCATTAGCCATGGAAGTCACAAATCACTAGATGTACAGGGGAAGGAGGCAGCGGGCGCTCGTTTGTGGATATATTTATCTGTATGTGCGCCTCTCTGTGTTATTTGTGTGTGTACAGATATAAACTGTGTGGGTGGTGCGTACACGTGAACATGCACATCTGTGAGCCTGTGTGAGCGTGTGGTACGCTAGCTCCCAGCACGCTGCAGAAAAAAAGCCTTTTCTTTATTTTCCTATCCCTCCTAAATCTTCCTACATCTCTGCTGTGGTCCTCCCCTTGACAAAGCTGCTTGCCAGTCGCACTGAATAGCCCTGGCTCCTACAATACACAGTAAATTTCGTGCACAATAAAAACAAGGAATGAAGCTACAAAAGAAGCCCCCAAACAATGGAGTCAGATGACAAAACAGCAAAAGAGACCACACTGGGCCGTTTGATAAAGCCATTGTTAGGGCTCACAATGTACACCACTCCACAGCCCTTTTCTCACATATACCTCATGTCAATCAAACAGGCCCTGCGAGCCAACAAGCTAAACACACACACACGCACACATGCACGCACGCACACACACACACGCACACACACACACACACACACACTGACAAACATAGTAATCAAACAGATCAGGAACAAATCGGAGGCACAGCATCCACACTGATCTGATGGCGCACACCTAAATGGATATCAGTGTTAAGCTATGTCGATTTTCAGCTTCATCTGATGTAAGGGTAGAAAGGAGGGCAGTTTTGAGCACAAAACAACTTAATCTGCATTTATTTTCCTGGTTTTCTGCCTTTTCTTCACAGCCGTACAGTCATTCCTGAACTAGTATGCTTTTCTCACTTTCAACTCACTTTTCTGTATTCTAATTGTGACACGATCTGCGTTTTTATTTCTGATTTTCATCATCATCATCTCTCTCTCTCTCTCTCTCTCTCTCTCTCTCTCTCTCTCTCTCTCTCCCTCTCTCTCTCTTTGGTCCATGTAACTACTTCATGTGTGAGCACTGTCGCCCTTCTCCCACTCCCTCGCTCTCACATACACCACCCCTCCCAAAGTTGATAAATTCCCACAGTGGCTGTTGACCCAGCTGCCTTTGTCAAGTGGCGCTACCAGCAGGTGCTGTTTTCACAGCCACCCTGGCAGTCGTACAGACTGTTTAGTAGCGCTGCTGACCCCTGCCTACTATTAACAGTGTTAGCTACAGACCCCCGAATCCTCCAGGGACTCTTACTCTTTCTCTCTCTGCCTCTCTTTCTGTTTGCTTCACTCCTTCGCTCTTTTTTAACTGCATGCAGCCTGCAACAACAAAAGCCAGCACGGATGGAGTCTGGAGTTGGGTGCTGATGGGAGCATGGGAATCAACCCCTCCGCCCTCCATCCTCCAAATTTAAAGCAACTTTAACACACACACACACACACACACACACACACACACACACATATAGTCACAGTATTGTCACTGTGCAGTCAGTGTGTCTGTCGGAACATTTGCAACACATTTTTCAAACTAGAAACACTTGCACAATCAAAAAATACAATTATCACTTTAATTTATCCAACAACTGACAGATCAAATGGCCCTTACAGCAGAATACTAACAGCATCTATGATTGATACACAGTAGCTCAGCTCAACCAGATGTATGTAATACAGTATTCAGAACATTGCTGATTTCAGATTTAATATACAAAATGGTCAACCTGGTTATAGATCCTGAATTCCATCTAGTTTTGGTTTCTACTGCTGATGGACCAATTTCTCTCCAGCCATGATTGATGAGGTCTGTTCTCCCATAAGTATTGCATATATACACACTCACACACACTGACCTCACTACTGAGGCACTTAAGCTCTCATACCTGGCAGCATCAGTCCACAGGAGTCCAGTTGCCAAGCCTGTGTATAAATGTGTGTGTGTGTGTGTGTGTGTGTGTGTGTGTGTGTGTGTGTGTGTGTGTGTGTGTGTGTGTGTGTGAGAGAGAGAGAGAGAGAGTCCTTCAGTGTCCAGCAAATTGTGTTGCCTTATTAGCTTTTTACCTCAGTACAGCCTAAATGTTCACACATCAATAGTTCTCCCTCTCTCTCTTTTACAAATGCACACACAGACAAATGTGTGTGAGGTTGTGGGCAACAGGCGCTAACAGACGCTTCACATTTGAACTTGATTACGCACTAGCTGTATTATTTCCAGATTTGTAGAGCGTGATATGAAATAATTCAGTTTCAGCCCATTTGCTGATGTGCGTGCCTGGATGTTTGTCTTTATATGGAATGATCACAATATGTCTCTTTGGTGTTCAGACTTCACTCATATGGTGTGGAGATGTTTGTGTTGTCTGTTTCTGCATTTTCCTGTTTATATCTGTGGGAACCCTATGTTAACCCTATGTGTTATTTTGTTCTTTTTTTGTTCTATTTAAGGAAAACATAAATCAAGACAATGAAAGCGCCACACTTGACATGGTTATTGTTCCTGCTGATAGTTTAAATCCAGCTTAGACTGTAGATTCACAATTGACTTGCGATGAATTGACAATATACAGAATAAAAACGCCCATACATCAGTGACAAATCCTTGGAAAATGTATAGACATATATATACATACATTTTTAACTAGTTACAGGGTTTAAAACATATGTCCTAATGTGCATCACTTCAAATGTGTTATCCCACTTAACGTACATGTCAACAAAAGCTGGTGGCCCTGCCTATCATCTGAGATCATAGGCACAACATATGATGGCAGATTTGTTGATCCTTTGTTGTAACATTCAAAAATAGCTTTTCTGGAAACAAATGGCTACAGCTATCAATGTACAGCAAAATCAAATGTTGTTTAAATAGAACACGTTTCATACAGTACTGCCAAGAAGTTTTTTTGTTTTTGCCCAGTTTGTTTATCTGTTAGCAGACTATTTCTTTTTTAGATAGATTTTGCACGAAACTTTGTGGATCTGGAAATAATGATGTGCGATGGTGGGTGTGACTTCTCACTGAAAGGCTCTTCTAAACAGACTCATTTACCATAGTGTGCCTAAAAGCAGACATAAGAAGAAGGAAACCATCCATTACTAGTTCAATCAAACAACCTGTGGAGACTGGAAAAGTCATTTCTGTTTTGGACATAACAACCCTGCCAATTTCCACACTTGGCACAGCAGCTGAGCACAGAACAAATACAGAGCTGATTAGCCATGTAGTGTAACTGGCCAAAAATTTGAAAAAGTGGGTAGAATTGAAACAACATATCTCATGACATCAAATCATCCAAACATGGAGTCACAGTACAACTACACACCTTTACACCGCACTTTGCTGGCCTTTGTTAAATCAATATCACCATGTTTACATCTATAATTATTTCCAGTCCACTCATTATTATTGGATGCATATGTTGCCAAAAAATGGAGTTTGAGGCATTTCAGCAGAGACAGTTGATTGTTCAGGGGTTCTAAATGTATGGAGTGGCGTGACTCAAGATCTATTATGCGCCATTCTTCCATTATCATTATTATTGGATGTAAGCTCAACGTTTAACCTGATCTAAATGAAGTGAGCAAGATTTAATTCGCCGACATTAGAGGCAAAAAAAATCATTTTTTGTATTCTTTCCCTATTAGACTGCTAGAATGATATGACCAACGGTATTTTGGGTCCCAATTAAAGGAGTTGGGATTTACTGATCTAAGTATTTTTAGGATTCTGTTATTATGTCCCCACTGTTTGGTGTGCATTTGGAAGCTGAACTAGGTGGGAGAGCGTTAGACTAAAGATCTAATTGTCTCAGTACATAGCCTCTGTGCAATGAGAACAGTTGACTCTAATTGAATGTGCCTAGCTCTACTTTCTATAATTCATTAGCATGCCGTGTGACGCTTGTGTCCGCCACATATTGACTTTCCCTCCTTTTTAACAACTGTTGCAGGCCTCATGCCCCGAAGGAGTGCCAGCGTCAGGTGGAGCCTCCAGAGCTGCTGATGACAGCTTGCTCCAGACACTGTAAGAACGGACACTGCACACCGACTGGGAAGTGCTGCTGCAGCCCCGGCTGGGAGGGACCTTTCTGCAGAGTTGGTGAGTGCCTTTTAGTAGATCTGCATCTGCTGCTTTCAGAGTAGTATCATCTGGACAAACATCCTTGTCTAGTTCCTCTCCAGATGTGCAAATGATGTTTGTTAATGCACAGCACAGTAGGCTTGCCACATGTATAAATATTCAAAAACCCATTTGGTCTTTTGTGACTTACATTTTGAATGAAACAGAACACCAGCTTCTGTTTCTTCTCATCTTTTCTTACTTTACTTTTGACCACTCTGTCTTCTGCTCTCTCTGTGGCCGTAGCCAAGTGTGAACCAGCCTGCCGAAATGGAGGAGTGTGTATGGAGCCCGACAAGTGCCTGTGTAAGAGCGGCTACTCTGGGGCCCAGTGTGAGAAGAGTGAGCGGGGCATGCCCAATGACCAGGAGAAAGACGGCATCCTGGACCACATCATTGACATGACCTCATACCTCCTAGACCTGACCAGTTATATCGTATAGGGGTGCTGTCATCCTCAAGTTGACACAAATCTACCTACCACCACCAGCAGACTCTAACGAGGTGTCCCTAATATGGCCTCTTAATCTCCCTCACACCCACACAGACATGTGTATACACATACGTATACGTATACGTATACACACACACACACACACACACACACACACACACACACACACACACACACACACACACACACACACACACACACACACACACACACACACACACACACAAATACACACATGATCCACATCAGACTGCTTTTCATTCTCATTGCCATACCAAACTCTTCCTCTTTCACCTATAAGCTACTTGCTTTTGAGCACCAGGCCTGGCAGCCAAGCTGTGTTCACACTTCGGAGAGGCCTGCAGACAGCAGAGGAGATGATTAATAAGCATGGCCAAGTTATGGAAGTTCCACTAAGACATTACCTCTCTCGTTCAGAAAATGCTCGCACACGGCTGACTCCACAGGAACAGGAACTCCACAGGAACAGACCATTTTAACCCAAGACTTTGGATCTTTTCAGGGGCTATCTGTTGCCTCCCCCCCCCCCCCCCCCCCTTCAGCGGAGACAGTTGATTGTTCAGGGGTTCTTTAAGGATTCAAAATTGTAAGGAGCAGGGCGTGGCTCAAGATCCAATTTGTGCTCATGGTTCATTTCAAACCCAGCTAATTAAAAGTCTACATACAGAGACTTTGAAGGAACACTCTGCACCTCTGAAGTCAATGCGAGTCGTGGGTCACAAAGAGCCTGCAGTGCTTTGTGCTATAATATTGTAAAGGCACTAATACAAGAGGGATGAACCATGTCGTCTCACCGATGATGTTGTATTTAGTTTGAGGCCACATTGTCATAAAAAGCTATAACAGTATACGGTGTGTATACTTTGTTTTGCAACACTCACTTGCTATCAATGTACGGAATGGATCTACGACAGAGGACTGTCACCGACACAGAAATAGGAACGACTGAGTGAGAACATTTTGTCAAAGCCAGTTTCATACAATCTGAACAGAGTTTTTGGCTCCCATGCACTGTATTCATGTTTTTGTTTCATTCACTTTATTATTCAAAATGAATTTAAACATTTATTAAAAGCGCAATGAGAGTAGTTTAACATTCACACGTACAGTACACACCACACTATGGTATGGTTTAACAAACTCTTTTCATTGCGTCACACACTGAAACTGAACCCAAACTCAAAACTACAAAGAGAAAACATACAGTAGAGCGGTGATGTACAGTATATTTCCAATAGATTTTACCTAAGTACTACTTAGTATTGCAACACAAAAAAAAACTATAGCATTACTATTATTATCATAGAGGAGGGTTTATTTTTTTAAGCGTAATAATATATGGGAGAGAATGGTGTTTATAGAAAGCAGTTTTACACTAAGCTTGTCAGTTCATGTCATTTCATGTTCTTGTACATACATATGCAGCTTTTTTCTTTCCTGTTAAGAAAGACACATGAGGACAAGAATCTTTTCTACTTTTCTTCCCCACTGTAAAATGAATGCATGTCTGTGCCTGCAAAGAGTAATTCGGTGCAGTTGGCTGAGTCCATCTAATTCTTTTCCCTGACATGTGGTTTCATTACCACTGTCAGAAATGTGTCTCTGTTGTAGGATGATCAAACGTCTCGTCGGGCCACCAAGTCACTGTGGAAGCAGTTCACAGACATGGGCAGATCTTATCTGTAGTGAGCAGATTTAAGAATAACCTAAGGATCTGTCTAATGGAGATAATGTCGATTGAACGTTACACGTCTGACTCCTACATGTAGTCAGAAAACAGTTAAACTCAGACAGGGATTGTCTGGAGCCACATTAATGTGTTGTGTCTTTTCAAATGCCAGACAGAAGTTCATATAGATGCAGCACACGTGCATGCATGCCTAAACTATCTTATTAAGGACTTCGCATTTGATCTTTTATCATTTAAATTCCATAAAAGGGATCTTGACAGAACCGTCAGTTATTGTGTTTAACAGTTTTGAAGGCAAACAGTTGCAGTTTTGACCTTTCCCTCAACTTTTATTTTGAAAAACAAGTATCATGGTTAATTGAAGTTCAGTATCCGTAAAAAGATGTATTTGTTCTTCATCTCCCACCTTGCTTGTGTTTGCTAAAATAAATCAACTACCTGGTCAAAATGGAATTCATGCTGTAAAAATGGAAAATTATAATTTTTTTTAGCACTTAATGTGAAAGTTGCATTGTAGCTGCTGAGACGGCGTGGTGTGAATAGAATAACCATTTTCATTATTTAAGTAGTTACACAAATAAAATAATTATTTAAGTTCTTCTATGTTGTTTTTACCATTGTACTGTATGTGACAATTTTTTTATTCCTGTATTGTAAATAAAACTAGGGATAACTTTGTTTCTCTACAGAAATATCAATATGTCTATTAAAATTTATAGCATGTCTGAAACATTTGTCTCTGTTTTGTTTTAGGTAATCTGTAATATATGGCAATGTGTTCCTAATTATTACCTAGGTTATTAACTTTAATTATTGGAAAAGTAGAAATTTCCTTGGAAAAAGCTTAATATTAACCTGAGTAAACATGTATTGATTATTAATGGATCTTTGCAAACTTTTAAGACTTCACAGAGGTGAGTGTTATACTGGCTGTGTCCAAAGGTTAAAAATGAAATAAACATCTCCCCACCAAGACATGTAAAGCTCACTAATTAACACGTATTATCTTGTTTTGTTTTTGTTTACTGCTTGTCGTCGTCATCCTCCAGGAAGTTATTGCTACCAGCAAAGAAAAACCACAACTTGTCATTTTCACACTTGGGATTTGTGTACGAATTATAGTATAGTATTAGTATTATATAATATCGCTTGTTCATTAGCAAGCTTTAGATGTGCTGTAAGTGGATATTTATTTTAACCTTTGGACAGAGAAAGGCTAGCTGTTTCCACCTGTTTGCAGTCATTTTGAGCAAAACTAAGCTAACCGGTTGCTAGCTGTAGCTTCACTTATCACAGATATAAGATGTGAGATTTTTTTTTTATCGTCTGGGGATTGTTGTTGGACATATCTCTCTCCCCCTGTCTGTCTATACTCTCACTATATGGTAACTATATGAAAAATGGCACACAAACAAGATTCACTTCAAACTTGTTATTAAGAAATTACAGCGCGTAAAATAAAGTGTTACCTAAAATCTTAGTCTAGACATAATCTGTCATTATGGGATGGTAACTTAATGTATAAAAACCCTGTTCTTGGTCATGGCCCCATACTGGGAATTGTCTCATTTCTGGTAAGTCAGCTGCAACATTTCCACTGATGTTTTGTCCTCCAGCCAGGTAAAAAGAGTAAAGAGAAGGATGTTGAGAAAATGTTTAAGTTAAACTAGGGCCAATGTGGCAACAGGCCCAGGGTTTTCCTTTTACTGCTTAAATGGAAAAGCAGCCTGCAGAGTTGACAGCGAGGAGAGAGGTGAGATGGCTGCTATGTCGTCATGCAGCGTCATGGCATCGCTCAAAGTTCAGCCTGAAAAATTCCTCATTTGAAGTGGAAATTCTCCCTCTGTTTTTCAGAAGTACGCAAAACACATTCATGCATGGAGGCACACACGCAAGAGCCACTGCTAATGGCAATATTAATTTCCTTCTCAAAATACCAATGAGGCTTGTGTTGTATAATGATAGCAAGTGGAGACCACCCACCTCACTCTGGTCTCACTCACACATACACACAAGTGCACACACTGCCATATTTAGAGTAATGCACTACTAAGTTGTCTATGCACTGTTCAGATCCAATCAAAATTGCATAAAGTGGAACTGTCCAATATTGCTGCGAGGTCCAGCATATATTTGAGTTTATACACTATCTGTGGCA
Organism: Gymnocephalus cernua; assembly: GCA_023631565.1. Lineage (NCBI taxonomy): Eukaryota > Metazoa > Chordata > Actinopteri > Perciformes > Percidae > Gymnocephalus > Gymnocephalus cernua. The sequence continues at coordinate 18,229,348 of CM042427.1, read as the reverse complement.
TGAATCATCCCTTTTCATTTGGAATAGTTTTCTTTTTCCTTCCCAAAGGGCCCTTGTCTGGCTATCTTTCCCAAACAGTGTAACCTAGTACTTTGAATAAACATGAGCAGCCTGTATACCAAATATTTGTAGGACTGAGATGGCTGGAAGTGCATGCTATAATATTGTATACATGAGTGAAAGAGTCGGCACAAGCAATACTTATAGGGTAACAGGAGGAGACAGGACAAAAACAGGAAAAAAAACAATAGTCCCGTGATTAAAAAGAGCCATGCCATTCTTTTTCTGCTCATCCAGACGAAAGAGAACAATTCATTATACTGTATTTACTTGTGTTTTTATGCTGTAGTAACATATTACCGGCACGTCCTGTGGGAGATACAGTGATATGCAATAGCTGCTTTGTTTAGGGACTATAACTCAATCATGTCATAGCAATCAAGCACAGAAAAAAATAATAGACACACGCAAAGAGTGATCTGGGTTTAGCATATGTGCAAAACAATTACAGCTGAAACGATTGAGTCATACAGCCAATGATGCAAACTATCATACAGATTATTATGTAGGCTGTTTAATCTGTGCACACAGGTCAGGTTTAAACCACTCAAATATAATGGGTGCATACTGCAGAGCAGGCACTCCACGTAGAGGTGTACTTTTCTACACTTAAAAGGTAATTGTGGTTTATTACTATTTGGATCTTAATTTCGTTGTTTTGGCTGTCATTGTTATGCCAGTTTTACTTAATGTGAATGCTCCTTTGATTAGTAGCCTTTTGCAAGATTGTGAGATCATTGTGGCAATGTTTTTCTTTTTCTTTTACATTTTCACTATAACTTGTACTGAGTTGATGTTTGCCCGCCAGTATTAGCACATTTTTTTCTATCCAGGTGTAGTACTATTTGTGCAGGAAATGACTGTAAGCTCAACAGTATTCTCTAAAAATTAGGTGCCCTTGTGACTTTGACATTTATGAGCACAATCTCCAGTGTGCATGTGGAGGTAAAACACACAGTAACACAGTGGCACTGCAGGTGACTTACGCAGTGGAAAAAACATACATAATTCCTCCCAGCCACACAGAGTTGGTGTGAAATATGTGTTTTAATGGCATAATTAATTAATAGCCTTTTCAAAGTTTTATAAATATACTGTAACATGATATAAATCATTTTGCACACAAAAAAGTCTAGAACTAACTTATTTTAAATGCAGACCACCTTGTTTTAAAGCTGTAGTGCATAACAGCATAATAATGCATAATAATGCATACAGCCATAATGTCAAAAAGTTACGCACTAAAGCTTTAAGGCATTTTCTTTAACTACCTAAACAAAGAAAACGTGTTCCCAATTTTTACCTCATGTTTGGCACTGCTTTCTTATCAAGCCCACATTATAATCAATTATTCTAACTGTTGACTCCAGTTACTTGATTTTTTGATACTACCCATGTCCACCCATGACACTTTTCTGGAAACGTCTCCCAATATTCACCATGATTGTGACATTCCTTCAAGTCTCATTTGACTCTCCCTGCACCATGAATAACTATTTCCACTGTGATCTAACTGTATGTTACCACTTTACCACCATACCACAAAATCCCTGTTAAATGTACAGCATGTTGTTGTGCAGCATTTGGCTGACTTTGATGATAACATATGAAGTCATGATGTCTTGTCAGGGAAGAATCCTTGCTGGGGCAAGCAACGTTGAATCATGTTGTGTTTGTCCACACTGGCACTGGTCTCCTGTGATTTTGAATAGAAATATGGGCCCCTCCAGGTTCCAACATATTGATTTATGTGAGAATATTGAATCTGGACTGTGTAAACATGTGTGGTGGTTTGTTTCAGTGAGTCTGTACCTGCATGTGTACATGTGTGTGCATGTCAATCCCCCGGTTGTATATCTGGTGTTGTCACACCCCTAATTGCATTGTGTATTCTGTGACTTCATGTGTTTACTCTTGGCTGAATCAATGAGTACTGCTGCTGAAACGATCGCCCGAGCAGCTGAAATCTCATATTCCCTTGCCCCGATCACTTAGTAATGAAGACACACTTTCCGACCAGCTTCCTGCTGCTGCTGCTGCCTTTTCCTTCTGCCTCACCTAACTCTCGGCTTATCACATAACAAAACAAACTTCACTCAACGACCACCTTGGAGGAGGTTTGGGTGGTTTTATGCGGCTGTTGCTTTTTGTTGGTTTTTGTTATTGAGCTAAGGTTTTTTTTTGCCGTCTTCACTCCCTCTCTATCTCATATTTCACACTTCTTTAATTCATCTCAATATCTCAGTTATTTACACCAATTTCCCGTTCTGAACGTTCCCTCTTTTCTTCATTATATCAGCTCTCGTATTCATGCTTTTGCTCCTCTCTGGTCATCTCTCCATCCACCCTTCATTCCATCACTCCCCCTCTCCCCTTCCTTCTCCTCCTTCTTCTCTCTCTGTCTTTGCTCCTGGATTCTGAGCTTGTTTACTCTCCCGGACCACAGCACTGACTCGCATCCATGAAATGATGCAATTAAGGTTCCCACTGGGGCTCAATCTGTCATGTTAACACATGCTAAACCCCCACAGAGGGCTGAGAGCAGCACTGAGTGTTGGGACAGGTAAGACTGACGGGGGTGAGGGGTGGTGGTTAACAATTGAGGCGAGTGTGATGTCTTGTACTGCAGAAAAAGCAAAATGTAACCATGATAAATTATACCCCACACGATTCAAAGGAGAATATTATGAGAGAAAACATCAGTTGCTTGTGTGTGTACGTTTGTATATTTGTGTAGATCTAGCCTTTTGTCAGGAGAAGGGTTTAAAGGGTTAATTACAAAAAATATAAAAATATACAAGGCTCTCCCGCTATATTGACAGTGAACTCAAGAGGAAGACAGGCTTCTCATATTTTGCATTTTAATGATGAGTTCACCTGTTTTGGTTGTTTTTTCTTCCCTGTTAAAATCTGTTCATCTTGTACTTAACATGTAGTTTTGCTCTTTAAATAAATCTTGCTAAACCAATTATTTATATCCTTGTTTGTTTACTGTGACCACATGATGATAAAGATGATGAGCATCAGATTTATTTAAATTACAATCTGCCCCCCAGTTTAAGAAATGAAGTATTGCTGTTTACTTGCGGTGTCTTTTCTGATGGAGGAAAAAACTAAAACAAACATTTTGTCACCAAGAATTCTGAGAATGAGTGAAATGTGTGCTACTGTGAATGTATGTACAGTAGCATGAAGGTCCTTACAGTACATGTGTGACTTTGCATATATTACATATTGCTGCATGTTTGTGTCCGATCTATATGAATGTGCGAGTCAATGTCAAAGACAACACATCGCTCTTTGTCTGCTTCCCCTCTCTGTGATCCTCAGCCGGGCTAGGTAAACAACTGAGGTCGGCAGGAATGGACCACCTAGGTATATATTTCCATGTGGGGGTATCCCCTCAAAGCAAAGCAAGGAAATTTTCCGAAACACATTAAAAAGAGTTATGCAAATGGTTTACGGCAGCGCTCGTGTGGCTGTATTGTTATATTAATCTGTATACACTGTGGCTCATCTTGGCAGGGGCCTTTGTTTGCCTTCACTCTTAATCTGCAGGGCTCATCTCGAGCTTACATCACTCCGAGTCAACAGAGGGACATCCGCCGCAGCCTTACTGCTAACACTAGCGCTGACACTGGGGTCAAATAGTGTGCGTGTTTGTCTCTGTCAGAGTGTACGTCAACCAAAGAGAGCAAGCAAAGCCGAAAAAGGACCACAAGTGTCCACTGATGTTCACAGGCACCTGACCACTGCAGCAGAGAAAACTAGTCCAATTCTAAATGGCCTGGAGCAGTTTTCAGATGACCATGTCCTTGCACAGATTTTCTCTTCAAACACTGACTTCCTTCCAGGACTTTCCCGCCCTACGAGAAAGGAAAAGAAAGGAAAGCACAGTAGTTTTTCTGTGCTTGCAAAGATGTGGTTTCCTCTGACTGAAGTGGGGCCATAGCTTGCATCAGCTCTCTGTCCGTGTGTCTATGTGTCCAGGCCAGTGAACTCTGCCAGATGCCTGCCGCCTTGTTATCTGTACAGGCACGGCCCGTTCTGCTGCGCTGTGTGGGCCAAACAGTTTATCACACACCACTAGCAAAGAGGTTGGGGTCTTGCACACGTGATAGAGCACGCACACGCACGCACGCACGCACGCACGCACGCACGCACGCACGCACGCACGCACGCACGCACGCACGCACGCACGCACGCACGCACGCACACACACACACACACACACACACACACACACACACACACACATTCCACTGCAGCGTATATCTGAAAATGACTTTTGGTCAGTCTTGCTTGGTTAATTCCTTCAGTTTAAAACATCAAATGACAAAACTCACAAACTGCTTAAATCAATTTAAAGGGATAGTTAAAGGTACACATATTCACATTCTTGCTGAGAGAAGTTAATGTTAAAGACAATTAGCCTAGCTTAGCATAAAGACTGGAAGCAGGAGGGAACAGCTAGCCTGGGTCTCTCCAAAATTAAAAAAAATAACCTATCAACGCTTCCAAATCTCTCTTCTTTTTTTTTTCTGTACACTAATAGAAAAGTAAAAGCGACCATTTGTGTATTTTGTAATGTAATGACCTTGGTAATCTTGATATTTCAGTTTTTTTAGTGAAATCCATCCAACTAGATGGCTTGCCATGAAATGTGTTTCAGGCGTTCATGTTGTCCTCAGGATGAATTGTAATAACTTTGTGGATCTCTTAACTTCCCCTTTAAGAAAATAATCAGGTCAAAAATATTTGTCCAATATTTGGTTTTATTTACCTGCAAAACGGATGACATTCTAATCAGCCAGCTGTACTTTGTGTTTAATTATTATTATTATTAGTGTGTTAGCATTATCATGCTAAACTAAGATGGTAAACATGGTAAAAATGATAGGCTATCTGCTGAATATCAGCATGTTAAGATTGCTATTGTGAGTATATTAGCATGCTGACTTCAGTATTTCGCTGTGCCTCACACAGCTGCTAGCATGGCTGTAGACTCTTTAGACAGAGCCAGGTTAGCTGTTTCCTTCTGCTTCCAGTCTTTATGCTAACATACGCTAATCACCTCCAACTGCCAAGGAACAAACTTTCTGCAAGAAAGCATTATTGCATTTCCCAAAATGTTAAACTATTCCTTTAAAGTTTGAAGCGTAATTAAGAAAAGCTTTGATAATGAGTCAAAATAAAAAATAAAATCTTCTCTTACTGTAATTTGTCCAATGAATCAACAGTTACTGTGAAACAAAAAAGGCAAAGCAAGGCTTGGTAAACAAAAAAGGCGTTTTAATTTATGGCTCTGCTATCACAACAAATTGCAACATTCAGTCAGTCAAACCCACACATAATCACACAAATGCACCCCCATAACTCCAACTCCTAGGTCAGAGCACACTCTACAAAATGAATCATAAATAAATCTAGTTAGTGTTATTCCAGAAATGGATGCCCTTTTCCTCAGAGAAATATTGAACTGAATAAGACATATTGCTTATTCCTTCTCAGAAAAAATTGCCCATTCATTCTCATTAGTGCCACATAAGGTACAAACACATATGGTGTATCATTTTCTTTGGCGATGCTCTGGTGTGCTGCCTTGCCATTGCCAAAACTCTAATCCTCGTTTGGTACAGAGACTGCCTGTGTTGGTGGTGTTGTACTGTGTGCATCCTAATCTTTTCAAAGCTCTGTGTCTAATGGCTGCACTGCCTCTCTGTACACTGTGTACTTCCAGTTTAGCTATAGCCTAACAAGCATGGCAAAGTGGTGACAGGAAGGGGTTGTTACACAAACAGACTAGGAAGGAAGGAAGGTAGGAAGGAAGGAAGGAAGGAATTAAAGGCCCAGTCTGCAAATTTGTGACAGTATAAATCAGTGTGATCATTCATATATGAAATACATGGCTCTATTACTCATATGGTGACAAAGATTACTGATGTGAACAAACATGTCACAACATTCGTTACCAACATTTTGGGCATGCATTTTGGTTATTTTGCTAACAAGGGGGATGGCATCCCCCCTGAAACCACCTACTGATTACAGCAGCATTGTGCTTTCAATACGTGGGAAATCTGCTGATTCCGTGGTTTTATCTATTTTCTTGTTATAAGTGAGACAGATCACTCCTCACATAGCACAACATCACTTTCTGGATTTCTTGAAACAGCCTTATGATGGAATCACTTAAAGTATTTTAACTTACAACACCTACATTCACTTACAACACTTACATTCTTGAGATGCCTGTCTTCAGTCAGCCAGAGGAAATGTGTATATGTGTAAATGTACATAATGTTCCTTTTGCGCATTAAAGAAGGGCAGATCACAAGCAGGATCAGAGTGAGAGAGGATTACAAAATGCTGCACCTGCACCCAGGTGATCGGCATCATGGTGATGGACTGAGTGAAATCTGTTACATTGTCCTCCTGCCACAGCCATCTCTGCTGTCCTCATCAGGCCCTCGCAGGTGTCCCGTCTGCTGACCTCATCTCTTTAACCCCTCACATCTGGGTGACTCCTTTGCATGCTCTCTCCGAACTCTGACCCCAGACTGCCCATCATTCTGGAGGTCACCTGGTAAAAGCATTAACCAGAAAAAGTTATGGTAGCTCTATGGTGATGAAGCTCTCTACACAGCCACTCATCAATCAGAGAAACACACAATGATAATACACCCCCTACTTTGACACACAACATTTTTTATTCAAGTTCTATCATATTTTGCTGTTTCCTGCAGGGAGGCCTAAATATTGATTTCTTCCGTTAAATTGATTGACTAATGTCAATTTCTTGCATTTCGCTAGGAAATAGATAAAAAAAAAACATGCATGGTTATACATACATAGGCCAATATCTGCTTTATATTTACCCTCATACATACATTCATACTGACGTGTATGTATCAGAACCAGATGTCCTTTTACACGTTTTCATGTGCTCTTGAAACAATGCAAATGCATGAATACAGAGTAGTGTGTTTATCATGCATACCACGAGAGATACAGTATCCCGTACATTTCTATGAGTCAAACAACACAAAACTTTCTCTACCCGTCACTTGTTTACTAATGCACTCTGCCAGCTGGGCAGCTCCTGTGCAGGAAGCAGCTGCCCACAGTTTTATATGATGTGACATTGTTTTGGTTTTGTCAGTCCAGATAAACTGAAAGTGACAGAAAGCTGCGTTGGTAGTGCAGAGTGGCATGTTAATTCTCAGTGGATCTGGTAGGGTGCAGTGGCAGCCATAGGAATATTTTGGTTTACTGTAAATATAACGCATACTGCTTACAGTGATGCACCTATAAATATGTTGTTTATTTCAATCCCCAATGTAGTCTTTTAATAATTTCCAGGCATTTATAATATTATTAATAATTAATAATAATTGCTGGCTATCACTTTCGAGTTAAACACTGCCACTAACGGCTTAATTTTGGTTAAATTGTCAAAGGTCTGCTTGAGGTTTCACAAGTGTATTTTGCCCTTTTTGGTGTTTTAATTTCTTTTGTTTAAAGTACCACTTGGAGGATTTACTTGACAAGAAATACACTATATGTGGAAATGAATTATACAATAAGCAGTGGGAAAAGGACAAACATTTGAAAATGTATACCTCCAATATAAGAAGTTACTTACTGTAACACCAACATTCTGTGAAATAGCTAGAGCTAGGGTATGTGACACAAATGATCCAATACCGTTGGAAGTCACCTTGTAAGGATAGACAAACGGTTTGAAAAGTAACTTCTATGGGCTCTTGTAAAGCCTGGAATATCAAGTTCTTATTCATTCATTCAGTCATTCTTCCAATGGACTTTTCTTGTTAATGCAACCCGAATTGATAGATTATATAATACTTAATATTTTTTTTTAAATCCATGTCTGAAAGGTGATATTTAGATAAATATTTGATCTACATAATGTACACCAAACTGCTTACCCAAGATTAAAGCTTGTTTAGAATCATTATAGAAAGGAAAATGAAAGATTTTTGAAAATGTGCTTTCTGACTTTGGCAACTCCCACTGGTATCAAAAGATAGACCACCAATCTTCACCAGGATAGTTTATTTTTTCTAGAAAAAAAAGCATAATAATTTGAAAGACAATCACATACTTCTTATCAAGTTGTAGGTTATTTTTTAAGTTAATACCGGTGAACACCATAACTTCCAAGGGTTGCTCTATTTATTAAAGGAGAACTCCGGCCAATTTTTACGTTAATCTTGCTAAATATAACTATGCGAGACCTGTCTATAGCAAAAACAGTTAGCGCAACAGTAGAGCATAGACGGAGCTGCTGCAGCTAATGCCCACCACTCCCACTTAGCTAAATGGCAGTTATGGGGGCATAAGCTAAATAGTGCCTTTGTGTATCTTAACAGGACACAAAATGCAATTAAAATGTCAGTGTAACATGAACAGGGCCCTTACATGACAACAAGATGCATTTTCAACATGTACCTACCCTGTTAGCTGCTAGCTAGCTAGCTGTCATCTGGGACGAGAGAGTGTTCAGTCAGGCTTCAGTAATAATCATCATGCACCAGTCCCGTGTGTATTTGTAGCATATATATGGATATATATGATATATATCCATTTTGTGTGCGATCCATCTGGCGTTGGAGTGAAAATAAACTATCCTGGTGAAGATTGGTGGTCTATCTTTTGATACCAGTGGGAGTTGCCAAAGTCAGAAAGCACATTTTCAAAAATCTTTCATTTTCCTTTCTATAATGATTCTAAACAAGCTTTAATCTTGGGTAAGCAGTTTGGTGTACATTATGTAGATCAAATATTTATCTAAATATCACCTTTCAGACATGGATTTTAAGTCGGGTTGCATTAACAAGAAAAGTCCATTGGAAGAATGACTGAATGAATGAATAAGAACTTGATATTCCAGGCTTTACAAGAGCCCATAGAAGTTACTTTTCAAACCGTTTGTCTATCCTTACAAGGTGACTTCCAACGGTATTGGATCATTTGTGTCACATACCCTAGCTCTAGCTATTTCACAGAATGTTGGTGTCACAGTAAGTAACTTCTTATATTGGAGGTATACATTTTCAAATGTTTGTCCTTTTCCCACTGCTTATTGTATAATTCATTTCCACATATAGTGTATTTCTTGTCAAGTAAATCCTCCAAGTGGGACTTTAAACAAAAGAAATTAAAAAACCAAAAGGGCAAAATACACTTGTGAAACCTCAAGCAGACCTTTGACAATTTAACCAAAATTAAGCCGTTAGTGGCAGTGTTTAACTCAAAAGTGATAGCCAGCAATTATTGAATTAAGTTTAATTTGACTTTCTAATGCACTGGTGGTCTTTTCATCTCTATGGTCAAGAGAAAATGCATCTGATTTGTCACGAAATACACCCGCATGTCACATATAAAAAATAACAATTGTATAACCGCAGAAGGGCTGTCTATATGGTCTGTGTGAATGACCACCAACATTGTTTCTTTTCACACTGGGGGGGATTTACTCCAACCTCATCATTTATGACGGATATGTTATATCTTTTGAGCAGGTGGGGGGTGGGGAAGAGGCTTAACATAAAGGACATCTGATCTCTTTGTGGGGCATCCCTTTTCAAGTTGAGGAATCAAAGACCACCTATGTGTTACACCTCTAATGTGGTCAAAAGAGAAGGAGGAGGAGGATCTGCAGATTTGGCGCAGATACACACTTGAAATCTTGATCCGCTCTCACCAAGTCCATGCTGGCAGATGGAGGCGAGCACAGCACAACTCTCTGAACACAACTCCTGCACTTCCCACACACTGCGCTAGCACCGACGTTTATCATTCTGTTTTACTGTTGACGGCCACTTTCTTTATTTCTCCATTTCCCTCGCTCCTTTCCTCTTTGGCAGGCAGGATTAAGTTTAATTGTATCGTTTATGACAGATACGGAGTGAGGTTTGGCACTAATTCAAGGCAGACCGTGCATAGCCATTTTATGGTTTATTTCCACCTCACTTGCTGATGTGTGGTGGTGACACATTTGACAAAAACCATCCAATATGGAGGGCTGGGTGGGAGGGGGCTGTGTGTATGTGTGCAGAGTGAAATAAAAAAAAATGAACTGAGACAAAACTTTTACACGCACCAATTTTCAATTTTCAGTCACCCCTAACCACACCTTCTTTCCTGCCATCCAGCACCTCATACGATCACATTCCTCTACAAGTATGATTGGTTAAATCTAAAAACTGTGTGCTTTGCAATTTGAGCACCTCTCCACTGCAGTGGTGGCACAATGGAACCACCTACCCACAGTAATCTCATAATTAGCTGAATGGGATTGAAGGAACCTGCCAAATATTTGCCATTTGTTGTTTTGGGGTCAGACAAATTGAGGTGTCGATTGAGAACAGAAAAGTATGGTTTGCTGTAAACTGACTAAACAAGCACAATAATGTTGCCCTAGGTGCAGATAAGTATAATCAGTTTGATCTAGGCCCTTTGTGAAGCTGTAGGGAGGTCAACACATCAATGACTTGTTTAACATTAGCATTGTTTAATGTTCATTCATCAGGCAGATGTAGTGTTATGGCAATATGTGTGTGTGTGTGTGTGTGTGTGTGTGTGTGTGTGTGTGTGTGTGTGTGTGTGTGTGTGTGTGTGTGTGTGTGTGTGTGTGTGTGTGTGTGTGTGTGTGCATTGGTGCGTGCGTGCATGTGTGTGTGTGTGTGTGTGATTTTGCATAGTGAGCGGACCACCAGGCATCCAGACATGAACTCCGCCTTTGAGCTTAATACAACTGATTGCACTCTGATCAGTGCTGGTAATAGTTAAGGCTTCAAAGGCCCTATACCTCTCGGCCTGCCAGCAGTTATTTCCGACCCTGAGATTGTAGTCCCAGCCTTTGGAAAACACTTAGCCCTCATCTCTGTCTGTCTTTCAGCTATTGTTTCTTTTTCTATTTATTTCTTATTTAGAAAAACACATATTCAAGATATAATGCTAAAATATGGACTTTACAAACAAACAAAAATCAGTAAAAGGTAATAACATCATATTCTAAATTAAACAGTCTTTATCAGCAGGTGAAGTTTTGTTGTCATGGACCTTCAGATTTTTACAGAGAAATACTTCCAGTACACAACTCCCTGTGAAACCATACAAACAAAGGAGATATCATTTTGTTGTGTGCTGATGCAGTACGTGGGATTTTCAAAACTTTGAACAGAGCCAGGCTTGCTGTTTCCTCCTGCTTTTTTGCTAAGCTAAATGCTTGCTGATTCTAGCTTCATATTTAGTATACTTAGCATACATAGCATATTTAAAATAACAGCCTTTAAAATTTGAGTCTTGAAACAGCATGAACATGAATGAGAAGTCCTAAAAGCATCTGAAGATGAGGACTGTCTGATACAGACCAGAACAAGGTAGTAATTGGACATTGATTGGATATTGTTTTGTCAATATTTTTCTAGTATTTTTGCATTCCCCTAGCTCCATTCTTTATCTGTCTTCCTCTTTTTCTTTTTCTCCCTGCCTCTCTTTGTCTGTCCCTCTGTTTTTGCACACAGGTGAGCTGTCACACCAGCACCCTGCAATTACACCAATTGCCCCCTACCCCCACCCTCCACTCCTTAAACACACACACACACACACACACACACACACACACACACACACACACACACACACACACACACACACACACACACACACACACACACACACACACACACACACACACACACACACACACACAGACACACACACATAAATGCCCTTTGGCACAGAAGACACACACAACACAGAACAAGTGTCTTGTTTGACGGAAAGAAGGTTTCGCAGGATAGATGTAGCTAATATGAACCTAACAGGTTATAATAGAGACTGTGCTTGAAGAAAATGATTGAAATAAGCCGAAGGGTCTTTGTGGTGATGCTGCATTTTGTTACACTCTGCGTGGCTGGTCATCAGGACAGGTAAGAAAGAGTTTATAAAACTATCTGGAAAACAAGAATCTGTGCATTTTAGTCAACCTCTTCAAAAAACAGGAAGGTCTTTCTCACACACACTGTTTGGGGGAAATTAACCTTATTGGCCTGTGTCTAATCATTTAATAGCCTCTTATTGCAGTGTGGGTGTGAGGAGATTTAACAGCAGAGCTATGAATGAAGCTTGTTCAGTGGTTCTGTAGGCCTTGAACTTTTGTTTATGACAGCAGATTTTAATAAAGGAATCAGAATTTAAGATCTTTTTTGGTGAATGCTTGGGAATGAAGAAGGTGTTTCATAAGTAGTTACGGTGTACAGCTGCAGTAAATGGGTTCTAGTGTGTTTAAAAGATCTGGTAAGCTATAAAAATGCATGAGATATTTATCCGAATATGGGATTGTAATTTAGTGACTTTTCAGTGTACACCAGATTTATTCTTGATCATGTTTTTCTTTAGTTTTAATCCCTACTGTGTTTTTAGTTGCCTGTATTATTTATTTATTGTCTGAAGAAGTAGTGTCCATGGCATCACATTATATAGATGTGAAAATTACCGTTATGTGACTATAGATGTATTATAAGAACCTGGCAGTAATGATGCAAAATGACAATGATTAAAAAAAAGTGTTTGAAATCTCAATTTACTGCTCACAATAGAGTAAAGAGTAAGTGTTTATTATGTAGGAGGTGGCGAACGAGGGAGTGATTTTGGACTTGTGTATGTTTACTAGATTAATTACTGTGTTGTATTTCCTTTGGAGACTTAATGTTGATCTCTCACCTGTGATAATTTGTTTCTTTTCTGGCATGGACAATGTAAGTATTTTGACAGTTAGTCTATACTTTTGTGAATACAGTTTCCTTGTTACTAATTCATGTTTGGGATACAATTGGTCTAAACCAATGTTTAAATGTGTTTAAAGTGTCTCATTTTTTTCGGATTTGTGAGACCTATCATTCAATTTGTTGTCCAATACTGTTTTCCGTTTCACAAGTGCTTGCATTAAAAACCTTTATTGAAAGTATGTTTATTTATCTTGCTGCATACTTACATGCATGTAGCGAGGGCAGACGAATAGCCTATCTCTGTGCTTTTCTAATACTGAAGTGTATCCCCTTCTTTCAGGACATCAGTCTGTGTGAGTTCTATGCTGAAATTGAAGCCCTGAAGGCTTGACGATGCTTGATGATCTGATAACCTTTTGTCCCAGCCTCCACAGGTCAGCGGCGGATGCGCTGGAGCACACTGGGGGTCGCGCACAGCCAGGACTCTGCCGCTATGGTCAGACTACTTCCTGTTGTTTGGGATGGAGGAATGTTAATGGCATTTGTCAGCGTAAGTCATTCTGCGATTCAGTGACAGCACAAGTACAATGACACATTACCCACAGTTCACAAGTTATCAGTTCGGCATCCCAGAAAAACAACAAATAGAAAATAAGTGTGAGGAAGTTGTGATTCTTGCATTTCTGGTTCTTTTCTTTGCATTTGTCCCCATATGTTACCAGTTTTTCTTCTATACTGACATATCAGCATTAGAATAATCAGTGGTGGAAAGTAAATAAGTAAATTTACTCAAATAGTTAAGTACAGTTAAGTACTTGTGATTAACTTATGTTTTTACATGTTATGCCATTTTACTCTTTTACCACATTTTATATAACTTTATTTAGGCGTTTTCAATATACAGAAATGAGCATACACACATATACAAACAAACTCGGGACACAATCCCACATTGGTGCCCTCCCCTTCTCCCTCCCCACACACCCTCCCATGGGACCAAGAGTGCCAAAAAAAATAAAAAAATAAAATAAATAATGATCCAGTTCTACAGTGGCATATTAATGGGCTGGTCACAGTTGACTAAAGAGGGCGCTCAGATAAAATAGCTGTTAGAGATTCAACTCCTTCACATATTCGATGAGGGGAGACCTCACTCTATAGAATGTATCTAATCTTTTCTAACTGAAGTAAAGATAGCACCTCCTGGATCCGTCTCCTGAAGGGTGGGCATTTATTAGATTTCCAATTCATTAAGATTACTCTATGCGCTATGAGGCTACAGATCGCTACTGCTCTCCTTTGTGTTTTTGTGGTATGTATTTCCGAGGGTGTGACTCCGAATATAGCAGTGAGTGGATTGGGTGTGAGTGCTGTGTTGCATAAAGCTGAAAGGCAGTCAGATATGGAGGACCAGAAATCAACTAGGGAGGGGCATGACCAGAACATGTGACCCAATGACACAGAGTTTCCGCACCTAGGACAAATAGGGTGAACAGATGGGTATATTTTAGCCAGCCTGTCATTGGAGTAGTGTACTCTATGGAATACCTTGAACTGTATTAGCCCATGCCTTACACATATAGAGGATGTGTGTATGCTGGAGATGCATTTGGCCCAGACATGATCCAGGATTACAATTTTCAGGTCCCTTTCCCAGGCTTAACATATTCTAGTGTGTGATGGGAGATCAATCTTGTGTATAATATCATACATCTTAGAGATCAGACCCCTGTTCCATGGATCCAGATTTAATAGGTCATATGCTGTGTCTTTATTTGGTGGCTTGGGGTAAGTAGGGAAATGTTTGGAGGTAAAACTTCGGGCTTGGAGATATCTGAAAAAGTGTGATATTATGACCTCTAACTAGGGCTTCGAAGGGCAGAAAAGAATTCTCATCAAAAAGGTCAGCAAAGAAAACCAGTCCATGCCGACGCCAACCAGCGAAATTCTGATCCATCTGTGAAAATCCGTGAAAAGGTGGTTAATGGATAGAGGAGAGAAGCTATTCAGCTGATCGAGGTTAAAATGTTTACGAAATTGTGTCCAGATTCTAATGGAATTAGAAACAACGGGGTTAAAAAGAGTCTTACTATTGGTCTGAGTCGACAAAGGAGCTGTTAGTAGGGAAATAGGGGATATAGATGCGTGTGATGAAAGTTCCATCATTGTCCAGGCAGGCCCGTTTTGGTCCGAGAATGCCGTCAACCAGCATGCCAGTTTGAAAATGTTTGATGCCCAGTAATAATGGAGAAAATTTGGGAGACCCAGCCGCCCTTCAGGTTTAGGTCTTTCCAGGTAGATCTTCTTTCGGGGCGTGGAATTATTCTATACAGTGAGATATAGCTATCCAATTTGATAAAGAAATGTTTTGGGAGCCAAATGGGGATTGTTGCAAACAAATACAGGAACCTAGGTAGTGTTGTCATCTTGATGGCATTAATGCGGCCTGCCAACAAAATGGGAAGGCCCGACCACCTCTCCAGATCCATTTTTTGTGTGTTCTAGTAAATTATCAAAGTTAGCCTTCTTAAGTATTTTAGATGAGCTGGTTACATGTACACCTAGGTACTTAAATGATTGATATTCAGTTTTAAAAGGAAATACATCATAATCTAGTGTTCTGCTACTATCATTTATAGGGAAGAGTAGACTTTTTGATAAGTTTAGTTCATAGCCAGAAAAACTTCCAAATTCCTGTAATAGCTGCAGGAGGTGAGGTATAGATTGGCTTGGGTTGGCGACAAAAAGGAGCAGGTCGTCCGCGTAGAGCGCAGTCTTATGGGTTGTGTTTCCTCTTGTGATGCCCTTGATCCCTTCGTTATCCCTGATTGCAATGGCAAGCGGTTCTATGGCTAAGTCAAATAGGAATGGTGACAGACGACAGCCCTGACGTGTACCTTTGTATACGGGAAAATATGCTGATACAGAGCCATTTGTTTTCACCGCCGACATTGGGTTGTTGTATAAGATTCTAATCCAGTTGCTGAATGTATCTCCAAATCCAAACTTCTTCATGACTGCATGTAAATACTCCCACTCTATCCTATCGAAAGCCTTCTCTGCGTCGAGTGACAGGATTACCTCAGTCTGTTGTGTTGTCTTTTACCACATTTTAGAAGGAAATATTGTATCTTGTAATGTGAAAGGTGTTACTCGTATTAACAAATTGCAGAGATTCAACATCCAACTCTGCAGTTCCCCTTTTAGCATCTTTCTGCTCATTGTTTTGGTTTATGTGTGTGGAGCACAACTTCATTGTTTTCACTGCCTTTCAATGCTCTCATCGTTTCAAGCCGCAGAAAACAGCTGTTTCCAGTAAACAATCTCTAATAAGCCACTATACTCTATCTGCTCAGCACAAAACGACAGATAGACAAAGTTCGCTACTAGCTGGTGAACACAGTGCAGCTTTTACCATTAAAATTATCAATATTTCCCTCAGGAGTTGGTGGAGACCAAAACAGGAGTAAGACGAGAGTTAATATTGGACTTGTAAACATTCGCTAGGCATCATTAAACATGATTCAAAATGTATGCTAATGTTGCTCCATAACTGCTGGATGTATAAATAGGCATCTGTTTGCTAACACGATCTCAATATCAACTTCATAACACCATACACGTTAATGTTGTGTTTACAGTTTTTTCTGTTGCCCTCTAATGGACAAAAAGTAAATTAATGTTGCTTTAATTTTTTACATGTAGGTGGTATACTGGTACCTTTACTTTAATGATGGATCTTATCATATACCAGTGTAGTGATTGAAGAAATGTATTGAAGGATAGCCCCTTGAGATGAACCATTTTGTTTTCAAAGGGGTCCAAGTGATGTTAGCATGATTTGGTTTATATTGTGTCTGTCATCCTCCACAGCTGTGTGCAAGAAGTTGTGTGTAAATGGAAAATGTGTGGGACCAGACAAGTGTTTATGCTCCCCAGGGTATAAAGGACCTCAGTGTGATGAAGGTAGAGTTCGATGCATAAAACCATTGTCAGTGTTATGTTTCTAATTTCTTAACCCATTCTCATGCATCATTTACCGCAAGGATTTCTATCTGCTGCTCGAATAATGTTTCATATTGACTCCAGATGTGAATGAGTGCGGTTTCCTGGAGAGACCGTGTTCCCAGCGCTGCATGAATACACACGGTAGCTATCGCTGTTACTGTGAACCTGGATACACACTCAGTGCAGATGGATACACCTGCACCAGTGAGTAATTTCCTGTTCAAACTGAACATTTGAAACCCCGGTATCTAAAACCCAAATGATGAAAATCTGTAAACTGACAAGTGATATTTATGATATTGGAACAGTTTTACACAAAAAGCCATCTGCCATCTTTTTTTTCTTCTTTTTTCTTTAGATTTCTTTATTTAAAAGGGGCAACGCACATAAATCAACATGAGCATAGAGTCCAACATGTAAATGTGCCAGATATAGCCATGCCGGCTAATTTTCATTTGCAGTGCCCAGCAGGTTGATGGCTCTTTATACCATAATATGAGGTTAAAGTATCTTAGGACTTGGTACTCAGTTTACACACCTTTTTAGACTAACATAAATGTTTATGACAGAAATTCACAGTTTATATTATAGAAAGTGATATCATAACAAAGTTAAGTGGTGACAGGGAGTTTAAAAGGCACAAAATATAAATAAGTGATTCATGTAAGATGCTTATTATTGTTTTTAAGTAGTGTCTGGTCACCATTTTTGTTTATGGCTTCAATCACCAGTCCCAGTGAGCTGTGTGTGTGTGTGTGTGTGTGTGTGTGTGTGTGTGTGTGTGTGTGTGTGTGTGTGTGTGTGTGTGTGTGTGTGTGTGTGTGTGTGTGTGTGTGTGTGTGTGTGTGTGTGTGTATCCTCTCAGTGGTGATCCAGTGGCCCATTTCTCTGACCGATCCTCAGCCAGTGTTTCCCTGTCTGTCTTCCAGGAGAGGCCGCATGTTTCTCCCTGCGCTGCCAGTTTGGTTGCCAGATGGAGAGAGGGGGAGCGGTGCGCTGTCTGTGTCCCCCCGGCCTCCACCTGGCCGCTGACAACAAGACCTGTGAAGGTAATGCTCCTTCAGAAACACCCCTCAGCTTATCACTACAACACACCTCACTTGTTTAGATTTAGTGTTTTTCAAGGTTCATGTTAACGTGATAGTAAAATCATTTTCAGCTTGTAGTGATAAACCCATACAGAATGATCACCCTTCTGCTCCAGGGGCATTTAGCATCTTTCAGAAATTTGTCTTGGTTTTGTGGCCCACAAATTTTCTGTTTTGGTTCTCTCTCACCGCTCTCATCAGCCCTCTTTCCCTTTTTTCTAACGATAAACTCTTAACTACCCACTGTATACCTACCCAGGACCATATTGCAGACAGAAAAGGTTAGCGACTGTGAACATAGTGTAGCATTTACCAGCAATAGTAAGATAATTTTCTCAGGAGTTGGTGGAGACCAAAAATGAGAATGAATATTGGACTTACATCTATCAGGTGGCCACAAACACGACTCCAAGTGAATGCTAATGTTGCTCCATGTCTGCTGGATGAGTAAATAGGTAAGTGCTAACAAGTTCGACATTTGAACTTAAAGGGTGATAATATGTGAATGTTGTGCTTACAGTGGTTACAAGTGGTCAAAAAATATCATATAATAAAAGAATCAAAATCAGGTTTATTGCTAAGTAGGTGTACACATACGAGGAATTTGCCTTGGTGGGCAATACATATTTTGAGAGGACATAAAAAATAAGTAAAGTACTGCAAAAGTCAAGAAACATAAATATAGAATACAAAAATTACAATACAAATACTATTAAAAGTATGTACAATAACAGTTTCAGTTCTGGCAGGATAAACAAAGCTAATCATAAAACCTTCTCTGTGGCTCCATAATGGTAACTCTCAACTATATTAAAGCAAAGAGCTGGAAAGGCTGGCTGTTTTAAAATACAATAAAACATTAAATAAAAAAAATGGGTTCCTAATTCATCAAAATGCAGTTTAAGTTTTTGAGTTTCGAAAAAAGGTTTATGGTCCCCTGGGAAAGTTCCAACAACAGTGATGTAATGAATCACTGCAGCAACATTCCTTAACACTCGTTTTTGTTGTCACCATCGTGCTTTGCCAGATCGTTTCTATTTGGCTTTATTTGTAAACAGCAAACAGCTTCCCATGCACATTCTGTTAACTACCTGCAGCAAACTTTCCAGTGGCACCTTTCCACTGGGTCTGTCCACTCAATGGTAAAAAGCCTTTAATTACCTGATGTCAAGGAAAACATACCCTAGACTCGGTCCTCAGTGTCCAACCGCTTTATGACTGAAGTCCCCCTCGATACCTAAGCAGCAGACACCTCCTGTCCTGTAATGAAGCCAGCCTTCAGCAGTCTCTCTCACGGCTGTTAAGACCTTTTTCACGCTGTGGGAGAGCCTTTGGTGGGAGTCATTTAACGTCCAAGACAGAGAGAAATCATAGCTTTTGTCTCTCCGATGCACAACTGTGTTTAAAGTAGTGTGTGACAAGTATACAAGGTACTGTTCATGGAGCAGTACAGTTTGTATTTTTCTGGGTTCTTATATCAATAATCAAACTTCCAGGTGTTTGGTAAGAAAGGTAGGATACACTGAGTTGAGACTTTTTTAGATATAGGTATTTTTCGTCTTATTAATCTGTTGTCATTTTTGACACTATCCGGTAAAATAAAGTTTCAATAAAAATCTTAAAAAAGATAGATGTAGCTGGGTGTGTCTATAATAAACTTGTTACTCAATCTAAAGTCACAACTGACCTGTGATACATTTAGAGAACCTTTTATTTGTGTGTGATAATAGTAAATGTATTCCAGAAATCGCCATAAAGGACTTTATTCTGCACACCTGAAGTGAAACATTTTTGTATTTTGGGTCAGTCCTTGTTTTTGAACAACAGTGCACCTTTCAAAGCTTCAGTACAAAAGAGGTGATTGCGAGGCCAAGGTACTCATTTGTGCCTCTTGTGTCTTTTTGAAGGTAATTATTGTTTTTAGCAAAGACAAGAAACATTTAAGCTGTGTTGTGCAGACAGGAAGGCCAACAATGTGTTCTGTTGTGCAATGAAATTAGCCAAATGTGTTGCTGGTGTTTGACACGTTTGTGTTGCAGATGTTGATGAGTGTCGGCGGGATGCTGATGTGTGTCCACTACGGCAGACCTGCAAGAACACTTTCGGCAGCTTTGTCTGTGTGTGCCAAGATGGCTTTGTGAGGGGGATGCTCCAGGGCTCCGTGCAATGTCGAGGTGTGGTCTTTATTTGTTATTAAACAAAGTTAATGATTTATTGCGATTTTGAGCACTTACATATCCAGTAGTTTCAATAGTTGTTAAGCAGATGGTCTCGTTTCTCATGAAATCTCATTAAAAAAGTGGTATACGTGAGGATGTGCTTGAATGTTGAGGTATGTGTGAGGTTTTCTTTTCAACATTTGGAAACATGGGGAGAGGAGTAAGGGGATATCATGCAACAGAAGTCCCCAACAGAATCGAACCAGGGATGTAAAACCGACGTCTTGTGCTTCTTAGACCACTCGGCCACAGTGTATAAAAATGTTTTCAGCCTCATTCAGATCGGTTCCATGTCCAATCCTGTAAATGCCTCAATGGATCACAGCACAGCTCCACATGTTCTCCTCATCTGTGTTATTTGGCAGGGAGAGGGATCATGTGAAGATGTGCTTTGGCAGTAGACGATCCAGAGACCATGTTTATTTAATGAGCACTCATAGCTCACCCACTCAGCTGTGGGCTCACCCACGAGCTGTTTTTGTTTTCATCCATGTGATGAGCATTGCAAAATTATCTCTCGAGCAGGTCTGAAACAGATATTCTCTATTCTCATATCTAATATGACTTAGCTATGAAGCAGCCTCACTCTGATAAGAAATGATTTAATATCTGACAAGCATTCGTCATCTATAAACATCTCCCTCTCCATTCCACAGATAAGGATGAATGTTTAACCGGGTCCCATCGGTGCAGCCGCCATGCTCGGTGCGTAAACACAGATGGTTCCTACACCTGTCAGTGTTCGGAGGACTACTTTGGCAACGGACGCACCTGCTGGCCCAGGAGAGCCCCACAGTCCAAGGCTGTCATGTACTTCAACTACAAACTCTCCAAAAGGACCAAGCCCATAAGTCCTTCATCTTAGAGCTACTTCTTTAAACCTACGTAGCTTACATGGCTCAAACGAAAAGGGGCATGCAACATCAAAGAAATTAAAGAGATGTTCAGGTTAAAACCGTGGTTAACAGATGTGAGGATGTTTTCAACACTCTCAGAACAAAGTATTTTGTTAAGTAATATTAATTTCAGCACAACTTTTTCTGTTGTTATTATTATTATTAAGGCTGTTATTTCTCTTACCAGTCAGCAAAGCAAAAACCTGAAATACACCCAGCACCATTAGCGTCTTGTTTGAAGTCTGTTGAAG
Source organism: Gymnocephalus cernua (assembly GCA_023631565.1). Lineage (NCBI taxonomy): Eukaryota > Metazoa > Chordata > Actinopteri > Perciformes > Percidae > Gymnocephalus > Gymnocephalus cernua. The sequence continues at coordinate 18,208,068 of CM042427.1, read as the reverse complement.
GAACCCTTCATTTAAGAACTGCACCACAACAGGACCACACTCTCTACTTTGCTTGTGTGCGCTTCAGCCCCAAATGGACTGTGATGACAGGAGGGTTTTCCTTGCGTTGACATCAGTCATCAGGAGATATCAGTGTCTCCGAAATGCCAGCGCTGTTAGTGTGTGTGGGACCTACTTCGAAAACTTTAAAATTGCAAACATTGCTTATGAAACACTAGCAATTTAATAAACATTCCATTAAGTTTTCTTCATGAAAAAAGCATTTTTGTGAGACTTCATCGGAATTTGTTAATAAAAGGCTGACCTCTGGTGGATAGATAAGAGCCTTTACACTGAACTCTGAAGAACGTGGCTGAAACAAAATGCTATGAAAGGATATTAACTGTTATTTGTACATCTACCATATGTTGTGTCTGTAAAGGGTTATTATGATGCAGTTTTTCTGAATTTCAAATTAAAAATGTATCAAGGAAAGATGACAAATTTAACTTAGATTTAGAGGCATTTGAAACCTTGCTAAAACGCATACTGATGTTTTCATACCTCGCTGTTTATCTTCTGCCCTCTTCCTCTGTTATGCCACAGGGAATGTTTTCAGACCTACCAAGTCACACGCAGGGCAGACTACCACACAGCAAGAGAGCATAGACAGGTCAGACCAACCAAATACCAAGAATCTTTGTCTGTCAGCAGCTGTCTGGAAACCTCTTCCTGCGTTCAGAGAGCGCAAGAATGGAAATTGAAGTTTGTTTTTGATGTTTTCCTCAGGTCAATTTCACATTTCCGTCCAAACGATTAGGATCGTGACCCTGGGAGAGGGGGAATTGCAATACTTGAAGATAATAACTGTAATGATAGGAGATGGTGGTAGGGGGCACTATCTGGTGTGTCAGGGCCTCAGTCGTAGTCCTGAGAGAGAGTCGCAGTGAGAACAAGCAGCTGCTGCCTGCTGAAGGGCCCTGCCACTGACCCTATTCATCCCAACAGCAGGTGTCACACCAAGTCCCCGCCTCACCCTCGCGCACACCCATTCACACATGTGCTCCACACACACACACACACACACAACCATGTGCGAAATCACAGAGCCTTGTGCACGTTTATACACACACACACACACACACACACACACACACACACACACACACACACACACACACACACACACACACACACACACACACACACACACACACACACACACACACACACACTCTCTCTCTCTCTCTCTGAGGGGGGACCTGGAACTACTTAGAGAGAACAAAGAGGGAAATCAGGAAAAAATGCAGCCTCTTCGAATAAATCTCACCACAATGCTGAGAAAAATCCCCAACCTCACCCCCAGAAACGCAAGAAAAACCTTGTTTCTCTCTTTCAAAGCAGTCAAAAGTGTCTTACAAAAGCAGAAATAGAAAACATTTTAGATAAAAGGATCCAGGCCCCTTTCTGAAAAGGACCTCACACCAAGTTGTGTGTAATTCCTACCAGAAACTGGTTTATTTACCAAAAAATAATAAGATTTAATGCCAAAGCACTTAGGCCACAAATAAAGGACAACAAGTGGTGGGTACACTGAAAGGGGCGAGGAGGGAGAAGAAGGAGGACGACGCCGGGGTGGAAATTTTCCCTTTTCATGTGCTTGTTATTTTCAGGTTCTCTGTTTACACGACAAGATTTTGCATGGAGGAGTAGCTACAGGAACAGTGGCGCTAGAGCCCTGCAGATTGGCCTTCGCAAAACAAAAGAAAACAATAAACATGGCAGAGGAATTTGGACATCTGCAGTGACACAAGCTCTCACACTGAGGCCATGGCAATTTCACGAATTAAAGCGCTGCTGCCTCGGCTTTCCTTATATAAAGCAAAATCAACATTTATCCTGAGAAAGTGAGCAATGATGCTGACAAGTGCATAGAGCCAATGACAATACAATTGCAGAGATGCTAGGAAAAACCGTACCACCCACGTTGCTGAACGACCTTGCTTTCAAACACCACCACTGAACTGTAAAACCACTAAAACCCCTGTCTTGCCCATACTGTCCTTTTCACTTTCGCTTGAAATAAGCCAGTCTTTTCTCCCCGTGCTCCATCAGAGAAGGCTTTTCCACGGCTAATTCTGGTATTATGTTCCTATTGGACCCACATCTCCTCTGACACACAGTCACTATAAGGAGAAACAGTGCAGTGTTTCTATGAATGAATTAAAATTATAAATGCTGACCAATCCCACTCACCGGGAATGAGCCAAAGCTTGAACCCTTGGCGTAAAATTATAAATCGTGTTAGGGATCCATTTTCTCTTGCTTGCCTTTGACTAGAAAATCTGCAATAGAGTAGAGGGAGTGTGACAGCTCACTGCCTACAGCAATCCTCCAAGATTTCTTTTATACACTATTGAATTCAACTAAAATGAGCTGAACTAAATAAAGCTGATCTTATTGGTTCTGCTGCCAAATCATTCCCCGTATTCATGAATCTATGCCAAAAAAGAAATGAACAAGGTTCATTTGTTTCAGTTTAGAAATGAAAATAGAATCACATCACAAACTAACTATGCACAATTTTGCCACGGGGATAATTAAAGCTTCCTGTTATCGTTAAGGCAGCACTGTCCTCTCAGTCACTTTTAAATCACATTATGTGGAGTAAATACATCTGAGTCACTCTCTTCTGTGTGACCTCGGGAGGAAAAAAAGCTGTGCTTCCTTTTAATTTTCATTCATACCAATACACTCCCAATGAATGTTCTACTATGCGGTGGGTAGCGTGTGTGAGGCTCAAGGAAAAACCTGATGTGGAAGTATCCGAAAGACCTCAAACGTCTTAAGAAGTTAACTCCCAGACACCTTTGTTCAAGCACACGCACACTTTCTTTCAAATGGACTGAGCTGTCGTGTAAATCAGTGAACTTAATTTATGTTTGAAATTCACACAATGACTTTGAACTCTGTTTCTTCTCTTTTTTTCTGTCTGCTCGTATTCTCTCCACAAGGTACGTATAACAATTGGAACAGCCACATCATAACATGAAAGTGGAGTCTAGACCTGACCGGAATTCACTGTCCCTAAATCATTCTTAATATGAGAGCCGGGCAGCCTTGTTCGGGGGATTATCCTTGATAGAACAGGAAAGATTTCCAGCTAATCTATATAGGAATGCCCACTCTGGAGAAGGTGAAGGGAAGTGGCTGGGCCCAAAGGTTTCTCTTGGAAGCCAACACACTTCATTATTCTTTTGTGGAGCAATTAGAGCCCAACCACAGAGAAAAGCAATATATTTCTGTTCTTTTACAACATGTGTGTCCTCCAAAGTACGGAAAGAAGAGATTGCTTCCTGTTCGTGTGGAAAGTCGGGATTAGTCGATTTGTCAACAATTTTTGATAATTGATTAATTGCCAAACATTTCAAGGTTCCATCTTATTAAATGGGAGGAGTTTTGGTTTCTCAACAGAGGAGTGTTTAGAGGTTTGCCTACTTTTTTGCTTATTTGAAAGATGCACCGCTGCCCGTTGAGCCGTACTATTGAAACATTTTCCTCAGGAGTTGGTGAAGACCAAAAACAGAGCTAAAAGGAGAGTGAATATTGGACTTACATTCATCAGATTGCCACTCTAAATAAATGCCGTTGCTCCATATTAGCTGAATGTGTAAATTAGCAGTTGTTGGATAACTTGTTCACCATAACAACTTCACAAAGTGTTGTGTTGACATCTTGTTCTGCTGCCCCCAAGTGGCCAACAAAAATTGCATCGGTTTAAATCGGGGAATAGTACAAAGGTGTTAAACTGTGTTCTCACCAAAGGGTGGTCAGTAACTGAACGTGCTGGAGAGGGCAACTTTGGAGTTATGGGCAGGAGTTGGATGGCAGGGATTTGTATATATTTGAGAGAGAGCATGTGTCTGAATGCATGTGTGCATATATGAAGATGTGTAAGGAAAGTTCAGGCAAGAAGAGGGATGGGCACATTTTTAATTAGTGCTGAACTTGAAGCTGAAACAGTGGAATCGTTGTGGAAAAGGCCACGACAGCTTTGCTGGTTATTTAACATAGCTCTCACTCCCACCGTGCACCCTTCCAGCTATCCCTGTTTCTCTCTCTGTCTCCACTCCTGTGCTAGTTCAGGTGTCTGGGGCAGCTAAGGAAGCACTGGGTGGCATCCACCCAGACTCGCCGAGCTGGCAGCAGCTACTCTGTTAAGGAATGTATGAGAGGGTTGCTGGCAAGCTTGCTGCTTGGCAGGTTGTCCCTCTGGGGAATCACTCAGTGTGAGCAGACAGCAGCCAATTCCCTGTCAGTGGCCGGTGAGCTCATAAGGGCAGTAGTCGGGGAACATAGACGTAGACACAGAGACGGACTGTAGTCATGCTGTGTAATACCTTCCCATTCACCCTGCCTAGCCACCACCCCACCCTGTCCATGTGGAATTGAGAAATGAAAACAGTGTGTTCCGCTAAAAACTACTAACAATGAGTGGAATTGTTTTATTACTGTAGTGCTAAAATTGCATGTTCATGTGCTTGATTTGATGTCCAACTTAACTACTCTGACAGCGCAGAACAGGAGCAAGACATACAATTTAGACACAAACATATTTTTATGTCCCGTTGATTGTTGTCTTATATATCTTTTGACAATGCAAACAAAGAGTGTGTTGCCCAAGAAAATTCCCCCATCGCTCCATTTCTAAACCCACACAAGCCAGGCCAAGCCGAACCTCAATTTCCACTTAAGGTAAACTTGAGGAAGAACCGACAACCCCAAAACCTCACCTCAACCTGACCGCACAGCAACCACTGCTGGCAGCCTGTCCCATCGCTGAGATGTTATGAACCATTGGTTGAGATATTGTTTTACTTTAGGCTTTACTCTGTCTATTTTGGCACCATAGAAATCAACACTTGCCTCCATGTTAGCTCCAGGAATTACTGGTAAACCATTTCAGTTAAAAAAGGTTCTCGAAAAAGAATTCTTCTATTTTAACGGAAACGTTTAAATAGAGTGTCTGATTTTCCATCCAATAGTACCAGTGTTTAGCTCTAAGTCAGGTGCTGCCAAGAGACTTTCAAAGGCTACTTTCACACAACTTCTTGAGGGATGATAACTGTCTGCAGTGCAACACTGACATCTCATGGACAAGCAAAAGATGTGCAATCAAAGCAGTGGTCAGAATGTTGCAAAATGTAAATTTTGAGTAAAAAACACTATTTTGATCAAGGATGTGAAAAATGAGTTAAAGTTGTATGTTTTAAAAGTGTGCACCTACGCTTCAACAGAAACCAGTCTAGGTTCACAAACACACATAAGTAAAATCACACGCGCAATCCTCGATCGCTATCTTCATTTACGTCATATTACGTATGATCATCAAGTCCTTAACTTTAGCATCCAACTGAGAAATATGAACATGTATACATTAAAAGAAAGCACTTTATGCTACATAATAAAGTCTTAAAACATTAGCAGCAGGCTGGAAAAGAAAAGGGGTCTGGGTGTGGCATATTGTTATTGAATAATATTGTATCTTACTAATTATACACACTTACACACTGCCAATCCAACACAAACCAGACCCAAAGAGGTGTTGGGGCTGGTTGGAATCATTGGATTTTGGAAATCCAACAAAACATCTTGCCTGGAAAACAGAAACCTAACCTGGGAAAATATGATGTAAGTGAACAAGACAACTTACTTGTTTCTCTTATATGATTTTTTGTTCTTTGACACCAACATTTTTAACTCATAAAGATAACTGAAGAGTGATGCGAGTGAATATACACACAGTAATTTACTAACTACATCCAGATAGAAGAGTATAAAGGCAACAAAGGAGTAGAGGAGAATGTTTTCTACATTTGCATTTTCTCCAAGAGTTTTACAACTGATCAGATCGTATGTGCTCTATGACTCCGAAGGACACTCCAGACTGACAAGCGATTATGACCTTTTTTTGTGGTATAGGGATTCAAAACTACTGTACCAAGATCCTGGAGGATGAACTCAAGGCTATTAGAGCCTCATTATGTGGACTGGATTCCCAAAACATTAAGGGATCACAAACCTCTTAGGATATACGGATGTAATTAAGGGGAGCGTTGCAGCTGTGTCAGTTTAAAAAAATTGAATAGCAAATACCAAAATGTACACTCTCTCTCTCTGCACATGGTCTTAAATGGAGTTTCCCTCTTAATGTGATAATAGATAGACAGGGGCTGTATTCAGAAGGGTAAATCCAACGACTCTCATGTTCATATAGTATGTTTCCTCTTTTATCAACTTAATCTTATTTCTCCTCCAGATGTCCTGCTTGATTAACCTCCTGATGTACAGGGACAATGTAACACATACAGTATAACAAAGTTCCTCTCTATTCTGCCAAGAGTAAAAGATAATAAGGCATGGGGGTTGACTTTCTGATTCACTTTGGATGAAGGGGATGTAAAAACTCCATCAACTCTACTAGACCACAGCTTGCTTATCCCAAATGACCCTTTGACATGGATTCAAACAAACCACAGCTAGTGTAGCTCAGAAGCAGGATTCAGGGCCATCAAATGCACCTTTATCATACAAATATATAATTGATATGACTCATTCATTATTTTCGTTTTCCTTTTTCATCTCTTTGTTTCTAAGCCTATATCCTGACTGACAGATCGCCGTGGTAGAGACTTGTCAATCACAGGGTAGTCACACCCTGCAGCATAGCCTGCTTTATCGTTGATTTTACTCTAAATGGGACCTTAACTTACAAAATGAACAACATGCTTTATTGAAGACGTACAGCTGAGACCACAAACTCATTATGAAAATGTTTACTGAGGTAATAAATCAAGTGAGAAGTATGGTCATTTTCATATAGACTTCTAAACAATCAGACTTTTTTGGAGCCAGCAGAGTCGCCCCCTGCTGGCTATTAGAAAGAATGCAGATTTGAGGCACACCCACATTGGCTTCACTTTTCAGGCCCGGAGGTTTGCGCTTGCTCCTGACTGATGTGGTCAGATGAGATAGTGCTGAAACAACATGATATTTCTGGGACATCACTGAGAACGCTGGTTTAAAGATCTTGCTCATGCATCCGCACAAACACATTACTACCTGTCATTTTGAGGAGAATAAAAAAAACCTCTTAAATATGTAATGCATTAAAGTTGTGTCATTATGCTTGTTGCAATTCTTTTTTATCCCTTTTTAAGAAGTTGAATGGATATTTGAGGACATTTCTATCTCTTAAGATAATGTCACCAAGTTAATCAAAATTACATTTACGTGTAGACATTTCCAGCAGGGGAAATTTCATGTGCCATTTATCAAAGCTACTTGGTATACTGTACACCAAGATTAGAAGTTTGCAGCCCAAACTCAGCTAAATCTTTCACTGACCACTCTTTACCACTAGATGGTGCTCCTTATCTACTTAAAAATTAGCTGCTCTTGCTACCAGTGGTCATTTCTGTCCACATATATTTGGATGTATGTACACAAAATGGTAAGAACGAGTTTAATTAAAAAGGTTATGTAAATAAAACCTTTATTATTGTCCAAGGACTTGTATTGATTGTAATAAAATCCATGGTTTATGCTGCCAACCACTGACATTATAATTTGGTAGCATAAATATAGATAGACCCTTTAAGGATTGTGTTTTACTGTTACTGTATGCATTTAATCATACTTTACGGAGCCCCAGACATGACATCTGAAAAAAATAAAATAATTTGTGGCCACTGTATCAAGTGTTTATCAGGAGCACTTTTGCTCCAGTAAATCTGAACACGTCTTATCTTACACCAGCCAGAGAGAAAGAGACAGTGAGGCGATCCCAGCTACAGGACATTTTATCCTACACCACAATATACTAATTTGTGGCCACGAAATACTAATTTGTGGCCACAAAATAGAATTTTAGGGATAACGACGTGGCCTAACTATAATGCGGGCAGTTCTGCTATACCTGTGTGGGGCATAGGCTACCCAGAGCAAGCTAAACGTGCAGTCAGTCATGGACAGAGATGATTTGATTGAATTGTATTTTAGGTTGGGAATGAGTTGCAAAGACATTCTAAAAAGGTATTGCAAGGAATCATTATTACCGAGAGGCATTTAAACAGAATATTGAAAGCCCGAAAGTTGTCAGGTATGACAACACAAATCTATTGCTATGATCAATTAAAGAAGAAGACCTATGTACATGCATTATGATATTCTTTCTCTGCAGCGCTGTGGAAGTAGGTCTAGCAATGCAAGACTAATGTTTAAATAATGGTGGACAAGAATAAAACTGAATACCGTAATTAAACCAAAACAATCCCATGGTGGATAAATTGTGTCCGCCATAACAAATCACAGCATGTTTAAAACAATGTCGTAAGAAAAGTGTGAAGATGTATAGAATGTAACAGAGATGACATCAAACTTTTGTACAAACTTGAAAAGTTTATTGACCTTTTTTTAAAATACACAATAACTGAAAGCAATACATGTATTTTCTATGTACACTAACAAGAATAAGAACTGTGTTCCAAGCCTCCTGTTAGCCAGGTTCATAGTTACAAAATAATGTTACTTGAAATAAAGTGCTATATATCTTTTGCAATTATTGCATAAATACACTTGATTTTTTGTGCATGTGATTTCATTACATAAAACATGTAACATTTCTTAGAGTGTGTACACTTTTGCTGCCAAATGAATGTTTTAAAAAACTGAATGCGGGCCCAATTTGCATTTTGCAGTATGCCTGTTCTGGTGTGACCATGTTCTTAACATGCATACTTGACAAAAGGATACACAGCAACTGCAGTGGCTTACATTTTCATCTTGAAGTTTCTGGATCACATCCTCTTCAATTTGGCGCTCCTTCAAAAATTCTTGCAGCCGAGCATCCATGCCTTCACCTGTAAACCACAGGAAATAAAAAATAATAGTACCATATACTGTACTTATTAGAGGCGCACTAGTCTAACTAATAGCACTACTAACTGGAAAAATATTTTCACAATACTCTGAAAATTCAAACAAAGTTTTGGAAAAATATGTTGTTCAATCTTTGAGAAGAAGCATAACGCAAACTTATAAACGAGGTATAACAGAAAGCACTCAATATCACTCCATAGCCTATCTTTTTTTTGTCTTTTTATTTATTCTTTGTGGGAGACTTGGTTCTCCTGCTCCATAGGTTTGCCCTGCCAGGCTTCATTAACATTATTGCTGCTACAGTAATGTGACCTATTAAACAATTCAAATTATTTCTAAGTTTATTATTTACACAATTCAGCACACTCCGTAGTGTGTTACAGCTCCTACACAATGGCTTTACGGCCCCATACTCACAAAACGTTTAAGCTAGTAACGGGATAAAGTAAGTGCAGCGAGATGTCATTAGGCATTAAGCCTGCCCGTTGAAACAAAATATAAATAACCGCATTATTAAATGCTGTGCAACAACATTATTGATGATAACAGAATAAGAAAAGACACTCACCTTACGCACGTGTAAATCTTCCTGCTTCTACCGGTGTCCAGGTAATTCATGGGCATGATATTAAAACAAACGCACAAAATAGTATTCCGTGGCCACAAATTAGTATTTCCTGCGCACGTTATACCTATTTCGTGGCCACAATATGGTATAACGTGCGCACGAAATACTATTTTGTGGCCACAAATTAGTATGTTGTGGCCACAAATTAGTATATCGTGCGCACATTATACCTATATTGTGGCCACAATTTATTTATTTTTCCCACATGTCATGTCTGGGGCTCCGTAATCCTTGGAATTGTATATGGGAAATGTAAATGGAGCTCTAGATAGGTGGTTTAGGGAAATCAATTTCCTATCACTGAGGTACATGAGATCACTTTGTGCTTCTTTCAAAACACAATGCATTATGACTTCATTGACTTTATGTTTATGGTGGGGACTTGTGACAAGTTATGTTTAGTTAACTTGATGAGCTTTCTACTTGTACTAAAGGACAATATTTATTTTAGTGTGAGGAGAAGGAGATTGGCATCATCACCTGACAAAGAGGAAAAAATTGAATCCTCAGAACTCATAAAAAGCAGGTCAAAGGAAGGTGGATCAGCTAACTGGGCTGAGCAGCAGTGTTGCTCTGGTGTCCTGAGAGGAAAGACTGTTGTAAATGGTCATGATCGATGGGCCCCCACCCCAAGGGCCACGTCTTTAAACTGAGGGTGGAGGGGAGGTGGGGAGAGGAGACGGGTGGTGCACTTATCTGGCTGAAAGCAACACATGACACCACGTTCATACATGAGCAAAGCCTCGGTTAGTTTACTCAGGAATTAAGTGAATGGGAGTTTAGATGGAGGATTATCTAATAGGGTTGGGCAGTTAAGTAAGCTTGTTCTGTAAATGTTTCATCCTGTTCAAGTCCCTATAAAACATATCAACCCCCTCTCTGTCCCTGTTATACACACACACACACACATACACATCTGTCCTGGTCTCATGACAGCTGTAACCACAGGGATCAATTAAAGATTGGTGACATCATCTCTCTGTCTGGGTACATTTTCTATCCCTGAGTCCCCTGTGTGAGGAGGGAATTCCCAGGTTGGCCATGTATGTGCTTTTCTTCATTTACAGCTCTGTGGCCTGCTGTTGTTATGGGTTCAAGTAAGCATTGGCTCAGAAAATGGTTTGAACTCATATTACATTTTTAGCAAGTGATTTGCAGTCTACACATTTGCAATGTGGAGGCAACATTCATTTCATATGGTGTCATGATACCACAGTAGAGCAAATACCAGCTCACCACCCATTGAGTTGGACCAACTTAGTGTCATATTATTATGTAGGCTATGTATTGAGTGCTGTATTCCAAAACATTTTCCCTCATCTCTTTTCTGTAAATGACTGGTCCAGAATCCAAGCTGTTCTCCTTTTTTAAAACGTGTTTATTGAATTTTTCAGCACATGTATACAAATATACGTGTCACACGGCAGAGTTTTTGTGTTTGGTTATAGTTTTGTGCAAGTATGTTTTGGTTTGCTGTGCTTTATTTATTCCTGATTTGTCGTCTGTTTTGCATGTTCATTTATTTGCTGTGCTTTAATTATTGATTCAATTACTGTTTGCATGGTTTGTTTTGTTGTGTTGTTTGGGCCTGGCAGGCTTTTATTTTGTAGTGTTTGATTTTTGCTGTGTGCCGTTACTACACCTTCTTTTGTCCCTTAGCATTGATGTGAGTCACCTGTGGGGCAGTGAAAAGGCCATGTTTTAAGAGGTGAGCAGAGAGCAGAGCAGCAGGAGACACATGCCGGGAAGGATATAAGGAGAAGGAGAAGGAGAGAAAAAGAAAGAAAGAAAAGGAGAAGGAGATGAGAATGGCAAGAAGAACAAAACACACTGATTTGGCACCGCTGCTGGAGACTACCCAGGGGAAGTGCCCTTGGCTGGGGAGCGCCGCTGGATACCAGGACGAGCGTTCCATGTTGTGGAGTGAGTTTTGCCGAGGAAGGAGCTGAAGGTAGAGACAACAAACCGGTGCGGCTGTAGCTGGCATAATGGACTCTGATGCGGAAACAAAGTAGCCTAGAAATCTAGACGCACCCTAGCGGCAGCAAATGTAATTTTGCAGCCAGGGTCCAACAGGGTCAACATCTTGATGTGGGTCTGGCTTGTCAGGCTATTAACCAAGCTGAGCTCCCTCACCTTTTTTATTTTTATTATATATATATATATATATATATATATATATATATATATATGTATGTATGTATTTTTAATCACGAGTTCCTAGTCTCGACTACAACTAGGTGGAGTTGTCGAGCAACACAATTTTCTTTTTAAACCACTGTAACCCCACCCCTCGCCACACATGTTCACATGAACATGCAAACAAATCAAAAGGTGCAAACAAGAACACCTAAAACCAGTCATCAACACATAGTTTCTATCAATGCATACATAATACATCAAAATAATTAAGACGAATGGCAACATGCTTACAATGACAATGCTAATGTTTAGCAGGTTTACCATGTTCACCAGCTTAGTTTGGTGTGTTAGGATGCTAAACTCACATTTGCTAAATAGCACTAAAAACAAAGAGCAGCTGAGGCTGATGGGAATGTAGTTTGTTTTGAAGGTATTGTATTGGACGAACTACTGTGACCCAATGATGGCACTAGCTGAAAAGTTTAGGGATCACCAGTTATTTCAATTCATCCTCTGGGAACCACAACTGTCTGTACAGAGTTTCATGGTAATCCATCTACAGTAATAGTTGTTGAGATATCTCAGTCTGGACGAAATTGGTGGACAGCCATTGCCATCCCAAGAGCAATGCGATTAGCTTAAGTTACATTGTGCTGAAAAGACTCAAATGATACGTAATCTAGGGTTTACAGGTAACCTTAAATAATAATGTCCAAAACCTCTGTCCAGAAAGCTTCAACAATTCATTAGTCACATACAGACAATTCAATAATGATTCCCACATTTGATAGAAATATCTCTAATATAAGCAATTTAACGGAGTTATATAGAATCTTGTTATATCTGTAATATAAGCATTTTAACAGAGTTATATAGAATATTAATCATTCACTGATCTTCTCTATACCCTATGATCTTTGACCTCAAATGTCTTTGTGGTTTATCCACTAGCGTAATCATTTTCGCTGCAAACAATCAGTCATCAGCTTTGTTTGAGGAGCGGTCTATTTTTGCCCTGCAGATCTGTCTTTGGAGGCCAAACCAGGAAGAGGTGATGTCATGATGGCTATCGCTTACAATGCTCCAGCCAGCTCCAGATGTACAGACCCCCCCTTCTCTCCTGAGGTATGATGACCTCAGCCTGGTTCTACAGAGGGAACATCTGCTTGATGATCTGTTTAGCAGGAAGCAGGTTTGATCTGACGCAAGACATTACACTAGAGAGAGGTTTCTTGTATGATCTTGTTGAAAGCATTTGTGATCCGTCTTCATCTACTGTAGCTATGATTGGTGTTTTGAAATAGGTCACAAACAAGAAGACTAGTTAGTCTCCTTGTACAGTATACTACACTGTACTAATTTATGCACCTTGACTGGCGAGGACATTGTAGATACTATTTGCCCGTGAAATGTTTAATTTTTGTTCCAGACGTCATGGAAATACCTTTGGCAAGAAGATCCAGCTAAATACTAAATATACTGCTTGAAACTATGACCTTTACATTCTTCAGCGCTGCATCATATGACGCAGCATATATCTTACACTCCAACGATGATCTATCACAAGATGTCCAGCCCATTGTAAAACACGCTATCAAATTAAACCTTTTATTAGTGAGTAAGGTCTGCTTCTTGGCCAGGAGCAGTTGCTTCCTGAATAATGAAATATTCTGGCACATAAGCCTTTGTAAAACCACAACTTGATGTTTTTACACTTTGTTTTTTGTACAGTAAACAACAACAAAAAAGCGTTAATTGGTGTGCTTTAGAGGTGCTGGTAGGTTTATTTTGTTACCTTTAGACAGAACCAGGCTTGCTGTTCCAGTCATTATGCTAAGCTAAACCAACCAGCTGCTGGCTGTAGCTGTATTATTGACACATACACATACAAGTCTGTGCATATGTTGCATATGTTTTTAGATTTTAAATTGTCTTTATTTTAAATTGTCTTTATTTGGTAACACTTTATATGAAGGGGTGTGCATAAGACTGATATGACACTGTTATAACCATGACATGACACCGGTCCTGAACATCAAGTTTGAGTCTTTTTGAATGTTTATTTGGTTAATTAAGAGTTTAAATTAAGTTAAGCTAATTGTTTGAGATGTTGAAAACATAACCTGTAATAAATGTCATAGCAGGCCTAATTATCAAACTTAAATAAACTATTTAGCTTTGTATGTTAACATTACATTAAACTGTCAGAAGTGGTTGGTTTTTACGTTACTTTTGAAGGCAAAACTGATAAAAAGCCTTCAAAAAGAAATGTGACTCGTAGGTACCAGCAAACCTTTGCTTAGAAGGTAAGCTCAGAAGGATCTTCAAAGGTATAACATGTCAAGCACAAATGTATTAATCAAAGGGAAATGTCCTGGAATGGAAGGCAATCCTTTGCATGTCTAAAGCAGAATACCAAACATAGGCAATACCGTCAAATGTGATACGTTTTAGGACAAAAAAACACTTCCTTAGTGAAGAAATTCTTCTGAGAGTGCACCTGTACAGTGAGGGACAGCTGGCCAACATACAGGTGCACTGTGTGTACAAGCGTCGGCAGCTGGTTGAAGTTCATTGTGTCACCACCCCCTTGTGCAAAATGTGCCGCGACTGCTTTGACTGACAGCTGTGCTATCTAGGGTTAACTGTCCCACCTAACAAGTGACTGTGACAGCTGCTGTCAGATGCTTCCCCTCCCCAAGACTTGAACACTTCTACTCAATAAACCAGGGCAGACCACCCTCCATACTCAGCCCCACGGAATCTCTTTGCTGGTGGTGAACTGAATTGTATGTATGTGTGTGCATGCGTGAGGGTGGGGGGTTGCAGACACAGTCCTCAAAGGAGTCTCATTTTACACAGTGGGTTTAGATTGGAATCACAGCATTGTCTAGTGAGAGAGCCAGTGATTAACTCTCTAAAAGACCTGTGAGAACAATAAATCAAGTATGTTTGAGACTGTGAAATTATTGTAAGATATAGATAGATAAGGTGCATGTCTGACCATCATGCACACGACTTATCTATGAACCTCACTGCATGTAAACGGACATATCATGACTTAAGTGGCGAGCAATATAGGACCTATGGTAGTGTCCCACTCTCATTGGTGCATCCTCTGTCTCTGTGCAATGAAGGTAGAAGAGGTAAACCGAGAGCCCCTGGAGACAGCATTTAAATATTACCACCCCAGACATTATTTCTAGAAGGACTTGCAAAAAGCCGTGCCAAATGAGCCACCCGTTTGAAATGTGAGCTGGCCTGATGCACTGCTGCCATGCTTCGCATTGCTGCAAAAAATGTGATGTGCCTGCCATGAGCCTTCGGATGGCAAAATGAATTGCATGTGTGAAGGAGTGTCATCTAAACACTTGTGTCAGTCAGCGTTAAGCATTTCAACCCCGTGCTAATTCATGGAAGCCTATGGAGTTCATGTTGTAATCAATCCTAACCCGTGAGTCCGCTCTTCCTCCGTCCGGTTAGAGACAGGCAGCGCTCCAAAGTTTCTAAATGGCTCCCGCTCTATATGAACCCTGACCTAATAGAGCCTACTAAGTGGTTCAAATGTTAATGTCCTGTCTACACGTTTTATAGGCAACATGTTGGCCTTGAAGTTCTTGCCCTGTTTTGGGTTGAGGGAACAGAGAAGTATTTGACTATTTGAGGACCTGTAGCTCTTCTTTTAGATGAAGATATGTGTCCTTCCTGCCCTCCAGTATGATTGTGATTTCTGCATTGGAAAGTAGAACAGAAGAAATGCTGAGGTGACATGATGATAAATTAAATTTGAGCATGAAATTGTATGTCCTTTAGGAACAATATAAATATAGTTCTACAACAGCTACTTCTGTCATCTCTGAATGTACAACAGCTGGGATCCTGATACTTTTCCTGAGGTTCCTGCTATTGTTTCTGTTAAAGTTGTCTTTTTTGTGTGTGAAGTTTTTCTTTGTTCTGATTTAAAGATCTAGGATACATGATGCATTATGTTGTACAGATAGTATTTTTTTTTTCCATCGGGATAATGATTAAAGGGAAATGATGGGACATTAGAAACTGATTAGTTGTCCACAAATCTATAAACCATAGAGATAGCATTATGATCCAATCATGGCTGACTAAACTTTAACCCCAAATGGACTGGATTAGTGTTTGTTTGTAAAAAGCCATTGTGACCAGTGAGACCAGAATTAAGAGGCAACTATTTATTCCCTTGGTCCAAAACAAATAAACAACCTTAGGTCACGAGGTTTGGATTTTACCTAATTTTCTTCACCTTCACATGACAATTCTCAATTTAGTCAACGGTAACTCCCAAAATGTGCTGCTGTTTTTATTGTAGTATAGTGTAGTGACCATTTAGGATCGTTTGCCAGGTTTGAATCCCATGAACATGACAGATGTGGATCTTGGAGGGTCCAGCTAAGCCAGGGGTTTGCCATACATGAGGTGGGCAGAGCTTCATGTCACCACTCAGTTTAGTTCATTTGAAGACAGGCACCTGGGAATCACGTGGTTGTGATAAACTTATCTCACAGCCTGAATGTCGTTATATCTCCTCTGTCTTGCCATGGCTTCACTCACCGGGTGTTTACTGTGTCTCTTTCAGTTACAGCTTACCTTAAGGTAGGAGACATGTACTACAACTTTGGAGAGATGGGAAGGAGCGGACCCCTCTGTTGGCCTTTTCTATACTCCATCAGTGGTTGGTGTCCTGCTGTGTGATGCAAGATAGGACAGGAAATAACAGAACCCTCTCTTTGTCTGTTCAGAATATGTATGAAACACAGTTTTTGTTTTTTTCTGTTTTACCAGGACAACAATATTCAGTCTTCAGTGTGTATAATAAGTGAGATATTAAAGCCATTACAGTGTCAGCTGTCATACCCATTACTGTTACGAGGGAGAAGGTCCCTCTTTGTGATTGTTTAGGTAGCTTCATTGCCATGATGCACCAATAATAAGTACATTAGTAAAGTACATGCAACAGTAATTGATTTTCATTTTTAAAGCGCACGTAATCCCAATCCCAGCAACTGCATTAGTGAATTTGTGTGATGTAAAATATCATTTTCTTCATGCCATTGCTTTATGCAGCATAAAGACAGGATGGCCCAGACTCTTCAGCCAGGTAATTCAATTTACCAACAAATCTTTTGAGCATCTGTAAGACTTTATTTGTGCGTTTTGCAATTATTCCCAAATTATCTATAAAACGTATCAGATGTATGTATCAACTTGTAAATAAATAAAGGATTTGCCCCCCCCCCCCCCAACAATCTTATTCTTTACAGTGTGGAGATGGCTTTTGAAACAGTATCTAGACCTAGATTTAGATCAAATTTAAGGACAATATAATTCAACGGTTAATTTGTCAAACAAATTAATATACGTACAAAACATAACATGTTTTGGTGTCCTATTTGTTATTTTCCTACATGAAACTGCTCACAACTACAGTAGGTCTGTGGATTATCTTGAGTAGCCTGGTTTTAGTTTATGGAAAGAGACCTTGCTGCCGAGTGCAACATAGTTCCAATACATGGAGAGAAGGCAGGCATCTCGATGGCCGATATCTCCAGCACTGGGCAACGCATACCAACACAATCTAGACTTTTTATATATATATATATATATATATATATATATATATATATATATATATATATATTTATATATATATAATTTATATGTATAACTGCATAATATTTTATGAGCTGATTATATGTTGTGTATGCAAAATTGTATGCAAAATAACTATGGCAATTCTGTACTGTCAGATAAATGTAGTAGCCTAGCGTAAAAAGGGGTAGAAAATCTAGTGTTAAAACCAAGATGGGCACTGTATAAATATTTAAGTTAAACTATCTTTATGGGAATATTACTAGTTGATTGCACTGTTATAATGAGATAAAATGCCATAAAGCCTGATAGAGTCTGTATTTAAACTCAGTAGCCCTCTCCTTATAAGCATTAGGTCTGTAAATGTCTAATGAATATGCAATTGCCTGTGTGTGTGTGTGTGTGTGTGTGTGTGTGTGTGTGTGTGTGTGTGTGTGTGTGTGTGTGTGTGTGTGTGTGTGCGTGCGTCCGCGCGCGCGCGTGTGTATTAGGGGAATCCTTCAACTAAAAAAGTTCGGGGAGCCTTCTTTCTATTCCTACTCATAACCATCATCGTCCCCGCCCCTCCCTCCCCCCGCCTCGCACTCTTTTCCCAGATTTATTCACGTGCAGCTCGCTCCCGCCTCACTCAGACATTCTGTCGCCAGCGCCGTGACGTCACCTACGCCAGGAGCCTCCTCCGCTCTGAACGTTTCCCTCCGCCTGTCTTCAAGATAATCTAGTCCCTCCTCACCGCGGCGACCCTGAACTTGATTATTGGAACTCGCAAACAACTGAAAAGATTTAGTTTGTGTTTTGTATCACATCACTGGACTTTATTTTAATAATGTTTCGATAATTTTACCCTTTCTAAATAATTAAAGTAGGCTATGCCTGCCACTGTAACAATTGCCTGTAGGCCTACTGGACGTTATTTAGTAGGCTATTTTTAGATGCTATATTCTATTTGTCAGGCATTTTAGCTTTCTATTTCTAGGGAAGTGTATTTTTAATAATTTTGTGACAGGGAATTCACCTCTTCAACTCTGTTGTGATCAGATAAAAAAAAAATCTGATCAAATGTTATTCTGGATTCTTCTCAGACTCACATTACAGTATTTCTGATACACATAGGCCTGTGTATGGATTGATATAGCTCACTTTTGAGGAAGTGACACTTCAGGTCCTCTGCTGCTGCCCTGCCTGAAGGCTATTTTCATGCATTATCATTCAATATTAATGAGCTGGCTTGAAGAACTGTTGGAAATATCACTCTTGACATTGCAAAATTATCCCTTACCCACCAGTGAAAAGCCTGCATCAGGGCTATGCTGGTTGTGTGTGCAATGCATTATTGTCTGGAGGTGAGAAGTTGAGATGATGGCATGTGTAAGCATGCTCCTGTGCTTACCCTGCTCTTGGACACTTTTGTTCTCCTGACAACATAAATAGTGCTTATCATATCACAATCAAAGCAAGAGGGGAACTGAGAGGCAGGCTTAACACGGTGCAGTTCAGGAGTTCACCAGATAAACCACAGAGTTGCCTGTCTATCACTTAAAACTGCTGCAAGAGATTACTGGCCAAGTTTGGAGAATAATAGCTGTTTTATTTAATAAAAACTAAGAGGAAGAATGAATGCCTCTGCATGGGTTAATCTTAGACTGAAGTTACCTTGTTTAGAACGGATAGTCTAGTTTTGTCCTATACGTCCCCATTTAAGATAGCTACTGTTGTTGTATTTTATGAGGTTTTAGTGGGAGGAGTGAAAATAAGATCAGCAAAATTACTCGGATTTCCTCATTGTGCAGTAACTGGTAATACATGTAGAACAGAGTAAAATCAAACAACTATCCCACATTTTGCAGGGATGTCCGGGGGGGGGGGGGGCTCTTAAGTAAGAGACCTCCTTTCTGCTTTCTTTCTTTCTAAAACGCCATAGAACATAAGCAACATGTCACCACCTTTGCAACAACAACCTCAGACATCTGAAAAGAAACTCTCCGGTGGTGAGAAGCTCTTCGTATTTAGCGCGAAAACGGCATTGTTTTACAGTTACATAATCCATTTCCACACAGTGAATTAAGATGTTAGATGTGTGAAAAGTAGGTCTTGTTATTGCCGGGGCTGCATCCCCGCGGCATGATACTGGCGCTCAGCGGAGGGTGAGACGGCTCCGCGACTCACTGACGCCAGGCCGAGCAGACCCAAGACAGGCAGAGAGAGGAGGCACACACACGCGCGCACACACATACACACACAGAGGGAGCGAGAGAGAGAGAGAGCAGCAGAGAAAGAAAAGGTACTGTAAACTTTTTGTTTTCGTTTTCAATATGCTAAATGAGAAGTTTCTTTATCTGTATTTTCACCTGTTGTAGTGTGCATGGCTCTGTTTGTAGGGAAGTAGATCCCAACGGTTATCAACTCAACAGTGTGTCAGTTGGCAGCTTCAAACTTTTTCTTCCTTTTACTCACAGTTTCAGACTGGAGCTGCACATTTAGCCACATTTTCATGAAGGTGCAAGCTAATTGTTAAGGCTTCGTGTTAAAAACATCAGTGTTTTGATAAATAACTATAGGAATCTTGTAATAATGCAGGATACCTTACTGTAGGCTATAGTACAGAAAAGGAGTACGTTTTTAAAAGAAATACTGTACAAGTTCTGCTTTTGGACACTAAAAACACTATTATTTGGGGTAAAATCACTCTTAAGCTGGTATCAGTGGAAGAACTAGTAAATGAATAGGCATAGTGCTGTACACAGTGATTATCCAGTAGGTGAAAGATGAAACTGCAGTTATTAAACACATGGTATGGGGCTATTTGGTTCATTAAGCTACAGGATGTGACATTGCATGGCCTATGAAATGTCAGAAAATTGTGAAAAATGCTCATGACAATTTAAAAGGCCAATGTCCCAAGATGTCTTCAAATTGTTAAAAGATTTTCAATGATATGAAACACAGATAGGCAGCAAATCCTTACATTTCTCTGAATATTTAGCATTTTTTCCTAAGTGATAAATATTAACATTTTAGCTCTATAATATATATATTATACATATGACATATTATATTTTGATGTCACTGACCCAGTGTATAAGAAAGTATACATGCAGTAGCCTATAGTCCACCACTCCGGTTAGAAATTCCCACATGCCATCCCTTTACATCTTGCCATATTTGTTTTTTAAGTTTTCATAATTTCACTGACTTTTGGCTGGCGCAGACTTGCTGAGGCTATATCAACTGGTGCACCAGTGTGCTGCAAAGGACATGTGTGTGGTTTTAGTTATGTCAATGTGTTTATGAATTTGTGTCTATAAATGTGTATGTGAGAGAGAGAGGGACAGTGAAAGAGAGCGCGCGAGAGAGAGAGACCTACAGCAGCTAAGGCTAGATCTCCTGACATTATTGAAGATGACATATCAGATTACCCAAAGGACAGGAATTTGTCCTTGTCCGTGATTTACTTCCAATTGTTTTATCGTTCCTGCATTCTCAGGGTATGCGGCTTTAAATTTGGTTTGAAAATTAAACAAATGGTGTTTTCATGGGATTGAAATGACTGGGTTAGTTTTACGTCAGGATGAAGCCTCTTTAATAAATGGCAGTGCAGATGTGATTGTCAGATGATTTTATCAACTTCATTTCCTTATACTTACAAAACATAACATTATATTTGCCTCTTTATACCATCAAACATTACAATATATCTATCTATCTGTCTATCTATCTACAGTATCTATCTATCTATGACCATAGCAAAGGCAAAAAAACTACTCAACAACAAGGTGTAAATATAGGTTAGCAGCATTCCTGTATCCAGAGAGTCAGTCACAACAGTAGTGAACAACGTCAAAACCCTCCCGTGTGTCTGTACGGCCCGGACAACACAGCCTGCCATGTGTCGGGGTGAGGTGTCCACCCTAACACAACACTGAGTGCCAAGCATGGTTGAGATAGCTGCTTGAAACCCCATGTGTTTGCTAGTTATGTCTGCAGTCGTGTGTGGGACTGGTGTGTCTGGGACAAAAGAATCTGATCCCAAATCAGCCTTATTGAAAGTCAGGACAATACTGTCCCTAGGGCTGGGCGATAAAACGATAACGATATGTATCGCGATAGACATGTAATCAATATCAATAAAAAATGCGCTCGATAAAAGTTCGATAATTTTTTTTTTTTTTTTTTTTTTTTTCTTCGTCGGAAGAAACCATGAGAAACCAGAGGTTTCAAAGCAAGTTTGGTTGCATGAACAAAGGCACTCGCTCTCTGGTAGCCTAGCAACGTAGGGAGTGACACGCTAACAGCCAATCATGTAACAGTATTGTGTTTGGTTGCGCCATATCGTTGTCTCGTGTTGGATTCTTCAATAACAGAACTGCCGTGGAGTGATAAGTAGAAAATGCGTGAAGCAGCGAGCGCGGAAGTTCTTGATGAAACGGGAAACGTCAGCTCGCCAATATGGCAGTTTTTTGGATTTTATAAGTCTGACCGTAGTCAGACCAATGTCGTCTGCAAATTATGCAAGACCATCGTCCGCACCGCAAACCTTTTTTTACCACTTTAGCCGCGCTCAACCTTTGGAGCACAGCCGTATTCGCCAGCAACGTCCAACAACATCTGCAGCTGGAACCCCGCACAAGCAGCAGAGCACCACGGAGAGGTACTCTCAGTGCCTTATGACTGTAAAAGCTAAACGGTACAAATAAATAACGGAGGCAGTGGCATATCATATAGGCAAAGACATGCTTCCGCTGAGCACCCCCCCACCATGTACGGTTTAGGCTGTACCGTGACTGTTAGACGGAGAAAAATAATAACTGTTACTGTGCTGTACCAGGTTTGTTTTTTATGTTACAGATGTAAAGTCTACCTCCGTTTTATTTCAATTTCTCCTATGTTTACAAAACACTGCACATATTTTAAAACACTTCATTCACCAGAAGTGTTCATTGTGATTTTAGACTTATGTTTACATTTGAATTATTTGAGTGTTTTCCATGGTTGTGTTGACATTTCTGCTTTTATAACTGAGAGGATTATAATCGGAGGAAGGTTAAGCTTAAAATAAAAACGTTTAAATTGAATACATTTTTTTCTCCTGGTCCTTATTTTAAATAGGTCATAAAAAATATCAATAATTATCGATATCGACTGATATGAAACACTTATATCGTGATACAGTTTTCAGCCATATCGCCCAGCCCTAACTGTCCCCAATCAGAAGTTGTTTTGTTGTGTTTTCCATGTCATGCTAGAAGAAGTGTGACTTGCTAGAAGTCTCTTACTTGTATATGCCAGTGTAATCTTTTCTAGGTCAGAGCTGTGGGGACAGTGACCCCAGTGAGTTTAAGGAGCCTCCCAGGTCAAAGCCATGTCTAGTCACTAAGGGCAGCACCTCATGTCTGACTGTGGTTATTTCAAGCTTTGCTCTTCGACTGTTTCATAAGACACGAGTGGCTGTGGTAAATATCTGCATTTGCTGGCTACTAGGGCTGGCTATTGAGTCTCAATACTTTTTTGGAACCAATTGATTGATAAATCAGCCAATATTAGATTATTGCAAATACTGTATATTACCGTATAGGCTATGTTGGCCAATACTTAGCAATAAATTGCATTACAGAAATTCTAAAGATAGAAGTTTATCCACTAGAGATCTATGACGGACTTGTTTTTCAACTGTAAGATGTCCCACTCTGTATGTACTTTAGTCACAATTCTTTTAAGGAATCCAGTTAAACATGATTTGAAATTTGTGTTCATGTTCTTTGATCACATAGTTCCTGGTTAAGTTCAATTTTGTCTATTTATTTTTGAATATTGTATTTAGGCAGTTATTGTGCAGCTGCTTTTGTTTAGACACTTTTTAATATTTGAGAAGTTTGACTTCTGTTTATTGAAAAAAAAAAGGTTTTTGTCTACTGGGACTGCAGCTGGTAAGATTATATTCATTGTTGATTAATCTGCCGAGCTTGTTGGGTGAATCATTTATTCTATAAAATATAAAAAAAATAGAGAAACATGCTCAGCACAATTTTCCAGAGCCCAAGATGACATCTTCTAATTGTTTATTTTGTCTGACTAACAGTCCAAACCCCAAATATAGTCAATCTACAAAGATGTAAAACCGTTAAGTAGCTCATAACTCAAGTGATATTGAACTTTGCGATAGCTGCTATTCTGGAGATGCTTTCATACGTCATTGCTGCATTGCTATGATTTGTATTTATAAAAAAGCATATCTATTGCTTCCTGTAGTGTGACTCTTTACTCAGCAACGACCCATGAAGGCACTTCACAGAGACCAGATATAAGAGTGTTTTCCATCATCTCTCTCTCTCTCTCTCTCTCTCTCTCTCCAAAACAATCACTCTCTGGCTTTGCCGTCACTCTCACTTTCGTCCTCTTTTTCTCTTTCTGCATCCCCCCCTCTCTCTTTATCTACCACTCTCTCTCTTCCTGCACTCCTCTGTTTATAGCCAGTGACTCCATTGAGCAGGGGCTAATGGAGGCCCCATCCAGGACCCTGCTGATAAATAATGTAGCTTCTTTATAATGCTCCGTCCCTGGGGAGGGTCCAGAGAGCATCATTACTGCCTCCTCATCCTACACAGCCCAGTCCTAAATTGATTAACAGACACTGGAGCGGTGCAAAATGATCCATGGGGCTAGTGTAGTGGCTAACAGCTCGCATCAGGTGGGTCAAAGCCTCCGCCTGTCAGTGTCGCATGATCCCATTCTGTGCTCCCATTAGCCTCAGACTCTGTCCTGTGGGCTAATGGCTGATGGCCATAACAAGCTATTGCTAACACAATAGCAAGAGAGCACTGCCCGGCCTCAGCTGTAGGGAATGTCAGAGTGGTTTTTATGGAGCTGTTGTGTAAATGATGGTGTGTGTTTCAGCTTTTATAGGGAGGAGAGCAGCGGCCAACGCCACTGCCGGCATCTGTGTGTCTCTTCATTGACTGTGTGAGACATGGGTGATGAGGCTCAAAGGTTGATGACTACATATAGATATTTGATGCAAGTAATAGCCTACATATATATTGATGGAGCTCACTGAGTCATGTATTTAGGGAAGAGAATTAGTGCTAAAACGATAAGTCAATCGATAGAGAATTAATCCCTGATCAATGATAATCAGTTAATCGCTCAAGTCATCTTATCTATCTCCCAAACATTGCTGCTTTTCTCTGTTTTGTGTTGTTGTAAATCGAATACATTTGTGTTTTGGGCTGTTTTGGAACATTTTTATCTTTTAAATCAGAAATCAGATAACATAAATCAGGAAGTAACACAAAATGGCATTTCAGTATGGTTATGGGAGTATTAGTGATCAGCTGAGTGAAGACTGCTAGAATCAAGATCTTTAGAAGGCGACAAGATAAAGGTCTTTTATTTTGCATTTAGATTAGATCCGACAGACCAGCTGCAAAACTGCCTGCATGTGAACACCAAGTCTATTTAAAGTGAAGTTTTCAGAGAGTCATTCGGAAAGTTGGTGCACAAAAAGCCTGTTTATGTCATGCGAATATCCTAGTCTATACATAGGTATAGGAACAGAGAGGCACAATGGCGCCTTTATATTTTGACTGCCTCACAGACAACTCTAAACTAGCATTGTCCTAAGAACCAACACAAAGCCATATCAGACCCTTTAAATAAGCATGCAGTCAAGCCAGCAGTCAGATAGTTCTAACTGTCAGGGTTGGAAATATCCAAGAGATATGGTCTCCAGCTGCTGCAGAATGACAGCAGAGGATTGTGAAACCTGCTCCAGATGTTACAGTACAGAACTTTCTGGAATAGTCCATCTGAAATGGATTAAATGTTTTTCTGCAGCTAGCCTTGAACTTGTGCTGATAGCGCTGGCTGTTACTGAGAGGCCATCAGAGCAGCTTTGTGGCTGGAAGTGGATCAAAAAGACTCCCTGTATGTCTGGCCGGTGACCGTGGTACAAAGATGATTTTGCAGTTATTGCCTTTTGAACTTTATGTTGTTTTGTTCTTCTCCACACTCGCGTTCATGTACGTCTTTTGCTTTGTGTGAAGATTAGCTTTTGAACATTTTGAAATGATATTATACTAACAATAATGAGAATAGCTACTGTATATGGTAAATGTAGGATGAGACAACACCAGCACGGAAATCCCCAAACTTTGGAACAAGGGGGCGAGCAGAGGCCATACCCTTGACATTTCTGATTACAGTTGGGTATTGAACCTCCATACCATACTTTCTTGGTACTTAATGAAATGTGTGCGTTGCTGTCACATATCAAAAGCAGGAATTAAATGTTTGGTCAGATTTGTAACCTTGCTTAGAAATGATTCATTGAAAAGTCAATCAAAAGAAAATCAATCTGTTTTTTATAATTGATGAATCGTTCATGTCCTTTTTCAAGCAAAAAGGTAAAACATTGGATGGTTTCAACTCCTCAAATCTTTTGGTTTTTGAAAATATCGAGCAATTTGAATGTTAGTTTTGGCTCTGGGAACTTGTGATGGACATTTTTCATTATTTTGTGATGTTGTATAGACAAACAATATGTAAATGAATCGTTAGCTATTAGAGTAGTCGTTCATTTTATTTGCGTATTTTTTGACAGACTGATTTTAGTCAGTTTGTTCAGACAAATTTCTTGTATGGCTGCTTGTGTTTAGACAACATTTAACATTAGTAGACAACATGTTTATATTCCTCAAAATTAGGTGTCAAAAGAAGGTTTAAAAGTAATTGGTCTTGGTACCAGTCAGGCATTTTATCGCCCTTAGTATCAAAATATTACAAAAAATACCCAACCCTAATAATGAAAATAGTTTTTAGTCTTTGAAATGTGAGGCACCATTACTGCAATAAAGCTACTTCAATGCCTAAACAGGCGGGAACAGAGGCCACGCCCATAATATTTCTGATCCATCCTCCTCCCCTCTTAACAGTTTCACAGAAAAGGAAACCGGAGAAAGAGCGAGAAAGGAAGATGAAAGTCAGGGGTGGCCAGTTTAGGAAACTGTCTTTTTCTCTCCCACCCTGCACCTGTGGAAAAACCTGCAGCTCTCAGCAAGAGGAAGTGATGTCGCTGCTGTGCGGGCGATGACAGAAATGAAGACATAACTAACACAGCCTGTTTCCTGTCTCTGTGATGGTTAAAAGTGGTTCTCTTAGGATGCTAGTAGCTTGTGATATCATAGTGGGGTCTTGGGGCACAAGTGATATCAGTGTTGAGATATGTTTTCACTTGATCTGTCTCTCTCTCTCTCTCACACACACACACACACACACACACACACACAAGCATATGCAGCTCCAGTGTCCCCTCCCTTGTACGTTAGTTGTTCAGCGTCACTTTTGATAAGCCAATGTGATTCGGGTGGCTAAGCTAAGTATAGGTACCGCTTGCTGCTTTCCTGTCAATGTGGTTAGCAATAGTAAGAGTCCAGGGCCCCCACAACACACACTACACACAAACACACACACATGTTGTAAACAGCACCTGTTCTCATCAAACTTCCCTGCCCGTTTGTCAGTATGAAGTAGCCTACACATGCAGTAGCTGACAAAGATAGAAATGGCTATTTATCCCATAATCTGAAAGGCCAAGAATAACTACAGAGCGGTCTTAATGATGTATTTGTTCCTGCTCGTAGGAAATTCAATATACTGCAGGCTTTACTGTAGAGAGTGATGCATCCTCACCCATGAGTCAGTGCGGATAAAAGGTGGTGGATTTCTGACAAGCTGTTATTTGATTGTAGGATTGCATCTGAACATTTGTGCAAAGCCAAACCTCAACCATAACTATGTTTTTATCTCCCCTAATTGCATTCAGAAAAAAAAAAAAAAAACTTAACAAGAAGGTGGAACCGGGAGAGCTCAATGTGCTCTTGTTTTCCGTTTTAAAAGCTAGAATGTGTGTACGTCCTGGCTACTGAATTGGTCCTGTGGGACCCCAGTGAATGGGCACATTTATCCTGGGGTCCACATGCACTTCCCTTTTATTGTCCTGCACATTGCCAGATTCCTGCCCAAAACCAGTGTTTGTTGGTTGGTGGTGCTAAAGCTTTATAGAACATTTGCCTCAGCAGGCTGCTCATTGAAAGTCTCCATCTGAAAGACCTTTTCAAATTTCACATCTCTGCAGAGTCGTCAGGCAAACACTTGTTTTGCTCTAGCTGCTACCAAGTTGTGTTTGTGATAGCATCATAGAGGATTTCAAAATCTTTGAATTATAGTCGTATCAAGTAAATCTATGGGTTTGCCTGATTGTAACTCCTTACAAAAACTCTAAATTTGGTGTTGTTTGGTGCAGTGTTGAAACAATTAGTTGATTAAATGATTAGTCTCTCTTTGTCTGTTTTACAGTATATCATTGTAAATCTGGCCCTAGGAAAATGTGAGGGGCATTTTCTTAAAATTGACCGACTTTATTATTATTTTAATAATTTATTTGAGAATTGATTAATTGCTAATGAACATGATCATAACTTGCAGCTAAAGCTGTCAGTCAATTAATAAATGTTTTGTACTGATGTTCAGACAAGAACAAATTTTAAGACATAAATTTGGGTTCTTTGAAAACTTTTACTATTTTTACTGACGATTTATAGGCCAAACAATTTGAGCTGCCATATAGCTACTGTGTGAAATAGATGTTAAAGAAATGGACAGGGTGGCAGATTTAACCTGTGAAAGAGTATACATGTCTGCAAACTTTGAATCAGGTGTTAAACCTGCAGGCCAAATTCCTGCAGGTTGTGTAGGCTACATACTGTATTTTAAGTCCTTTACCGTAAATGACATTAGTGAGTGGTGGTAATGTGGCAAGCCATACGGACAGGAAGCTATCCAGAGAATGCCTGGTTGCAGCTGATGTTCAGAGGAGGGTGTCCGTTGTGACTCCTCTGCCAGTTTCCCAGAAGCTATGACAGGCATGGCCATAACAGCTTTAATGGTGACATCATCGCCTTATCAAGGGTTCTGGCAATCTTCTGGTGGGACGCCAGTGTTGCTAGTGAGGCAGAAGGGGGGAGACGTTAATGTGTACCATAGTTGCTACAATTTTGGTAGAGAAAGGACACAGCAAGCAGGACTGATCTGCAGAAGTGTGTTTGAAATCTCTTAATTTTTACTGATAGATGCTAACCTACCGCTCCTTTTCTTCTAGTAAGTGACTGTCAAGAGGACCTGATCTTACATCTTGGAAGCTGAGGATTATCTGAAACTCCAAAAGGACAAACACACATTTTACCCTGTCTCTTCTAAGGCTGAACTGTCCACCACCGCTGCTCACACTTCTTTTGGACAGAAAGGAGAGGGGAGGAGGGCGGCTTGTCCAACATGAACGTCACCTCACTCTTCTCCTTCACCAGCCCGGCGGTCAAACGGCTGCTGGGTTGGAAGCAGGGAGACGAGGAAGAGAAATGGGCAGAAAAGGCCGTGGATGCTCTGGTTAAGAAACTGAAAAAGAAGAAAGGAGCCATGGAGGAGCTGGAGAGAGCCCTCAGCTGCCCAGGTCAGCCCAGTAACTGTGTGACAATCCCCCGCTCCCTGGATGGACGGCTGCAGGTGTCCCATAGGAAAGGTCTGCCCCATGTCATTTATTGTCGGGTGTGGCGCTGGCCCGACCTGCAGTCTCACCACGAGCTGAAGGCCCTGGAGTGCTGCGAGTACCCCTTTGGCTCCAAACAGAAGGATGTGTGTATAAACCCCTACCACTACAAACGAGTGGACAGTCCAGGTGAGTGGTGTGATCCTAAAATAATTAGGGATGCACCGATCCTATCAGGGCCAGTACTGACCTTGTTAAGTGAATTATGTGACGGACCCACATTGTCAGTGTTTTCATAAAACCACAATCAGTTACATTTATTTAGTCACGGCATTCCTTGTGTTACCTTACATAAGAATGATTCCTATGAGTTTCACACAAATCTGGGAGAAATAGAGCAATGGCAGATACTCTGAGTTGAGGTAAAGCTGGACCGGTGCATTCTTAGAAATTACATCACAGATGCTGACACACGGTATCTTCTATCTGTTTTCTGAAAGTCTTTTTATCTGTTCAAAATGACAAGAAAAAACATCACACACCTTTTATTTAAAAGACTGATATGCAAAATATTAAAATCTAATTCAAATAAAATCAGGATGAGCATTCCGATAAAACTATGTTTGTTGTGTATTAACTTACAATGTTAGAAGAGATTTATAAAAAGATTCCAGAGCGCTGGGGCCTTCACTGCAAAGGTAGTGCAGAAACAAAACAAATCAAACACTACTTGGCCTCTCACTAAACAGAAAATAAGGGTCAGCTGACAAGATAGAAACAGCTGTGTGCAGGGTGCTAAGTGTGTAAAGGGCCAAGTGTGTGTGTGTGTGTGTGTGTGTGTGTGTGTGTGTGTGTGTGTGTGTGTGTGTGTGTGTGTGTGTGTGTGTGTGTGTGTGTGTGTGTGTGTGTGTGTGTGTGTGTGTGTGTGTGTGTGCGTGCGTGTGTGGGTGTGTGTGGAGCAAGAAATTCCATCTGAGGGAGAATGGGGGCTTTGTTTTAGGCATGCTCTGTGCTGCTAGTTTTTTTTAACATTTGTACACACATGTAGACACACCCACCCACACGCACACTCTCTCACACACACACACACACACACACACACACACACACACACACCCACCCACACGCACACTCTCTCACACACACACACACACACACACACACACACACACACACACACACACACACACACACACACACACACACACACACACACACAGTTTCTCTGAGGATAGCTGGAACAGGAAGCCAGTCACCCACACACAATGGGAGGAAAGAGTTGTTGCCTGCCTTGCACACTTTTTGTTTTAGCAGCGGGTGGAAGACGGAGGGCTAAGGTGATTAAACCCCACAGCACCTGTCTGTCCACACCGACCCCTCCCCTTCTCCCCTAACACTGCCCGCCTACACACACATCCTGTCAATCTCCCTTCACTATTCAACCAACACCTGCTCCACATATAACCTTTGAAATAAACTGCTACATTGATGCATCGGGCTACCTGCAGGAACACTGACAGCAGCGCGGGCCCTGTCGAAAATTTCAGCACCAGCTTTATTTATCTGCGCAGGTATTTATAAACACAAGTGGAGCATATCGCTGTGGTTTCTATGTACTGCACCTGAATTCACATCAGCCTCACATCAGCCAGGATATTTAGCAAGTGATGAATTCCTCGAGAATGGCTCGCCTCAAAATGTCTTTTCAGAGCAGAAGCCTGAGAGTCTGGGCCAAATACTGCTGGCTAAGACTAACAGGAAACTGACATTTGATAAATGCAGGGACATCTGCACTAAGAATGCATGTGAGTGCCAGAAAGATATTTTCTTTTATTATGGAATCAAATCACTGGTTGTATGGATAGGTCAATTATCACAGTAGCCAAGTCACATACATCACAAAACAATAAGATGAAGAGACCTAAGGAGGCAGGTAAGAAACAAAATAGAATAAATTATACAACATAAAGTACTGCAATACAAACCCTATACGTCCTGCTCATTGATTTACAACATTGACCTACAATAGCTCATGCACCCAGAGATGTTAAAGGGAGAGCTACCATGGTATTTAACAGTATGGTGGACACATTTAGATTGTCTCACGGTTTATGACATTGTATCACTTACTCCTAATCAGAACAGAAAAAAAACAGTGTGCTACAAGTTTTCTAAAGTCATTGTAATAGTGCTAAGTGGATAAACTACAAAAAAAGAGCTTTAAAGCTTTCTATCAAATCAGTGGTTGGTTTGACTTTAACATTTGAGTTAAAGGATCTAAACACACTGCAAAAACACATAATGATTGGTTGCAGAACTTCTGATGCATCAAAGCACTTCATGTTTTAACCATTTTGATGTCTTTCTCAGTGCTGCCCCCTGTGTTGGTACCGAGGAACAGCGAGTTCAACGCCAAGCATACAATGTTGCCTCGCTTCCGCAACCCTCTACAACAGAATGAGCCGCACATGCCGCAAAATGCCACCTTCCCAGAATCATTTGCTCAGGCCAACACAATGCCCCCCAATTTCCCCAATTCGCCGGGAAACAGCTTCCCAAACTCGCCAGGAAGCGGCAGCAGCAGCAGCGCCACGTTCCCTCATTCACCATCCAGCTCTGACCCCGGCAGTCCATTCCAGATGCCAGGTGAGATCCAACAGTGAACCTTTCTCCATTTTTCTTCATTTTCCTCTGTACTGAACAACAACAACTCACTTCTCTGCTCTTTGTTTTTGCCTCCTTCCTGATGCAGAGACTCCCCCTCCTGTCTACATGCCCCCAGAGGAGCAGATGACTCAGGATTGCCCCCAGCCAATGGACACCAACCTCCTGGCTCCACCCTTGCCTCTAGAGAGTAACAACCGGCCAGGTAACCATGGCAGTTACGATCTCACATACTTACTCCCGTCCTTGTGCTCACAGTGATATCATCCACATAATAATGTTTGCACCTGCTCGCCTTGATCTGCAGGTGCAAAGATTTCTGGGAAGTCTGGTTGTTTTTAAAGCTTTTTTTCTATTGTGGTCAAAATCCAAATCCAAAATAGAAAGAAAAAGCGCGTTGAGTTGGTATGCCATATCCTGGACAGATAAAACCTGAACAGTGTGTGGAAAGGATCTGTTAGTATACAGTGAGGCTCTGTTTGTGGGTGTGAGCCCCTGGGAAGCTCAAAGCCTCAGCAAATTAAGCCAGGCCTCAGAGCAGTTTTATGAGGTCTATAAAAGCTGGGGCTTATGTCATCTCTGCTGGTGGTAATGACTTGAAACTCGTTAACGGTAAGATTCACTAATTACCTCCAACTTTCAGATCTGAAATGTGGTGTATAATTGCTGCTATCTCGGCTTTGTGGTTTTGACTTTATTGTGCTAGAGACACATCTGAACCCTGCATTCATGAATACGCATTAGACGATACAGAACAATGGACATGTACAGAGCCATCTGATTTAAAGGGTAATTTTCATAGTTTCTATTAGTAATAAGAATTATACTTGCTAAGTTAATGGGTGGGATCTGAGAACCCAGAAACATTACTAAAAGTCAAAACAAACCCCCAGGTTAGATAACTTAACATGGAAGAGAAAAAAAGTGAATTGTAAAATGATTATCTTCCATCACAGCTACAGACTGACTACCTGGAACAACTGTTACCTATTGTACACATTTTTAACTAATGTTTAACACTATGTACAGTAGGGATTGTTAGCAACATATATCAGGTGGTTCCCAACTTTGTTTGCTTGTGACACCTTTATACAAAGCAATGTCTATGAGTTGCAAGCAGTGCAATCAAAGATTGATTTTCCCTTCTCAGGATGATTTTTAGAGGCATTAAGAGGTGAAATATTTAAGAAGAATATTCAAAGAAATAATAAAAACAAGCAATTTTGTTTAGCAGAATTTCATCTTTTCTCATTTCATATCCTGGTAATAATTTCACAACCCCTAATCTATTAATTCATGTTGTGACTGCAAGCCACTGGCTAACTTGTTGCCTTGTTCACAACCTGTCTGATTGACTTTTGTGTTCCTGTTTCATGCCCCATGGAACTTGGTTGTAACAATGTCGCCACGTTCTCAAATCTCAGGAATTACTTTGGTGAGCATGATGTTATCACAACCGATACGGAACTAGACCCAAGTTTTAATAAACCAAACCTTTTCATAAATGGTTAAATTTTACATCAACAACAAATCATGCAGGTGTTTGCAGTTAAAATATTCTCGCCTCACATTGGAATAACCGCTGGACTTCTGTCTGAACTTTAGCTTTACACACCTGACCAACAAAATATTTGTACTTTTTTATGATCATGCATCCAAGGCCCAAAACTTCTGCCCACACATGGTAACAGCAGTAGCAAGAAAGGCTGTTGAAATGTTTGCTGGAAGTGTGAGTTTAGGGAGTTTTTTTAGTTCTTTTCCACAAGCTGCATCCTGTACAGGGGAGCTGGTTTCTATTGTAAAACAGCTCTGGGAAGGGGACAGACAAAACACACCTGCTAGCCAGTGCCACGCTACAGAGGAAGTTTGGGAGAAGTATGTGCTTAGATAAACATGATTTATTCGTCTCTCTCAGAGTGGGTGAGGCCAGCTGGCACTGGCTCAGAGAGAATGGCCAGGCACCTTCTATTGACTGTTTTTCTGCTCAATAAAGGCTGGCACACAGACCTCAGACGGTAGGCATACTTTAGGATGCGTCTGCATTGATTTTGATCAGCATACATGTACACAAATGTAGCCAGTGGGTCCTATATATTTATTCAAATCACTGTTATGGGCTATGGGGAACAATTTGGAAGAAATAATTGTGCGGATGTGTAAGATTTACAGCTGAGCCTCTGTAGCATCAGTGGCTCCTTGCAGCTTGTCTGCACAGAAGTCTGCTCAGAGGAGTCTTAAATGTGCATTAAATGTGTCTGCGTGTACAGTGTACTCAGCTCACTCCTGTGACTGTTAATGTGTTTCCTGCGCAGATGTGCAGCCCGTGGCCTATGAGGAACCCAAGCACTGGTGCTCTATTGTTTACTATGAGCTCAACAATCGGGTTGGAGAGGCGTTCCAGGCGTCCTCCACCAGCGTGCTCGTTGATGGCTTCACAGATCCCTCCAACAACCGCAACCGATTTTGCCTCGGCCTGCTCTCCAACGTCAACCGTAACTCCACCATTGAAAACACCAGGCGGCACATCGGCAAAGGTGCGGTATGGGAAGCCTGTCAATTAATGCAATGCACCGACTGTCAGCAGACAAGACTAAATCAATTCATGTTGTCAATAAGAACAATAACAACAAATTGAGTAAACATTTTAGTGTATTGATTTTAAGATGATCACACTGATGTTGGTATTTGATGATGAAAGTGACACAACAGCTCTGCTTCTCCAGGTGACCAACACTTTATTCTCTCCTGCTTCCTCTCAGGTGTCCATCTGTATTATGTTGGTGGGGAGGTGTATGCAGAATGTCTGAGTGATAGCAGTATCTTCGTCCAGAGTCGTAACTGTAACTTCCACCACGGCTTCCATCCAACAACTGTCTGTAAGATTCCCAGCGGCTGCAGCCTGAAAATCTTCAACAACCAGGAGTTTGCTGAGCTGCTGGCCCAGTCCGTCAACCACGGCTTCGAGGCCGTTTATGAGCTCACCAAGATGTGTACCATCCGCATGAGCTTCGTTAAAGTACGCTGATCAGATTATGCAATGTTACATTTTGGGATTGTCTTCCTATATTTAGTATGAACTGACTTGATCGCATTTTACAGTTGAGTCCCTGTTAATACTTAGTATCAATGTGCCCATTGTTTTTTTAAGACATCTCGGTGTTCATACATTTTGATCATAAATAAGTTTATTTAAAGGTGGGGTCTGCGATTCTGGAAAAAGATTGTTGATATTTGAACTCAACAACCAAACAAATACATCCCTCCTGTCAGAACTTTAGCATGGGACAGATTTACCTTCCCTCTCGCTCCGACTGCCTTTCTCTCCCCTGTCCTGTGCAAGAGCACATACGGAAAAGTGTTGTGTGGTTCATCCGAGCCACTTTGTTTGTTTTGCATTTACAGAGCCAGGACTGTGTATGAACACTGCATATTTTTTGAAGCTCACTCACAGAATGGACAGTAGCAGACCGTGAGGAGATATTCGCTGAATTTAACAAAAAGTGTACTGGGTTAGAATCTCACACTCCACCTTTAAGTGACCATTGGATTTAAAAAAACACAAACAATTTTGAATTTTGAATAACATCTGCTCCAAAATGAAAGTTACAGGCAAGAGAAGCATCAGTGCACATGACGCTAGTTAACATTACACTTGTAAACACGGTTAAAATGCAAAAGGGTCTAACATGTGGCTTTATTACACTAGAAAGGAGTCCAACACCAGGACATATAACTAAAGACACAAAGTAGACTAGCTGCCAGAGTCAGAGTTGTAGGGTGCGTTCAATTGCACCTTGTAAGCTCATGGCGCATTCAAGTATACCTCGAGAAAGTCAAGCTGTTGTTGTAAAGTACCCTTCTGCCATCTAGTGGTTCTTCTTATTGTTGTTTAAGATAAGGTAAGATAAAATAGACTTTATTAATCCCGCACTGGGGGAAATTCCTGCGCTACAGCAGCTCAAAAGAAAAAATGTACACACATCAGAATAACACAAATACACATTAAGTAGACATAGGTGAAAAAATATACATTAAGTATAAGAAATAGAAAAAAATAGAATTAGTTATAACAGCAATTGATTGGTGAAATAAGTGGTTGTTATTTTAAATACATTATATAAAGTTGACGGTATGGCCTTAGCAATAAACAAGCCGTTCCTTAATGTTGCCAACTGTCGTTTGGACCTTCTTTCTTTTTTTTGTGAATATTGTTCACACACTTTTTAGGCACGGCACTGTTTTAAAAGTATGGTTTTAGAACCGGTATAGGAGAAACCCAAACAATACCCAACCATACTACAGTAATAAGTACTTCATTTGTGGTTTCTACTCACTTTCTCTATTTTATATCACGTGATGCACCTTTTCAATGAAAATCAATATAAACCCATCAGATATTCTAATAACCTTTTTCTGAATTGAGTATACATTTCAATAATAATAATAATTATAACAATAATAACAGGGGGACATTTTGGGACATTTTGATACAAAGTACAATCTTAACATGGACTCAACACCAACACTGGACAGTCAAAATATAATTTGAATGAGTCTTAAAAGTTAGGAACATGTACAACATGAACTAATACAAAATTCTAAATGATGTGTTTTCATGTGTGTTGCAGGGCTGGGGAGCAGAGTACCACCGCCAGGATGTGACCAGCACACCCTGCTGGATTGAGATTCACCTGCATGGTCCCCTGCAGTGGTTGGATAAGGTGCTAACCCAGATGGGCTCCCCCCACAACCCTATATCCTCCGTCTCATAGGTTTCACTGTCCTCAGCCCCATAGCTGTCCATACCCCAGCATTTTGGTTTAAGCAGCAAGAATAGGGTCACAGATTGACTTGTGGTTCAGCCAGTCTGCATTTTCAGATAACTGAGGTTTTGACTGAAACACAAGCTGATCTAGGACCAGTAGGGCTGGGCAGGTTGTTAAATGGGTCGGTTTGTTCTCTACTTGAAGGATGTCTGAATTGGGCACATTTACAGTCTGGGAGAGGAGTAAGTAAAGTGAGCGTGATGCAACTGGAAGATACTTGATCTTTGTGACCAACTGTAATAATTAGACCATCACACTCATCATGACGCAAGTATCCTCCCTGATCTTGCTCCAACAAGGACTCTTTTTCATTGTTCTATTATTCTGACTCATTACTAGTTTTCATCTAAATATTCCCTCTGAAATCCAGATATATACGTGTGTAGTAACAATAATTATGGGACATTCCAGGTCACCAAAATTGCAGTCGGCTGCTGTCTACTCCCTGACTGCAATGAGGTTGGCATGAAATGTACTTACGGCATGTAAAAAGTTAGCAGGAACTTGGAGGTTGACCAGTATGACTGAAAAATGTCATCATTCAAATCATCTCCAGATACTTAAGCAAGTAAGCTGTTTCCTCAAAATGTTCTTTTTTTAGGCTAATAAATAAAAGCAGTACAAAGTTCTTAGAAAAATAAAATCCCATCTAACAGATCATGAAAAATAATATGCTAATAAGTGGGCAAAATTAGGGGGAGTTTGAGAGTTTAGAGTGGGGTTTAGTGTGGGGCATTGCACTAAAAGGGCATTTCAGATTATTGAGAAAAAAGACTTGTTTAAATGTTGCTCATCTTGTGTTACACTCGTGTTTCAAATGGATTAAAAAAAAAGAATAGTGTTTAGACATATTCACTATTAGAATATGTGCTGTGCAGTCTGGTTTTGCAAAGCATAGTTTGGTTAGTGTAGTGTTACACATTTAAGACTGGTAGCTGAACACCACATGAAGCAGAGTGTAGTTTGTCCCTTGCTGTATACTCTGCAGAAAAATCTGATGTATCAAATATGAGTCACATTAAGGACATCAATATTTCAGTGACTGTGCTTCATTCTCTTATTACAAAACGTGTTAAATGACTGATATGGGAAAATGTTGAGCATTCAAATTTTAATTGTCGACTGAGAAAAGGGTATCAGTTAGTTTTTTTTATTAAATGCAGATTTTGCCATTCAATTCTTTTATGCTTTGAGCAATCCTCTTTGCTATTAAACTGTATTACTCTTTACATTCTTTTTGTATTTTTTGAACATTTCTGTTTTGTTTGTCTGCACTTTCACACATTGCCTCTTTGTTTTTGTTTTCTCCTTTGTGGTTTTGCTCAGTAAAACTCCCAGAAAAGCAGTTTTATTCCATGAATATCAAGCCTCTACTGGAAGATTCAATAAATTTGTTTCATTACTTTGCAATATCTCTGTCTCTTTTATGAACACTGTGTCAGGGCATGTGTGTGCCTGTGTGTGTATCTGTGTGTTTTTGTGTGCCTGTCTGTTTAATTACAGGCCACCCATTCTAAGGAAATATGCATCTCGTTATTGTCAGGGACTTTCAAAAACATAAACCACTGTGTATGTGTGTGTGTGTGTGTGGACGTAGACCTTCAATTAGGGAGGCACAACAATTACAAGTGCATCTGAAAGCCAACTGCACTAATGTTAAGCGTAATTGCATTTTCCAGGAAAATGCATGAAATAATGTGTTCTCCTTTGTTTTATGGGGCACATTGTGACAGTACTGGAACAGTTAAAACAATCTTCCCCTGGAAATCACTGACTTGAATTTGTGTGTGTGTGTTTGTGCGTGCAGGAGTTCCGTTTGACTGTACGTGACGTGGGTGGTATGGTTGCACAGTGGTTAGTACCGTTGCCTCCCAAGAGTTTGCATGTTTCTCACAAATTCCACAGGCAGGCACGCCAGGTGGACTAGAGACTGAACGTCTAAGACTTAAAGTGCTGGGTTATCTACGCTGCGTATTACAGCCCTGTGATGTACTGATAATCCACCCAAGGTGTCTCCCTTATTTAATTTCAAATTCTGACTGAAAACCAAATGTCATGCAGATTTGTCTTGCAGTATAGTCCTATAAAATGCATTTTAATGGATGCAGATTTTGTGCATTTTTATTGTGCCAACAACTGTATGTTATGGTTTTATTTATTTTCAGTATTGCAAGTCAAATTATAACTCACATTTCCATTCTTTTACTAAAATGAAGGCCCACTATTTTCTTACTATTTCAATGCCTGCAATGTACTTTGTGAGTCCAAGAACCTGTCAACTAAAAAGAGCTCAACAAATTATCCCTTATGATCAATCCCTTTGGAGTAGCCTCTACCACTCCTATTTAAAAAAAATATATAATTTAATAATTTTTTGTTTAATGATGTATGGTTTCTACCAACGAGATGATAGTGATAAACATGTGTGTTGTGATTAAGAATTCAAAAAGCAAGAAATGCAAGCTGTATATTCGATTATCATTACTGTCAAGAGATTGTCCAAAATACTCTGCAGCTCACGAAAAACGAGGTTCGTAGTATAAATAAAGAATGCATTGGTAGTAAAACCGGCAAACAAGTACAATTAACAATCTGGGAGTCATAATATTGTTACATGTTGTCAAGTTTGATGGATTTAGGGAGAAAAAAAACAGCTTATCGATTCAGATGAGATGTGAAAATGAACATTTGCTCCCACCTGCTGGCTAAAGTTGTCTACTGTCATCATTAGACTTTTACT
The DNA here is from genome assembly GCA_023631565.1 of Gymnocephalus cernua. NCBI lineage: Eukaryota > Metazoa > Chordata > Actinopteri > Perciformes > Percidae > Gymnocephalus > Gymnocephalus cernua. The sequence goes on along the minus strand of CM042427.1, from coordinate 18,168,991 downwards.
TTTCGTAAAGGACTCATAACGTTCATGTAATGTAAATATAATTTTTTACAAAGGCCGTCTAAATACATTTGGTAGATATCGCTATTTTATAGATTTTAAAGATATTTTTATTGTAAAAAGAAAAAAGAATCGACGGAACTGCTTGTCGGGGGACGAATTTACGAATCCGACTATGGCCATCCATGCTTACGCAAGGTAACGTAACCCTATTTGTACAGGTTTTTATTTTTATTTTTTATTTTATTTTATTTTATACTCATTCATTCAGAATACAGATATACACACAAACAAGGCATATTTACAAATCCACTTCAAAAATAGAACTTTTGCCTCGGGTTGAGCATATAAACAACACCTTAACAAATCAACATAAAGAAGAAAATAAAAAAAGATAAAATAAATAGAAAGGGCTATCTCAAATTAAGTTAAGAGTTTCAAGTAAATGTATTTACTTGAAATGTATTTATACAACATTATGCTTTGCTTTCCTTAGTTTAGGAGGCATTCTATCATCCCATCTGGTGCCAAATTCGGGTCGCCTCCTGCTATATAATCGGTATGGGTACAGTACTTTTAACTCTGAAATCACATTTGTGATATTTTCCATCAGTATTTTGTTTTGACCATCATCATTATAACCATAAACATTGGTTATTATAAAGAATAAACTTTCCACCTTCATTACCACCGTCAAAAAATGTCCGTCTGCATCGGCTCGATGAGTCATATTTCTCCAGGGAACTTGTTGAAGCATATCGCCACCACAGGCGTTATGCTCATAGACCATGCCATAGACAGTACCAGAGCCATAGAGATAGTAACTCTGGACAGTATATACAAGTGTTATGCCCTATGGTTATGCCGAAAACCGTTTAAATCTGAGCATACGGAACTCACATCTGCACTGGACTCACATCGGGTAGTGACCAAGGGGGCAAGCTTCCCTCCGCAGAGTGAAGCCTCCTATGGCGCCATTTTGATGCTAATAAGCCATCACCCCCCGTTAGCATCCTATTGACTGCCATTCATTTTGGCGTCACTTTGACAGCCAATAACTTTACATCTGAAGCGTTTAAATACTTCATTTGACCATTGTTTACTTCTAAAGAAACACGACAATGTATAAAAGGCTCCATTACCTTGTACCTCACGTTATGGCTCCGTAGCAGACGTTTTTGTAAAAATAGGCTAACGATTGTGTCATAACCAAGCGACCTACTGTCGCATTGTAGAGGAATTACCGTACAGTACAGGAGAAGCTCGCAGGCAGTTTCGACGTACGTTAGCTGTTTAGTTGAATTGCTAATGTTAACTAGCATTTTAGTTAGCAATACTTAGCCTGTGCCTATGCTTTCTCCTTACATATACCTAAGCTCTCCGTTTCTGCAAGATTGGGAATGATTGAGATTTCTCTTGGCAGCACAGCTACCAGAAGACTTACAACGTTCAGCCACGTTGCTCACTATATTAAATATTAGAAATTCTTTGGCCCAACCAATGGAGCTGCTTCGTAGGGCGGATTTTGGTGTGGCCATAATAGCAGAGCCATAGAGATAGTCTTTCTCTATCACTCTGCATAATAGGATTCGTAAATTTGCTGTCGGGGGCGGTTCCGTACGTCACCGGAAACAGGAAAAAGATGAATGAAACAACAACCGTTGAGCTCCTCCATGAAGCCAGTTCGAGGTCAGCATGAATTCTCATTTTCAACCGTTTTTGTTGAGTTTTATTAGCTATATTTGTGACAACTGTATTTACACTTACAGAACGGACAAAATGGTACATGTTTCAGCATGGGCTACCGCAAAAGTCATCGTAAAACATTGTATATAGTTACTTAACGTTAGTCTAAAAAAAAAATCACCACTGACTCACCTTCTTTCTCCTAGATGCCTCACATTTACCATAAAATGCGACGGTTTGGTTTCTCCGTTCTCCGCCACATCCCCTCCCTTCCCTCCTCATTCACTACCCCCTCAGTCACCAGGACTTTCTGCCTCCACCAAGGGGTCTTTACTGGTTCGCACACCTGTTACCAGGGCACCTTCCCGGGTAACAGCTGCCAGCACAGGAGGGATGTGAGCACAGCCCTCAGGCAGCACATCCAGGACCTGAGTGGGCCTGAGCAGAGGCTGTTGGATAAACTGTACGAAGGGCTGATTGGTGGACAGCGGGCGTCTCTGGCTGAGTCCATCACTTTGGTGGAGACCCAGCATCCCAGGAAAAAAGAGCTGGCCCAGGTGCTGCTGCAGAGGGTGCTGGCCTACAGGAGGGAGCAGGAGAGTCGTAATGGAGGAAAGCCAGTAGCCTTCAGAGTAGGTGTGTGGCCGGTATTTGAGCGGCTAATGTTTTTTTTTTTTTTTTGCCTTCGGCGAAGACAACACCAAGGGAAACTATGTCTTCTTCTATGCAAACTGGATGCATTCTTACAGTAAGCTGCAGGGAAAATACCCCCTGTGCAGTATACTATACAGTTCTTGGCCACTTCATTAGGTACACCCAGTTCTTGGCCACTTCATTAAGTAGACCTGTACAATTTACTTTATGTAAATCCATGCATTAGAACATTTGAAACACCTTTCAGTATAATCCAGTCCAGTTCAACACTACTGCAGAGTTCATCGTTAGTAATAAACATATACTGTAGTTAACTTGATACCTCTCTAGCAGTGTCAACCAAAACTGAACATTATTGTCTTTGCAAAGGTAGAGTTTATGAGCAGTTTTATTGGATTACATTAGATTTTTACAGGTGTACCTAATAAAGTGGCCACTAACGTATGCACGTATGCCATGCCTCCTTTAAGTTCCCAGCAAGTAAAGTAAAAACGCACTCTGCTGTGTGTCAGTTAGTTTGTGGTAGTTTGATTAAACACAATTTTATTTATGATTGTGCACCTGTTAGCACAATATATGCTAAAATTAACTTCTTTAGAAAAGGTTTTGACACAAGGCCCAAATGCACGACCCATGATCTACTGTAGAGTTGGGAGGTTGGAGGAGTTGCTGGTTGTGAATTCATTTTTCCTCACTGTGAATTTCCATTTCAAAGTTTTCTTATCAAAATACAGTGTTCCTCATATTCCTCAACACAGAAACACGGGATAATTTAACGAAAAGTATTGACTTATTGTATGCCAACTTCTGAAGCAAATTCAAAACGCTTCGTCATTGCATTTGTGAACAAAACATTGCTCCATAGTTTCTAAATTAATTCAAAATTGACCTAAAATCCAAAAGTGAACTGATTTTAAAGTGCTCATATTATGCTTTTTGGCTTTTTCCCTTTCCTTTATTGTGTTATTTATATTTTTGTGCACCTTCTAGTTTTACAAAGTGAAAAAGCCCAAAGTCCATCCCAAAGGGACTTACCATCTCCAACAGAAAACTCTGTTCACAAACTGCTTCAAACAGCTCTGTTGTAGTCCAGCTTTTACTTCTGAGACAAACGTGCGTGACTTTGTAACACACGTTATAATGCTCGCCTAGCTGCTAGCGTGGCACGCCCTCATACTCTGCAACTGACTAGCTAGCAGTACTTACTGCGCATGTGCGACTCCCAACATAGATGGAACAGAAGTGAGATGTCTCACTCTGTAGCTAAAACAGAGAGCTCAACACACAGGGTGAAAAGAGGAGCTGCAGCAATGTGTACTACGACAAATATATGGTGTTTACTGAAAATTAAACCACATAAACCTATAAATACAACTATGAACCTGAAAATGAGCATAATATGAGCACTTTAAACTGCTGAATATTTTTGAGGTTTGAAGTTTTTGAACTTGGTGATTGGATTTGTCGTGCACATTTGCAGTCATAGTTTTTATGTACACAGACTTGATCCTTCGTGACGTTGTTAAAGTCATTGAACACAGACACAGTGAGAGAAGTGCACCACACATGCATTTCACATGCAGATGCTCTCTTCATCTTGTCATGCCAATGATAATTAGATTTTTAGAGAGCTGCTACATCAGTTCAGTCACCACTTTTAAAACCTGTAGGGGTGAGATTTACACTGCTACCTTTTTTTTATATATTGAAGCCTGTTTTAAAGTCATATAACGTCAGAGAAATCAGTTCTTGGTGCCATTTGTTGCTGATTCGATTGCTTTGTTGATTTTTCAGGTCTGTCCGGTCCTCCAGGAGCAGGGAAGTCGTCCTTCATTGAGGTGGTGGGGAAGATGTTGACAGGACGTGGACATAGGGTTTCAGTGCTGGCTGTTGACCCGTCCTCCTGCACTACAGGAGGTAAACCCAGATCGTCATGAAACTGATGAAGCGCTGTTATCGGGTGCTTTACAATGCACAATAGATTTTAGTTGTGTGACTATGTGTATGTTTTGATGTATTAAAGGTATAATGGAGGATTTTCCCGAATTTTAGAAAAGAACCGCCCTCTCCACTTTTTGAAAAAATGCACATGCGCAACACCCTACCTGCTCCCGAGAGGGAACGCCTATTAAACGTGTGCACGAGAGAGCATGCACGAGCCTAGTTCTCCTCGTGCACACTGTTTACAAGTTGCTGTCGGCATGGCTCTACAAGCCACCGGTAAGTGGAAATCTATTTACAACAAGCATCTCTATACTTTAGCATGCTACAGGCCAACAAACAAGCTATCGCCGAGAGCGGGGAGGCAGCGCCGCGGTCGAAGGCTTTTATATACTGTCTATGGTCGGACGCCGTGGCCGTCTGCTCGCTGACCTGTCACGGCCTTTTATATACTGTCTTTGGTCACGGCACGTACGACGGCCTTACGTAAACATATCCCAGAATGATTGACAACTAGGAGGACCAATAGTTTTGATGATCCACCCGGAAAAAGAAAATCCTCCACTATACCTTTAATTAGGCTACAACTATAGTATTTGTAGAATCAACAGCAGCACTGTTAAACTTTGTATGAATGTCAAATCCAAGCTACAGCCAGACTTATCCCTCTCGTTGCAGGCTCTTTGATGGGTGACAAGACTCGTATGACTGAACTCTCCAGGGACATGAAGGCTTTTATCAGGCCATCTCCGGCCTCAGGAACACTTGGTGGAGTCACCAGAACAACTAATGAGGCCATTGTTCTCTGTGAGGGAGCGGGATATGACATTGTCCTAGTAGAGACCGTAGGTAAGACGCTGTGTTTCCACGTGTATCTCAAAGTGAATTTTCAGGCTATAATATTGTATTTTTTATCCTCATTAAACAGATTTCTTTGAAGCAATCCTGGTTTCACCCTGTTAACAGATTTTTCCTGTTGTAATATACACCTTTTTAAAGGGGAACTATGCAGCTTTTTTTTAATTTAATTTACCTTAACTGAACAGCTTCTGAGTCACTGGAATGGTTATATGACTTTTTTCGAGTTGAATGGCGGTCGTCTCACTTCCCCATAGTACCTGTGAGCGGAAAAACCACCCTTGCAACTTTCGGCCGGCAAGTCGCCGGGCTCAGCGTCAGGAAGTATCGCGTGATATCAAGTCTCGCGATGTAACAAATTGCTTCACGGCACTGCACATATACGCCCATTCAGGAACCGGCTAACAAGGTAGCGAAGGAGTTTTTCACACTATTGTCATGGCTGAGCCGGTAAAAAAAGAAGCAGAAAGCTAGGAAAGCATTGTGGGAGGAACAGAGAAAGAGGAAACGGCAGACTGACCAAGCGATGAGTCATACAATCGATACAGTAGTGCTGGGCGGTATACCGGTTCATACCGAAAACCGGTGTATATTTTTGTCACGATGTTCATTTTTAATATACCGCCATACCGGTGTGTTTGATAACACAACGTCCGGAACGAACATTACGCTGCGCCGCGCAACACTGTTTTAGACGGACCCTTTAAAATGCTGCACTTCTAAGCAGCGACGGTAAACAGCAGTGCACCAGAGGCACGTCACACGGAAGATGGATGCTGCAGAAGTAATGACACAGACGAACTTGTGCCAAAAAAAGGAGCCGCCGGGTCTGTTGTTTGGAGGTTTTTTGGTTTCCAAAAATCCAACGTTGACCAAACAACCGTTTTATGCAAGTGCTGTCGGGCTAAAATAGTTGCGAAAGGCGGCAACACGAGCAATTTGCTCCACCACCTCAGCTGCAAACACGTCTTGGAATATCAAGTATGAATGTATGAAATTAAAGTCAGCAGGCTCAGCGCCCTCCACATCAGCAGGTAACACGGGGAAAGCAAAAGAAAAGTCGAGCCAAATGTCACTTAAAGACGCGTTTGCTAGAGGGACTTGCTATGACAGAAAAAGCAAACGGTGGATCGAGATTACAAACTCCATCACCAACCACCTAGCTAAAGACATGGTCCCGCTTAATACAGTGGTGAGTAATGAGTCAATTAAGTCAATTTACTGCAGTAATTCCTCTCTCAACGAGTAGAAAATGCATTGAACATCTGAATATGCATGAAAAAAAAAAAACGTCAAAAACCGGAAAACCGGCATAATTTTGAAAAAAAACGTGATATGAATTTTTGGTCATACCGCCCAGCACTACGATACAGCATAGTATAAAGATATTTTCCGTAGCAATACTGTATCCATACACGGATGCCAAGTATCAATCTTTTATTATATAATATTGAACACATGAGAATTTAACTTTTTGGTACTAGAATAATAAAATAAATAATAATAATAAAAAATTGAAGTGAGATGAACAAAGTTTTTAGATAAAACGGATGTTCCTTCGGGGGAATAATTTGAAGTTGGAAAAAACGTAAAACATTGCAATGTAAAGCAGAATAATCACAATAATATCGTATTGTGACATAAGTATCATTATAATATCGTACCGTGGGGATTCCCACCCCTATTTCTCAGTAGGGCTGCATATTGATACAAAATGTTTAGATGCCAGTGTCAGAAATGACACAATCCCTTCTTGTGTGTTTAACAAAATAAGCCAAACCTTATTAATTCATCAATGTTCACTCCTCTACTAACATTTCCTTACAGCAACTTTGCCAAATTAAATGCAGTATAAAATTAATAAAATTGCGTTTAAAATTAGGGAACTATCTGATCAAAGAATTAAGAAATTAAACAAATCGTTGTATTCGTTGTAACTCTCAGTACTCAGTTTTAATACTTAGTGCTACAGACACAATTTCATGCCATTAAAAGTCCTGACCTAGACCCTTTTATGGCGAATTGCTTTTATTTATTTTTCCTGTTCATACATTATGCTGTAAAATCAATTTAACTTACAATGTCACTGCAGGATACAACATTCATATTGGGGGCTCCTCGTTGTGGATTTAGTTTTAGATTGAGGATTTTCACTTGGTCATTGACTTACTTACGTTAGTCTGATTTGCAGTAAGAGTAAGCATCGTTATTTTGTCATATTACTGATCAGTGGTGACACTTCACCCTGTCTTTTTGTCTCCAGGTGTGGGTCAGTCAGAGTTTGCAGTAGCTGACATGGTTGACATGTTTGTGCTGCTGATTCCGCCAGCGGGGGGCGATGAACTCCAGGTCAGTGAAAAACACCAGCAGCAGCAACAAGCCCATCGGTGTGAGATCTTGTTTCAACTTTTGGTAGCTGGAAGAAAGAGAATAAAAGATGTGTCAGGTTGAATAATGCTGAAGTCTAATCTGGCAGGCATCAAGTTGGTTCTGCTTAGTGGCATTATAACAGTTTACCGAATTGTATTCTTTACTGCTGTTGTCACTATATAAGCTTCAGATACAGTTTGTTTACTTTGCAGACAACGTTTCAGTTAAAAGTTTTAGAAAAAAGATTTTATGGAGTGAAAACACTTTTTGATTTCAGCCTCATTATTCTAACACCACAGGTGTTGAAGAAAATAGATGTTCTCATCTACAAATAGAATTTCCTTCCTGCATGAATACATTTACAAATGTAGTTAGTTACGCTAAACTGACTTTTCTGTCTGCTTTTCTATGTAAAGTTGACAAAAACTATATGCTAATCAATTTATCATTGAAGCTAGATTAATGACTTAATTAGCACAACTCATTAGGATTGATATTATGGTGATTAGTGTGGGACATAAAGCAACTCAGGTGGAATTTGTTTTGATTATTGTAATTATATCTTAAATGTAACACACTGCATTAAAAAAAAGTCATCAAACTAGCAAACGGTAAATGTGTGTTATTCAGATTGCAAGTACAGTATTCCCAACAGCACGGTTTGACTGAGACTACATTTCAAAAGGTGAAAGGCACCTTTTAGAGTAACCGTTACAAATAAGCTTAAATGCTTTCCCTGTTTTGGATCAGTTGGAAGCAGAGAGCAGTGAGGGATGGATAGAAAGCAGCAATATCAAAAATAATGAATGTATAAACTGGCAGCCAACCCCATCTCCATCCATCCATCACTCTGTACACAGATCCCTCAGCAGATTAGGTGTCTAGACATGAGATTTATTCACAGTGTTTTAAATGATCCTTGCTGTTTAATGCCAAAATCTCTGTCCAGGGTATCAAGAGGGGCATCATTGAGAGGGCAGACTTGGTGGTGGTGACGAAGTCGGATGGAGACCTGCTGGTGCCAGCCAGGAGGATCCAGACTGAATACACCAGCGCACTCAAGCTGCTCAGGAGACAGTCCAAGTCCTGGAACCCTAAGGTTGTGTGTGTGTGTGTGTGTGTGTGTGTGTATACTCAACTGCTTACTCTGACCCACTGGTGTAAGTGTAGTAAGTGATGGAGCCAACAACAGAATGATTAGGCATTTAAAAAAAGGATGATTGACAACTGTTCAACATTTGACCTACTGGGGAGCCTCAGCACAAGTATCACTGACCTGTGGACCCAACAAGCCATCCCACCAAGAGGTCAGCTGACCCAGGAGGCGGCGGGAGGATGCTGGTGATGAGGTCATGGCGTCATGGTTTCAGTACTGCAGTGTCTCACCCCTCCCTGCATGTCCCAGCTCACCCGCCTGCCTGCCTGGCCTTGTCCCTTTGTTTTCCCGGCCCAATGCAGCATCTGCCCACTGGGCAAGCTGCCAGGAAACGCCCCCGCCTCCCACCCCTCTCCCCCTCACCCGCCTACTCTGCTCTGAATACTCGGCTGCTGTGTCATGCATTTAGCTGATTAGAAGCCTGCACACTCAACATAAAAGCTGATAGGCTGCTCTTCAAAGTCTCCTCTCTGTATTTATCCTTACTTTTGCTGTCTTGCCCTCTTTTGTGTCTGTCTGTCTGGCTTACCGTAGCATATTCTATGATTTAGTCTCTCATCACTTTATCAGTCTGCCGCCTTTTGTCCACATAGCTTCTTGGTAATACGTGAAAGATCTTGAGACTTAATGATAAACTTTAACTTTAACTAACAATTAATGTCAGAAAACTGTTAAAGAGAAATACAGCAAACGTTTAAAGAGCCCAGGAAGGCATCTTCAAGTGCCTTGTTGTCCTCCTAACATTCCAAAATTCTGCCAACATTCAATTGGCATCAATATAAAACACAGAAAAGCAGAAAGTTCTCACGTTAAGGAAGCTGGAATCAAGAGAACATTTGGAGTTAAAAACAACTTATATAATTGATTATCAAAATAGTTGGGCTTAGCCTCCTGATGGTGGAAGCTCTTTGTCAAATCAGAGAATATTACTGAAATCTCATCAGTTTATTCTTATTCTTTAACCATTTTAAATTGTCTTTACATATTTATTAAAATCAAGCACTTTGTAACCCAGCTTTTGAAATGTGCTGTATAAATAAGGGATGGGAGGGAAAACCCTTACTTACTTACTTTACTTCTAATCTCGGTTTGAGATAGGAGACTACGCATACTAAGAAGGGACTCGGCGTTGGATTATGGGAAGTGTAGGATGCAGTGTTTTGGAGCTTGATCTGTCTCTTGCAAGTCCTTCAATCTTAAGAAAGTGCAACACTAAATTGCTAGAGTAGCCCTTTATAGGGTCAGTTCACCAACATATTTTCTCTCTTACCCCTCTTTTCAGTTTTCATAAAAGACAAATTCATCAGGAGAAAAGTTGTTCCACTGAAAACCATTCACGGTGAGGTCTGTGGATTATCCAGAGAAACAGGAGCATTTGTTTCTGGAAGAAAAAAAACGCTTCAAATTAAAATCATTGCACATAGCACAATAAACAACAACAATTCCACTCAACTCCGTTGTACTGGGGAGGAGGCGAAGCTCTTAGAGACTGATAAGGTGTCTTAAAACATGGACAAATAAAACTAAACCTGTCTGCATGGCTAGACACCAGTAAGGTAATATGTTTGATGTTTTTTTATTTTATTTTGATCTAGCCCTTTAAATAGGATAATTAGTGAATATGCAGTACATTATGTCTCACAAAGTTTGATTTCCTGTTTTTGCATCAGACTCAAATCAAGTCCTCGTAAAATGATTAACATAATGATGTAATTAGAGGATTTATAATTGGCTGTGGATCACTGGCCGTCAAAATTTATCAGGCTGTCACATTCAACTTTGTCGTTTACCAGTTGATGCCAAATTATCTCCAAATGATACATGTAATTTCATTACACTTTAGCAGCCTGGAGATTGTTGAGTATTTGTGGTTTTATTTGACATCAACACTGAGGTCTAGTCTCGTCTCTCCTCCAAAATCAAGTGTCAAGTGTCATAAAGTGAGAAAAAACAGAAGGTTAACTTTTATAAAGGCAGTTTCATGGGTCCTAAATGCACATCTGAATGAATGGGCTGACCTTTTTTTTGTATTCTGAGGCTCTTTCACTTTTGTGTCTGCGTTGAACTTGAATGTTACCCTAAATTTCATCATGTGCTTTTAAATCTGCAGCAAGCTCTGAAAAGAGACATGCAGTCATTTCAACTAAACACATAAGTGACATTTACCCCCCCAGGTTGCTTATGTGAACAAGGTGTTCTAGGATGACAAGTACTTATACTGTTTGTAAAGTGGCATGACAGCTTCGTACAGGATGGAAGTGCATTGCAAAAAAAAAACATCTTAAACATAGAAAAAAAAGGAAAAATCAGCAACTCTCCAGACTCAATTGCAATCAACTATATGCAAAACCCTCTGGTATTATAAAAAACAAAGTGTAATGCACCATTAAATTCTGTATTTGTCAAATAAAACCCATACACATATTCAGGGCTACTTTTTATTGTTTATACATAATGCACATTAATCAACACTGACATTTTGAAAATCAATGTAAATGTGTCGTGGTTGCACTAGTAGGCCCAACATAAACAAAAATGGGGAAAAAACAGACACTATATCAAGTGATCACCTGGTGGTTGAAAAAGAGACTCTTTAAAATGTACACATGCATCCCCCTCCCCTCCTCTTCAGGTGGTACGTGCCTCCTCACACACCAGTGAGGGCATCCCAGAGGCCTGGGCCAAGATGGAGTTGTACCGGGACGCCATGCTAGCCAGCGGTGAACTACAGGGGCGACGGAGGGCCCAGCAGAAGGTTTGGATGTGGAGTTTGATCCAGGAGAACGCCCTCTGCCATTTCCAGAATCACCCCAGTGTCAGAGAGGCTCTACCCCACCTCGAGGAGAGGGTCACCAAAGGATCCATCTCCCCAGGCCTGGCTGCTGACCTGCTTCTCAAAGCCTTCTCATCATCTTCACAACAGTAATCAGTGGGACTGCACCGGATGGATGGATGGATGGATGGATGGATGCCTCATGGCTGATCAGGGCCACGCAATGCAAAGGAAAGCGAGGACAGATTGAGAATAAGTGCCCTTGACGCTGTGGTTTGCACACAAAAAAAGCTGTCTTGCCCTTTCTACGCTTAATTTGACATTTTAAACACCTAAAAAAAGAAGCCATCCCTCCACAGAAACTTTGGTTTCTGCATGCTTTAATTCAAATCAGGAGAGGAAAGAGAGTGCTGACAGTTTTCACTTCTCACCTTCTGCTTTAAGACACATCCACATTTGGACAGCAGACAGCAAAATAATACATTTCAATCACTGCGAGATACGAAATGTTGCACCGCCAAAAGCCTGGTTTTACTAAAGCAGGTACTTGGGATTGTCTACTTGGACAAATACACTACAGACCCTCAGGATCAGTTTTAATGAGATTAGTGCAAAACATACAGAGGGGTGTAAAGGCCATGTTGGTACATTTGGGGTTTGCACAATACTATCACTTTTACGAACGGGGTCATTATTTGGTGAAGCTGTGACTTGTTCTTCATGCCATAAATATTGACATGACATGTACTGTAGTGGTGTGATCTGTGATCATTTTTACTGACACTGTTGCCCTCCTTTCTCATCCAGTGATTAATAATACACACTATGTATTACCCAAAAAGAAAATGTTAAATGAAAGGACTTAGAGAAATATGATTTGTTGTGGTCAGGTGTTTCTCTTGTTGAACTGCAATTGCTCTTATAACAAAAGCTCATTTCCCTTTGCAAAGCGACTTGACTTACAAAATGTTTTTATTCACTGTGTGTGTTACTGAGTTGAATATTATATTAAAAAAATTTGGTGTGAATAACATTAAATCTGTCAGTAGAGTTGGCCGAGCTTTTCTCTGTCCTTGTGTTTGCTCATGATATGAAAAAAGGTGGAGTGATTAATGTTGCCTCCTACGAATATTAGTTCTGAGATTTGTCAAAGACCTAATTAATTTTTTCTGCACTCTGGAGCCAGAAATGTCAGTGCTAGGTATCCCCTGAATGAGTCAGCTGCTTCTAAATCAGGCAAAACACACTTTAATATTTTCAGAATGACTTTAATAATGCACTGCACTCCTGGACGCCACCAGAGAATTAAAGACAAAGAGAAGTCATACACTCATAACTCCAGTGCAGCTACTGTATTCATTTAAATAGAAATGCTGTTTTATTAAGGATAACAGTAGTAGCCGACAGTGTCAGTGACACGTGCATGTATAATCTATATAAAGGGTAAGTAAGGGGATTGTGGTAATATCCTGCTTAAAATATCAGTGCAAACAAGGGCTGTTATTTTTTACTATCTATTGATCCTGTCAATTACTTTTTAAAATTAAACTATAGAACCCAAATTGACAACAGGACATTGCTCGATTTTGTCTGACCAAAAGAAATATTCATATTATGATAATATAAAACAGAGAAAAGCAGCAAACCCTTGCATATGAGAAGCGGTAATCTGCAATATTTTTGCATGATAAATGACTTCTATGATAAATCTCTTATCAAAATTGATTAATTTTCTGTAGATGGATTAATTGGTTTCAACTCTGGGGTGGACACAAATTTGAATTCAGAGTTTTTTCAGAAGTTACGAGTGTGCGACTTGTCCTTTCATGCTTTTTGGTGTTGGCACAATAATAATTAGTGAAGCAATCAAGTTGCCATCTGAAACCTTTTGTACTTTCATAACAATGCTGCAAATGTGACTTGGAGCCAGTCCATTTAATAGAATCTTCAACTTTATTTTTTAAAAGTAAGTGGATGCCAATTGGGATCATTTGTTCTTGTTTCTTAGTTCTAGCTGTATTTTGAACCAACTACAGACAATTTGGCCCTTTTTATTATTAAATACTGATTACAGATACTTTATAAAGAGAGAGTAATGATTGGGTTTGATATTACACAGTATTTATAGTGTTCACGATACTGTGGCTGTGTCTCAAATCGCCTACTTGCACACTTCACACACTTAGTTTTAAGTATATAGTGTAGATAACGAAAAAGTCAGTGCACTGAAAGTACCCGGATGACCCCCTAAAAAAAGTCAAAAAGTTCAGTGTAGAACGATGGACACTACGCACACTAAACCTGCGCCATCTTGACTACAAAGCGGAAAGGGGAGGGACCAGGGACGTCGACCGGCAGCTGATTGGACGAACGCGTCACGTGCATATTAGCTCTCGCAGATTTTACATCCGAGCTTAATGGCGGCCAGATGGCGGCTCGTTTGGAATACGATCTCGAATTTTACGAAAATAGTTCACCGAAACGTGTTTCTGAAGACATTTTAAGCGAGAAATAGGCCATGCAGTTGCTGAATCTGTCTTCATTTCAGATCAACTAAGGTCAGTTTAGAAGATTTTCATCAGATTTTGAGAGGCGGCGAGCCGAGCCGACCGCTCGTCATTTCCGGTAAGTGCTTTATCATACGTGTTCCATTTGGGACAATACTAACCATCGACAGTGGGCACTACGGCAGTAAGTGGTCAGTGTACATTAGCAGTGTACTGACCGAAGTAGGCGGTTTGAGACACAGCCTGTATCTTCACCCCATGTGGGTGTGAGTTTCTACTCTCTTCAACCACTAGAGGGCTCCCAAATTCCACTTAGCTCTGGATTCATTATCCTAATGACTGGGCCCTGAGTGCCAACTACCCTCCTCCTCATAATGCCCCCGCCTCCTGCCCTCCATCCATTCTTCATTGAGGTTGCTAGGGTGCCAGGTCACTCAGAGGTGAGGACATCAGCAGCTGCCACTCTCCTGGGCCACAGGCTGTACTGTAGTCTTTGCCCTCAGTGCCAAACCCTCCTCGGCTATTCTCAATCCTCGCTGAAAAGCAGAAAGGAGCACTGCTTAGTAGAGTACAGAACAGGAGGGTTGAGTGTGTGACTGTACAGATTTCAACCTCATCCCTCTCCTTGACGGTAGCCTACATTTCAGGGGGGTGAGTTGAATTCAATACTAATCCATGCTTGTCCTTGCTGGTCTGCTTTGGAAATACTGAGCCGGAGCCCTCCAACCGCTGGACGCGCTCCTAGGTCGCTCGTTTGCTCCCGCCTGTGTACGAGAGGAAGAATGCCCCTTGAATGCAGATGGATTCATTAGGTCTGAGTAACACCCTTCTCCTCCATCATGCTGACACAAACACATACACACTGTAACTGCTCTGGCTTTGCAAAAGGGAACAGTGAGTTCTGCAGCTCTGGACACACACACACACACACACACACACACACACACACACACACACACACACACACACACACACACACACACACACACACACACACACACACACACACACACACACACACACACACGTCTCCAGTGTAAACAACACCATGCGGTTTCACTAAGGAAGATTAACTCAAATGCTGCCGGATTGTGTTCGGCCATTTTAGCCTAAACACAGGACCCATCCACATGTGTTTAGCATTTCGCTCGATCTCTTGAATGTAAGCAGAGGACAGAGACTGGCTCTTTGATGAGGTTTTTTCATGTTTAATGGAGGGGCTTACATTGACAGCCTTTCTTTGTGTCAGCAGTCTGAAGTCAGAATGCTTTCCTGGCTCAGGACAAAACAAAACAGTGCCCCCATACTGTTGTAATTGCAGTCCAAAAACTCAGCTTTTCCCCTTCGAAACCTCAAAGTCTGGAATGAGGGGTGAACAATGGGGCTGCTACAAATGCCAGTAAACAAAGTGAGCATATCGTAGCACAGAGAGATATCTAGGATTTTCTTTTTGTTGGTTGTGTCAGCATTATAGTTCTGGTTGTTTTCTGGTCAGAGCGTGAGGAAAGGCTGACACTGGGGGAAATGTCAGACTGGCCCTCCTACCAGGCTAGTTTAGGAGCTGTGTATGTAGTGTGACAACTGGTCATGGGCTGCTGATCCACAAAGCCTCACCCTTTTTTGCTCTGCTCCTCACACACAAGCACATTCCACCACACTCGCCCACCCTCCCCTCTCTTTGAACACCCGTCCTGCTCACCTCCAGCACATCTTGTACATACATACAAGCCATCCATCCCCTGTCACGCACACACTCACACACATGCACCCACACACGCTGCCTGCCTTGTTGCCCACCCGGACGCTCTGACTCGGCTCGCTGCACTGCTGTCCCTCTGTAGTGACAGATGAGTGTGAGAAGCAGTTCCTCCAGGCTTAGGGCTCACTTTCAAGACGGCTGCAAAACAATACAAGAAGCCACACGCTAATGGGGTTGGAGAGCTGCAGCAAAGCCCTGAATGTGTGTGTGTGTGTGTGTGTGTGTGTGCTTGTAGATGTAACACCCCACTTATTATGCTGCTCTGATGGGTCACTGTGCAGCCTCTTTATAAGAAGACCCTTATGGCGACATGTCTTATTACATCAACTGCTGAGATGGATGTTAATACCAGGCTGCGCCGTGCATGCTGCGTGCTCTCTAGCCTGTAGAGTGATGAGACGTGGTTGGTATTCGAAGTGCGTCTCATTGCATGGGCTAATTCTATTTAACCTGGTGAGTCTGCTAGATGGTACGGTCAGAATGCCCCAGGGAGACCAGTATGTACCTCTGCTTTATTACCCACCTGAGGAGGCTCGCTCTCCCACACAGGCACACTCCACTGTTTGCTATGTGTAATTTACTGGGCAGCCTGTGGGCCAGGCCTTCATCTGCAGGAAGGCGCGAATAGAGCCTTGGCGCCAGTAATTGGACTTTAGAACTGATTGGGGAAATGATTGACCCCCGGTAATGGATTTGAGTGAATAATTATTTGTAGTTATGGTTGGAAGATGATATCAGGGAGAGAGAGAGAGAGACCAATCCCACCAGTGTGACTCACCCCTGCCGCCAGAGCAGAATGCTGCCAGCACTCAATTAATGAAATCCAGCTGCTCAGACTCCCCACGTGTAGTGGCTGATCAAAAAAACACACAGGGGTCTGGTCAGAAAAAGGGTTATCTTCATCCAACCTTTCCCTTTCGCCCAACTGGCAGCCCGTGGCCCATCACAATAGTGATTATAAAATCTTCTCCACTCCAGGTACAAGACATTAAGGTTGATAATGTCTCCATTATTTTTTAACTGCCTGTGGCAGTGTTCAGCAAAGCCCACGGCAGCCATGTTAATGAGACCTCTCAAGATGGCAGGCAGCGCCTCCTCAGGACACAAAATGCAATCACTCTTAATCCAGCACTTTAATTGCTGGCCAAGCCTGCTTAAGTGAATTCAGCTGTTCCGTCTCTGCAAGCCAGTGGCTGCACCTCGAGAACGCTACAACATCATACTCGCAAAGATAAACTACACTTCCAAACAAATGGGAAGTGATGCGTGTTGGTATGTCTTATACCATTTATTTTTCTGGATTGAGGGTGTCGGACAGACACTGTGAACTCAGAAAGAACTAGAAAATGCATTTCCTGCAGAAAATGCTTGTGAATGCTGAAAAGCAAAATTGCTAAAGCTAAACTGGATTGCTGGCATAATTGCATGAAAAGAAGGCGAAGTGAAAATAGTTGGAAAAGTGGGAATGGTTTAATTAGTATGTTATGGGTTTGGTGTTTTGTTGTGTGTCTTATTTTGGTAGTCTGTTTTTCTGTTTTGTATTTAGCTCCGTTTCCTGTTTTATATTGATGGTCTGTTTTTCTGTCTTGTCTTGTCTTGTTTTACTTCCTGTCTTTTGTTTTTTCCCGCTCTTGTGATTGCCTGATGTTTTTCACCTGTTTCCCAGCTCTTTTGTGACCTGCCTCTTGTTACCTCGTTACCCTCTGTATTTAGTCTTTGTGTTCCCCTTGTCCTGTGAGAGATGATTGTGTTTCGTCTCCCGTTGGTATTCCTGTGTGTTAGTCTTACCTGTAAGTCTTAGTGGTCCTGTGTTTCTATTTTTGACATGGACTTTATTTTGGATGACCTTTTTGCCTGTTTTATTAAATCATCAAACAATCCTCTGCTTCCGTCTCTGCATTTTGGGTCTGCCATTCACCAACACCCCCCGAAAAAATGATCTGACAGTCATGGACCCAGCAGAAAGGCGTCTCTTCAATGAGAGGGTGTCACAGTTTGACCGGACTGTGGCTGAACTTTTGAAATCTAAACCACAACTGCAGGCTCCTATCCTGGAGAGGATTTCCTCGCAGCAGCAGTGGTTTGAGGAGAGACCTTGGGTGAGTCATTTTGTTCCCAACCTCGACGTTATTAAGGACAGGCTGGATGGTCTCCTTAAGACTAGCTGTAATGACTCACCCACCAGCCTGCCGGTTTCCCGGTCTGCCCCTTTGCCTGCTTCTCCAAGGCCTGACGTTTCTCCACGTGGAAGAGAGAATTGAGAATTAAGTCACAAAGTTCATCAGACATATCTGATGAACTTTGTGACTTAATTTGTGACTTGATTGAGCTTAAAACGATGTGGAAGGAGACCGACAGTGATTGCCAAAAGGAGGCAATTCTGTCGTTTGCTCCTGTGAAGGTGTCAGAAAAGCCTTGGTTAGAGGACTCTATTCCGAACTGGGTTTCACGTTTCATTTCCTCTCCAGTTCATCAATCTGCTAAGGGGTGGTGTTCTTCCAAGCCTGCTAAATCCACCAACACTCTAACTCTAACTCCCGGCCTACCTCAGTGCCAGCAAGCACCCACCAGCCTGCCTGTTGCTCAGCCTGCTAGGATTTTGACTACTGGATTTTGTTACCCAGCCTGCTCCTTTGCCCACTATTCCTAGTCCTGTCGTTTCTCCACCTGGAGGAGAGCCAGAGACTTTTTTGACTGTTTTCCGGTATTTAGCTAAGTGTGCTAGACGGACTGAGGAGGCCAAAGCCGCCAGCTTTCAAGCTGGAAATCAACGGTCCAGTTCGCCTTCCTGCAGCTTCCCTGAACACCTGTCTATCGGCACTATGGCAATCGGTTCTGCGGGCACCGCCGTCAACAAGCAGTCTTTTGAAGGGACCCGTCTGGCTATATTTCCTGGGACTCATGGAGGCGGTAGACCATGGGTCTCAAACTCGCGGCCTGGGGGCCAATTAAGGCCCGCAGGATGATCTTTTGTGGCCCCCTACTTGATATCAAAGTTTAGTGTTAGTGCAGGCCGCGCGTTGTTCTGAAATGCACCTTTTTGCTGAGTTGTTGCATATGCCGCGCTTGCTACGCATTTATTTAGTTTTTTTTTTTATCACTTATGGGCTACCATAGATAGTCTCATGACAGCTTCCGGTGGCATTTGTTGTCAACGGTTAGGGTTAGTCAAGCTAGCCAAGTAGTACCGCGAAATGCCTGGGGAAGCATCAACTTTAGTCACTTGGTTGAAACGTGTTCCGGAGTGATGGAAAATATATGCCAGCACCCAGTTCCAGTCATGTCTCTCTCAAAACGTGTCGTGAAGAGAAAAGTTGGCGACAAGCACCGGCAATTTCAGGGAAAGTGGGAGATGGAATATTTTTTTGTCGAGCACAGGGGCACCCCTACATGTCTCATGTGCACAGAGAAAGTTGCGGTGTATAAGGAATATAACATCAGACGTCATTATTCAACTAGACATGCTGAGTAGTATACAAAATACCAGGGAGATGAGAGAAAGAACCGGGTCGCCAATCTTAAAAAATGTCTATTGAGGCAACAAGATTTATTCAAGAAAGCAAACAAAGAATACTTTTGTGGAATAGGCCTACTTGATGCGGCCCATACCTCCAGCGGCCCCCAGGTAAATTGAGTTTGAGACCCCTGCCATAGACGGAGGGGTCAACATGGCTGCCAACGCCATTCCCCGCTTCAACCTCTCTCCAGCGACCCCGAGGCCATGCTGTCCAGTGGACCCGAGGCCGTACTGACCAGTGTTCCAGAGCTGACCAGTGTTCCTGAGTCCCTGTTAGTCTTAGTGTTCCTGTGTTTCTATTTTTGACTTGGACTTTATTTTGGATTACCTTTGTGCCTGCCTTTTCCAGGACTCCTTTGGTTTTGTATATTTTTATGTTTCATTAAATCATCAAACGATCCTCTGCTTCCATCTCTGCATTTTGGGTCCACCATTCACCAACACCCCCTGACCTAGTATGACTTTCATTGAAATGTTGAATAATACCTATAATGTATCAAACAAAAGTGAAAGGTGGCCAGGTTGGCTCAGTGGGTAGAGCAGGCGCACATATAATTAGAGGTTTATGCCTCAATGCAGTGGTCCTGGATTTGAATCTGACCTGTGACAATTTCCTGCATGTCTTCCCCCTCTCCCCTTTCTCACCTAGCTGTCCTGTCGAATAAAGGCGGAAAAGCCCAAAAAAAATCTTTTTTTTAAAGTTTTTTTTTTTTCTTTTCTTTTTTTTAAAAGGCATACTATGTAACTTTTCCCTTTTCGGTCCTCCTACAGGTTGTCTCATTGGTATGGAAGTTTTTGTAAAACCTGATGCTAAAGTGAATTGCTGGCTTAAGTTTGGATGAAGAAGTAACTGAGTAATGAATGAGTTGGTAAAATGGGTCAGATTAGGAAATCTCAATCAGATGATTCAGATGAGAATATTTTCTAAAAATACAAAAATAATTCACAAGTTATGTAAAACTCCTAATGAATGAAATATGTGGAACATTTTTAGGCTTGAATTAAGTATGGATCCCTAAATAAGACTTGATTAAGCATGGAAAGCAGCTGAAGCAGTATAAATAGCTAAAGTGCGAAAGGGATAAAAGATGAAAAATAAAGAGTAAGAAATGATAGGGGTTCAAATGTTTTGCCTATCTACTATTTCTTTACAGCAGAAGACATTGACAGAGAAAAATATATTTAGAGAGGCCCCCTTTTGACCTGGTATTAAAATCTCTGAGTGATCGGATCATGAGTAGACAGCTCTAAGTGCCAGTGTAAACACACTCAGGACACATAAACACACACATATACTGTATATATGTAGGAAAATGAGGAAAAATGGCAATGTTTCTAATTATTAATATAAATATATAATATCAAAAGAAATGTTTTAAAAAAAAGTCAATATAGTATGCCAAAAAAAGTCATAAAAATGTCATAGGATAGTATGTAAAAAATAGTCATATTGTAGTATGTTGAAAAAGGTGATACAAAGTAATAGCATAGTATTTTGAAAAAAGTCATTAAAAAGTCATAGTATAGTATGTCGAAAAAAGCCACATTATATAATATTTCAAGAAATCAATAAAAAAGCCATATTATAGTATGTAAAAAAGTGATGAAAAAGCCATAGTATAGCATGTTGAAAAAAGTGATAAAAATGTCATAGCATAGTATGTCGAAAAAAGTGATAAAAAAGCCATAGTATAGTATGTCAAAAAAATGATAACAAAAGCCATAGTATAGTATGTCGAAAAAAGCGATAAAAAAGCCATATATACTGTATAGTATGTCGAAATAAAAAAAGCCATAGTATGTCAAAAAAGTGATTAAAAAAGCCATATATACTGTATAGTATGTCGAAAAAAGTGATAAAAAACCATAGTATAGCATGTTGAAAAAAGTGATAAAAAAGCCATAGTATAGTATGTCGAAAAAAGCGATGAAGAAGCCATATATACCGTATAGTATGTCGAAAAAAGTGATTAAAAAGCCACAGTATAGCATGTCAAAAAAGTGATAAAAAGCCATAGTACAGCATGTTGAAAAAAGCGATGAAGAAGCCATATATACTCTATATAGTATGTCGAAAAAGTGATAAAAAGCCATAGTATAGTATGTCGAAATAAAAAAAAGCCATAGTATAGCATGTTGAAAAAAGTGATAAAAAGCCATAGTATAGTATGTGAAATAAAAAATAAAAAAGCCATAGTATAGTATGTCGAAAAAAGGTAAAATGTAGTATGCCATTACAAGCCACCTTTGGTGAGTTTTATTTGTTGGAGAATACAGACCCTGGCTTAAAAAGCATGGGGTTCAAACCCATGTACGTAAAGTATAATGGATTAACAGCACATTGCTTTAACCACCCAGCCACTTTGTCTGTTGTGTAAGCTCATAGTACCGTATGTATGAAAAAGGTCATAGTTTAAGATGTTGTAAGTCTTAGTATAGTATGTCGATAAAGTCATAGTATTGTATGTTTAAAAAAAGTGATTAAAAAGCCATAGTATAGTAGGTCGAAAAAAGTGATAAAAAAACCATACCGGTATTATAGTATTAGTATATATATATATATATATAGTATATATCATTGAAAATGTCATCACACAGTATGTTGTAAAAAGTCTTATAATACTTGGTTGAAAAAAGTCTAGTATGGTGCAATGAAAAAAAGTTATAGTGTAGTATGCCGTTATAAGCCACCTTTGCTACGATTTATTTGTTGGAGAATACAGACCCTGGTTTAACAAGGATGGGATTCAAACCCATGTATACAGAGAACAATGGATTAACCTTGTGTTGCCTTAACCACCCAGCCACTTTGTCTGTTGTGAAAGCTCAAAGTATCGTATGTAAGAAAAAGGTCATAGTTTAATATGTTGTATACAGTCTTAGTAGGCCTATAGTATGTCGAAAAAGTCATAGTATAGTATGTCAAAAAAAGTGATTAAAAAAGCCATAGTATAGTATGTCGAATAAAGTGATTAAAAAAGCCATAGTATAGTATGTCGAAAAAAGTGATAAAAAAGCCATAGGATAGTACGGTATGTCAAAAAAATTATAAAAAAAGCCATAGTATAGCATGTCAAAAAAGTGATAAAAAAACCCATAGTATAGTATGTCAAAAATAGTATGTCAAAAAAAGTGATAAAAAAAAACATAGTATAGTATGTCAAAAAAAGTGATAAAAAAGCCATAGTATAGCGTGTTGAAAAAAGAAAGAAATGAAGCCATAGTATAGTATGTCGAAAAAGTGATAAAAAAATCATAGTATAGTATATCGAAAAAAAGCCATATTATATAGTATTTCAAAAAATCAATAAATAAGCCATATTATAGTATGTAAAAAATGTGATAAAAAAGCTATAGTATAGCATGTCCAAAAAGTGATAAAAAAAGTAATAGTATAGTAAGTATGTCCAAAAAGTGATAAAACGTGATAAAAAGCCATAGTATAGTATGTTGAAAAACATTATAAAAAAATCATAGTATAGCATGTCGAAATTTAAAAAAAAGCCATAGGATAGTATGTCGAAAAAAGCCATAGGATATAATGTTGAAAAACTGATAAATAAAAAAACGTATATATATCATTGAAAACGTCATCACACAGTATGTCGTAAAAGTCTTATAATAGTATGTTGAAAAAAGTCGTAGTATGGTGTACTGAAAAAAGTTATAGTATGCCATTACTAGCCACTTTTGCTGAGTATAGTCATAGCCATAGTATAGTATGTAAATTTTTTTGTAAAAAGTCATAGTATAGTATGTTGAAAAAAGCGATAAAAAAGCCATATATACTGTATAGTCTTTCGAAAAAGTGATAATAAGCAATGATATAGTATGTTGAAAAAAATTATAAAAAAGCCATAGTATAGCATGTTGAAAAAGAAAGAAATGAAGCCATAGTATAGTATGTCAAAAAAGTGATAAAAAAGTAATAATATAGTATGTCGAAAAAAGCCATATTATAGTATGTAAGCCATATATACTGTATAGTATGTCGAAAAAGTGATAATAAGCCATAGTATAGTATGTCAAATAAAGTCTGGAAGAACATGCAAACTCCACACAAAAAGTCATACAGTAAGTAACACATTACACACCCATTATAAACGCAGAAACCGCCTGAAAGAAGCAATAAAACTTACACAGTGATAAAACTAAAACTGTTAGGTATCAAAAATAATTTTCTAATAGCTGAAGGTTTTGTAAATAATTTAAAGGCAGAATGATGTCTTCAGGTGAATATATGTGGGAGTAGTAGCATTGTGAAGTGGAAGAAGCCTGAAGAGGTTTGAAGATTGCTCCATTGACTTTCAATGTAAAAAAAAAAAAATTAACTATAAATGGTAGAATTTTTTTTTAATACAAGCCCGAATGTCCTTATAGAGCTGAACGTTTTGATATTGGAATGGTTTTTGTAGCTGAAAGTATGCAGAAGTATTAGGAGCCCGAAAGTCGTACTGAAGAATCGGAAAACAATAATGTAAATGCTGCTGAATCAGCATTCACATTCAAGTCAGATTTTCATATCTCACTCATCACTGCCTGAACGCATCATTTTTAGCTCTTTTCAGAGGCTTAGTGAGAACAGCAGCCACATACCTTACCTCTCTTTTATCATATTCTCTTTGCTCCTTGATTGACCCACTTGCTCCCACATCATTATCCTCACAGCTCTTCCCACTCTACTACATTTCTCTTTCCTCTCTTCTTCTCCCTCTCACTCTCCTGCCTTCATCTTTCCACCAGTCCTCTTGTCATACGTCCTTGTCCCCCTCCTCTCTCCCTCTGTGTGACCCCTCATTGCCCTCTTGCCAGTCTCTATTATTTCTAGCTGCCCAGTGGCCTGGTCAGGCTGGTGCTCCAGGGCTCCAGGCAGCTCGTGTTATGACAGGTAACACTGGGCCGCACACTCTCTCTGGTAGCATGCGGAGGTCGGCCTGTCATACCTGTCCACAGCTTCACTGTGCACACACACATGCACATGTGCACGCACACACAAATGCCATGATTCACTGTGTATGGATAACTGCCAGACAGCCCTGGCCGTAACCTTAGATCCAGCAAAAGTGAGCGATGAGGCGCAGTGGAGTGGAAATACACCTTTCCCCATTCTGTTCCTTTGTGCTTGTAAAACAATGTCATTTCTTCTAAAGGTCTTTACATGATGTGCTGCTTTTACAGTCTTGGCAACCAGTAGAAATGCTGTAGTTGATCTTGTTTAGCACAGAGGAGGAGGATTTAACTGGATAGTGGCTGTTAACTACCGCTAGACTCAGCTCTCTCCTGGCATGGCCTGCTCCCCGTGTTAATGACTACTCACAGTTGCTGCCCTGAGGGGGCTGCAGGACCGAGTCAGCCAACATCAGACCCTCACAGCACCTCCAAGACCATCTGCTCAAACAACAGAAAATATGTTCCACATGCTATTTGTCTTTTGCGTCCATTGTTTATGGCTTGTAAGAAGCTGCGCCAAGTTACACTTTGTTTCATTCATAACATTTTTTAATCGGATGGGATTGCTTCTGCGGAGGGTCTGAGCATTGCATTTCCTGCTCATGATGCCTCATTTCTGTCCAGCTGCCCTCTATCAACTAGTGAATAGCCAAGTTTTGTAAGGTTCAGGGCTTGTAATGAGAACAGTCATCCTCGACCCGACCGTACAAGCTCTATCCACCCTAGACAAGATGGTAGCGCCCCGGTAGTCGATCAGCAGTTGTTGTTACCATGGCATGTTCCTGGCTCCATGTCGGA
The DNA here is from genome assembly GCA_023631565.1 of Gymnocephalus cernua. Taxonomy (NCBI): domain Eukaryota; kingdom Metazoa; phylum Chordata; class Actinopteri; order Perciformes; family Percidae; genus Gymnocephalus; species Gymnocephalus cernua. The sequence continues at coordinate 18,144,025 of CM042427.1, read as the reverse complement.
TCCAGGGCAGCGCCCCACACTACCAGGCCTGTGAGGGCCAAGGGGCTGGCATGGGTTTGTCACGCCAGGTTGACATTTCAGGGAGCTTTGCCAGGACACCACAGCACATTTTGTCCTCCTGGACAAGTGGTGTGGGAGCAAACGTGTCAACTCGGACAGATGGGCAGGCATCAGTGCCAACCGCACTGAAGCGTACCGGACCGCTGGCCTGGCAACTGTCGGCCAGCCAGCCAGACGTAGCGCTTCCTGGCACATGGTGGAGGGGCAGGTGTCTCCCTCTAGCAGCGAGCTCTGGGAACATGGCTGTCTGCATACAGTTTATGAGCCTGTGTGTGTGAGACAGTGAAAAAAGATCAAACCATATGAGTTATTGCAACTCAAACTAAGTAAGCAGAACAGAATTTAACTGAATTTGATAGTAGAAGCTCAGGGCTGCCAACACTAAAGTGAACTTATACAAACCCAAATGGAAACCTGACCACACTACCTAAATTATTTTCAAGTAACACTGGGAGTTTTATATAATGAATGAAATTCTAGTGCTGCCAATGCTAAAACAAAATCAGGCTAAAAAAAAATAAAATAAAAAGATAAAAAATAACCCTAGCTGTAACCAGACTGCTGTATCTTTATTTTTAAGCAACTCTTTGGACAGAAAAAATATCTATGCAAACATGAATTGTGTCGGGTGAGTCGGAGGGCAGCACAACGCGTACAATTTCATCATAAAGCACTACAGCAATATGCATATAACAACCCCAGGCTGTCCTTTTCCCCTCCGCTTACTGCTGACATATTTATTCTCAACGTTTTGGTCCTCATGGCGTTCATTAGCTAGTTTTATACATCTATACAGCACCACATTGTTTCAAATGTAAAAGAAAAGGAAGGCAAATGAGCAAAAGTATTCATCATAAATCAGAATCTTTCAATTTCATCATACATACATAGAGCATTACAACAACATTCATAGCACCACCAGACAAATGTGCTGGACTTTTTTTACTTTTATTCAAGAAACTCTGGAAAAACAAGCCTAGATTTTGCTGGATGTGGTTTCGTTACTTGACTTTGGCAGATTTTGCTAAAGGGGACATTTAGGAAATTACCCTGAACAAGTCATTTCCATATCATTTTTATTAAAAATGAGCAAAAATCTGGACATAATTAAAGTCAAGTATATAATTTAATTTTCAAGTTTGGGCTGCACATTGTATGCAAATATGAAAAACTCTAATATCCAGTTTAATTTGAATTGTGACAGTGTTATGCTTTGAAGTAAACAGAAATTTGAGGAATTAATCCGTCAGTTCATGGGTAACAAACAAATCTCAGATCAAGCATGCTCAAGGATGATTTGTGAGTATATGTACAGTACATACGTATATGTTTGGATGTGTGCCTATATCTGGTACCATTTCATTATCTGTGTTAGCATACACCTGTGCTTCTGAAGGAGTAAGCCTGTGCTTTGCTGCACATCTCAGCCAGGCCTGCTTGGAGGGAGGGCCATTAATCTTCGCTAAATCAAATAAATCAAGTGCACTTTAGAAAAGAGCTGTCAGTGTAATTGTTGTGATAGCCATTCTCCGGCTTCTCCAGGGGTTGCTCTATTGAAAATTGTGCCAGGGAATGCACACTCACTGCCGTCCAAAAACTGCAAGGGCTCTGAGAAAAGATATAGCCGAGGCTGCCGTCTGAATGAAGACATCTGAAGCTACTCAGCAACATGATGAGCACTGCTGAGAGTGATGAGATTGAAGTTTGCAGCCCCATTTGTGCTGCAGAGTCCATCATAGTAGGATGCTCGGACAAGGCCGATGCAGTGTAGTGGGCCTGTCTTTGTGTATGATCTTCCCCAATGTTAAATGTGGCCAAAACGCCCCTAAATGCTCTGCTCTGCAGTTGGCGCTGCTGTTAAACGGTTTTACTCAAGAGAAAGCCACTGCGGTGATAAAACATCAAACCTAATCTTCAGCTCCATCCTGTGCGTCTGCACAGAGTGAGCACAATTTGGTATTTACATTTAAAAGAATGCTGAACCCTTTCAAGGAAACCATATTGGTGGTTGCGGGGATGAGACAGAGGAGATAATGGGAATGGAAAGAGCAGCATATGAATAGGTTGTCCTGCCCTCGGCGTGCCTCTCAACCAATGAGGGTTAAATGACTATCTGGGCACCTTGGCAACCATTTCTGTGCTTCTTCTTCCTCTAATTCGGCTGTGAACTGGCTGAACAGGCTGCATTCATCAGTCAACAACATGCCTTTGCTTTTCTTTCAAAAATAACCAATCTGCAATTAAGAAATCTTTAAATATATTATATTTATATTTGACATGTAGGTAAATATTTCACCTACATGTTTTTCAAGGTTCCAGCAGATGGTGCCAAACTGTGTGTGTGTGTGTGTGTGTGTGTACAAAAGTTGGGTTTGTGTGTGTATTGATCTCCTAAGTGTGTGTCTTTGTGTGAGAGCGTTCTTGAGAGATGAAGAGAGCCACTGTCACTCATCTTCACATCAGGTATCACAGTAACCAGCGGAGAGGAGCAGGACAAAAGGTTTTTTGTTTTTTTTTTTAGATAAAAGACTATACTGTATTTATTCAAGGTTTCAGTAGAATACATTACATCCACAAGCACTCTTTTGTGCGGTTGGAGGGGTTAGGGTAGTTGGACATCCATTTTGTTCCTATTTATAATGAGGTTAAAAAAAAACTCATCTGGAACTTTAATCATTTTTATAGAACATAATATGCACAAATCCTATTTTGTTGTGGACACATGATACAGCTTTACCTGCCATTACCCTGAACAAGTCCTCGCCACACTTGAGAGTAACAAAGTAGAAGTAACAGAAAAGGTTAGAAAATATGTGGGGGGGGGGGGGGGGGGGGGCGGGGGGGGGGGGAAGAGATGAAAAGACATGGATGGATGCGATCTCAGTTAATTTGTTTGACCCACTCTCTCCTCAAATGAGAATGGATGGAGGGATTCCCGATGTCCTGATTGGAAGATGGATGAGTGTGCAGCTATGGCTTTAATTGATTGAAGACAGGAATTCAGTTAGGGATAATTGAATCATGGAAATCATTAAAAGCTCAAGTGCATGAGATAATCAGGAGAGTTAGCCAGGTTGTAATCAACCCTCAGTAAGAATCATCTTTAGGATACAGGCTAAAAGGAGCTTGTTATCCTGCGAGATTTAAGGTTTTATGATATTTGGTGTAAAACATCTAACCGTTCTTTTCACATGAAGGCACATTTAAGAGCTTTGAAGCTGCTTTTTTGGATGACTTGGTTCATATTTATTAATAAATGACTGCTCTGTTTTAATATTTCCGTTTACTCTTAGCTAATTGGTCTCCAGGTCAGTTTTCCCTGCTACAGATTCCCAGGGTCTGCCGGAGGTTAGGGTTCTACTTCATTACTCCATCCAGGGAAATGAGGAGCCTGATTAGTTTGAGCTTGACCTTGGGCTATTCTGTTGAGCTCTCTATGACGAAATCTCCTCACTTCAGATCTCAGCAGACTCGAATCATCTCACAGACAAAAACGATAAAAAAACAAAAAGAAGAACGTGTTTCAGTCAGAGAGATTTCACTTGTAGGCTGCAGAGAATCGGTGGGCGATATCTTGGTATCTAGGTTCAGTGTCACAGAAGATGTGAATGAAGTGCAGCGCCGACTGTTACCCATAGAAACCAAGTAACCTATGGTTAGTGACTGTCATAGAATGCCATGGTAACAGCAGAGCTTAACAACAGGGGAGTTGGCTGGCTTGTGTCCTATCTATTTCAAAGACACGATCATACTTAAGTAGAGCTGCTCTCCCTCTGTCCATTACCATGGTCCCCTCCTCCCCCTTCCTCTCTTCTATAATGTGTTTGTCATCCAGTTGGAGTGGCCAAGCAGTAGCTTTATAATTGAGGCAGCACCCAGCAGGGGGGTATGATCTGTCCTCCCCGCTGATTCAGGCTGCCCCAAGTCTGGATATGCTAAGCCCAGGGACTTGTGGGTAATCCCTCCGCCTCCTACCCCCTCAATCACCCCCCGCAGTGCTTCCTGAATCAGATTGCTGCTGACCCCCGTCGAGTGATGTCTCACCCGAGAGAACGGGGAACAGGCGCAGTGGGGGTTCGGGCAGGCAGTGATGCTATGCCCGTGGGCTGGGCACCAAACATGCATGTAAATACATGTCCCCCCATGCGTGTCCAACCCAACTCAGAGTGGCGAGTGAGTGACGCCTCACACAAGCCTGCAGATCATCTCTCTCTGCTTCTGTCCCTCAGGTGTACCCTCAGGTGTGGATTGTCTTTCTTGCACAGCCTTGAACATGACGTCTTTGTTTTTGGCTTGCACTTTGCATAGAACTGCACATATTTCCAGCAGCCAGAGCAGACTTGCACAACTTCTACACACTATTAGGGCTGAATAAACATGGAATTTAATATCATTCAATTCATGTCAGTGTCTAATTTTTTCAAAGATGAATAGATTTACGAATCAACAAGCAGCCTCAGCGGAGCCTTGTTCCGCGCAGTTTTTGCCCTGGCTTCAACCCATGCCAAATCGATTCCAGAGGTCATTTTTTCTTCCTTCGTTTTCTCTTCCCTGTGTGCCAGTGGTCCTGCTCTGCAGCCTATACTGAAGGCTGTCTGTGGCAGGACTTGTGTGTGTTTATTTTCTCTGTTGGAGCAAAAAAAGAAAAGAAAAAGGAGATCTGTCTCCACTTAGCAAAGCCTGGGCTCCTTCACAGGGTAAAAACCTCAATAGTGGATGAGGGCCGGTGAGTAGGGGGAGTCTTGGAGGTATTAATGCTGAATGAAGTATGCATGGAGTTAACTGTAACTGTAAAGAAGGAAAGGGCAGAAAAAGATGAGGTAAATAGGAGAAACAAAAAGGAGAGTAGGCTATTTAGTGAGAGGTAAAAGGAGGGATTCTGTGTGATAAAAAGATTTATATTGAGCTATAAGGGGGTGGGGGAGGGGGGTGAGGTAGATGTAGTAAGCAAAATAAAGAGAGAAAAAGAGACAGAGAGAGAGGCCAGGCAGCTGGGAGCTCCCACAGACACGCACTTCTGTCTAAGCAGCTTTCCTCTCAGGGCAGGGTCACGGTGGGTCACAGCGGGATTACACTTTTGGCAAACAAGAGGGAGCTCCTCTCTCACAAAGCCATGCACGACTCCCCCATGACTCTCAGCAGCTGTAATAAAGCCAAGGCAGCCTGAACCTTCAAACAAAAAGCTAACACGCTATCGATCGACAGCGGCCAACTTTCGTGAGGTGGTGTCGAAAGGTCGACACTGTGCAGACAACTCGGGCTGGGGTGAAGGGCTATTATTGGGATGAGGGAAAACTCTGGCGTTTAGTCTTATCACAGAAATTCCTCACTTAGTTGACAATTTCACCAAACTGTCAGCACAGGAATTGAAGTTATTGTTATGCGGCAAATGAAGAAAAACAGCCCCCGTGTACAGTATGATATTCCAATCACAAAATCCAAATGAGGTTTTCTATCCTTTAAATCAATAGCCATCCCCTGCAGTGCCTGCATGTCTCTTCACTTCCTAATCAACACTTCCACTCATAGGGAGGTCAGCTGAGCAGGCGCACAGTGCCCCGAGCGCTGCTTTGAACTTAATTAAGCAGCTTTAAACACAGCCAAAAAGATTCATTATTAGGCTACACAGGCAAGATGAGCAGCTAGATGAGAACATGGCCCTTCAACAGAAGAGATTCGGCTTCGGATGGCTGTTGGATCCACATGGGTCAACATTGGGGTGCAGCTAAAGATAGCTAGATTTGCTAAAGGTTCCTCTAAATCACTTCATTATTTTTTTTTTTTTTTACAGTTAAAACCTCACTTGAGCTTAAATAAACCCAGTGGATGAGACTGTATACACATGGAGATGTAAACAGTGATATGATCTGTTAAAGCAATACGTAATCTGCAACGAATAATAGAGAAAGAGAGGTAAAGATGGAGGTGTTCATGTGCCTGGAAGGCTGCAGCGTGCCACCAGGGTGCTATGAGGCAGGGCCTGTTAAAGGAGAGCTCCAGACCAAGGTGTTCTATAGCTCGGGGGCTAACGGTGATAAATGAGTCCCTTAATGTCGGCAAACACTTTATCTCTGCTTCATCTGTTTTCATTAGGCAGGGCCAACCTTTGGCTGGGCGAGAACGTGCTGTAACTTTTATTACTACAACACAGAAAGGAGAGGGAGAGAGACCTCCCATCGGTCTAATAAAAACACCAGCTAGACACCATGACAGATCCTATTCCTTCTTATTATGATGGCACACCACCATTATAAATTAGAGAATGCTATGTCCCTCAAAGATGATCAGTGCTTTTCCTTAACTCATGTCCCTTTTCCTGCTGCCGTTATTGCTCTGAAACGTGTTTGATCTCTTCTCAGCTTTTATTTTGTATGTCTTTACTTGCTATTCTCTCTGAGAGAAATATTGAATGGGCACAAAGGCTTTTGCATTCCTAATTACTTGAGTTTATCTGGGTTAAAGTGTGTAAATTGATTTGAATGTGAGCTAAATGATCAAATAAATATGAGGATCCTTGTTTGGGCTGGGCAATATTTAAATTGACTGTTTATTAACTTACTGGAATGGTATCGTGACATCGTGGTCATCTTTTGTAATATTTTCACAATGTTGTCCAAATTCATTTTAAGAAAAACACTTTATTTGTTATTGAGGTCTTACATAACGAAGTTAAAGATGAACAGAAAAAACAAGTCATTCACTACAAATAATATAGTCCAATTCAATCAATGTCAGAACAGAAAAATATGCTGCATATCTATTTCATGTGACAGGTGCATAGAAGACGAGTAGGTCAAAAGTTGCAAACAAAATCCTGCACACTGTCTAACTTGCAAAGATACATTTATTAGCATTGTTTCGGTACTACAGTAGACCTTCATCAGCAATCGATGTCAACCATATCGTAACTTAAAGTTTCTTGAGTAAGCCAATACCAACACCATGTAATAAACATCTTATATGCTGTGAAAAATGAAGACATTTACTGAAAATATTTCAGAACACGTTTAAAAATGTCAGGGCCTTTTCTGACATCATATCCCGACTGAAATGACTTTAGTTCGAGTGATGTTGCATAATTTTATTTTTAAATGTTTATATGGACTGCGTTTATTGGTCTTCAAAGACTTAAATAAGGCTTTTTGGTTACACTTTTACAGTTCTTCTCTGCTGAATATTTGAAAAGCTGGTAACACTTGAAGGTATCTACATAAGAGTGACATGACACGGTCATGAACGTGTCAAACATTTATGACACATAACGCTTCTTTTAGTAAGTGTCATTCAGGTTTTGTCATAAGTATGGTTAGGGTTAGAGTTAGGGTTCATGTGTCATGACAGTGTCATGTGTTCATGACAGTGTCATGTCACTCTTATGTAGATACCTTCAAGTGTTACCAAATATTCAGCAGAGAAGAATTTAGATATTTTTCATTTTCAAACTATAACCAGTGGCACCAGTACTATATCTATGCTAGAAGCTGCAACACCTGCAGTATTACATTACATGTCATTTAGCTGATGCTTTTATCCAAAGCGACGTACAATTGCTATATATGTCAGAGGTCGCACACCTCTGGAGCAACAAGGGGTTAATCAAACCCTGGTCTCCCACACCAAAGGCATGCGTCATATCCACTGCGCCATCGCCACCCCAATATGCAATATAGCTACCTGCTGTCAGCTGAATTGTCTGTGTAGACCGCCTTTTAACATGTAAATAAACTTTATAGTATAGATAAATAGAAATGAGCTTCCTTTTCGAGAGCCCACAAATTAGATTGAGGTTTTGTGGGGTTGTGGGTGTTAAATAACTAAGGGATGTTATATGTAGTACAAATACTAGAAACTTTACTTAACCAGTTGCTCTGTGTTTATGCATAACAGACAATGAGCATTTGGGTTACTAAAGTATTCACTGAAGAAACAGCCAGCTAGGAAGACAAAAAAAAAAAAAAAAGTTTTGTTATGCGTTTAGCATAGTGCAAGAGTGATGCTGTTAGTAGTGAACAAATGTGATAAACACCGTCAAAAGAATTAGCAGAGAAAAGACAAACAACTGAAGTAATATCTGATGTAAGCTTTACTTTCAAATCCTGTTACATTTAGACCTGGCAAGTTGAACATAAAATAATGCCAAACAAAGGAAACAAATACAAAAACAAAAAAGTACAAATGATCTATTTACCAGTTATCGTCACAACCCTGTACAGCCTTAACAATGGAGTAATAAAAAAAAGCTTTGTACAGCACATACCAATCTTTACCGAGTGCCAAAAGATAAGATAGCTGAGCCTTTTCTAATCATAAAATACAGCCAAACTTAAAGCTAACTGATTGTAGACAGTGCAGTGTGATGCTAACTAAATGCAACCAAGGGAGTTAGTTTTAAACATAATTAAGTGCTAAAAAAAACGAGAGGGCAATGTCATGCATACTCTGAAGTGATGAAAAGGTAGTCAAGCTCTAAAAAAAAAAACTGGGCAAAAACAAAACAGAATAAGTGCTTAAGAATATTGGTTTCCAAAAGGTTAGAGCCCTTTTGCCTATCTAAACATTACACTCAAACTAGGGGTGGCATAAAGAAGTGCAGCCATTCATGATTATGCTGTAATAAAAGGCAGACATTTTAAAAAGGTGTCAATAGTGGACACATTCTTTTTATCTTTTTTTTTTTTTTTTCTTTTTTGGACCCTGACAATTAGTTTGACTCATCCCCAGAAGTCTCAGGTGGTTTCCTTCCACCAAGTGGCACTAGAGTATAAAAGACAACGTAGATAGTACAAAGAGTGTGTATGTATGTATGTGTGTATGTGTGTGTTGGAAGGATGCTCCTTTCACTCCAGGAACAGCACGCCAGACATTAATAGAGCAAAAAGGAACAAACAAACAAACAAACAAACAAACAGCAGTGTAAAGAGGGACAATCGAGGCATCGCTCCAGAGCAGGACGTGACGGATTCAATCCTAACATCACATCCTGCGGCGAGTTACATTTTGGTCTCGACAAGTCATGTTCTCTGTCCAATCAACATTTTTCTGACATGATTTAAGTAGAAAAATTTAAAAAGCAACAATGATTCACTACAAGAAAAATGCATGAGTAAAATAGACAATAGGAGAACATAAGGAAAATAAAAAACAATCCCTTTACAATAAGGGATTTTGGCTTGAAGACCACTTATAAACAAGCGCTATCAATAATGGGTAAAGCTTTTTCAAAATAAAATGCGTGTACTATACTTCTTCCTTTTGAGCATTTCAGGGATAAATACATATTCTCTTAAATCAAAAAGTGCCGCACTGTGCAAAACTTGCTATCACAATTTAGCCTGGGACCTTTAGTTCCCAGGGAGAGCTTGACCTCTACTGTCTAATTCATGCAATTTGTATTCATTTACGTTCTCTGATTTCGCAGAGGCAGACCTTTTTGCACTGCTAGAAATGCCTACATGTGAAACTAAGGGGTGCTGATTGAGTCATTTCTGGCAACTACTGTCCACTTCACATTATGGTAACTTGGTGGATCTCAAGTTTGCACAAAAAAAAAAAGGAGAAAAAAAGTTGAAGTGCTTTTGGCTTTAAGTGTAACTACAATAAGTGCAATTAAAACTCAAAAGATTGACAAGAGAGAGAGGAGGGGGTACCATGTCTGCCGGCCTAACAGAAGCCAATGCCACAATGCTGTACAAATGAATGGCTTTGCTTCATCATTGCACCTACAGGATCTTTTTCTCACGATGGGTTCTCTATGAATGTTAGTAGAAAATGTTTTATTATGATGTAAAAGGATCAGTAAAAAAAGTAAAAATTAAAAAAATGAAAGACAAAAAAAAAAAAAAGAAAAAGACACACAGAAGGCCACCAAACACACTAACTTTCCCGTCTTTTACAGCACAGGAGACGTCCCTGTTCACACTTCTGTATCGCTTCTTTTTCATGTACATAAACAAAAATACATTCATTCAAGTCATTTTTTTTTTTGTACACAAAAATTACAAAAAGCTCCAAAAAGCACCATGGAATCGGCCTGTGGTGACCCTGGCTGTGGGTAGCTTGCTAACCCAGAGCTGGTCACCTCCACAAAACAGTTATCTCATATATCTCTTCTAAGTATAGGTGTGTGATACATAGTTCTGCATATGAAGCTGTGCCGATATCCACCCAGTCTCAGTAATAATGAATAAATGTTTCCACTTTGTCATGAGTCTCATTATTTCACTGCTTATTCATCTGTGAGTGCAAATTCATCCTCAACATTTTACATTTATATTCAAATCAAATCATTAGTAATAAATGTATAATGTTTCTTGTCATGATAGGTCAGATTTTCCTTATTTACATTATCACAGCCCATCTTCTCTTTTGTAAGCTTACAAAATAATTCTTTAAATTAGCTAGTAACCCATTCAAATATCTATTCCGAGACAGAGGTGATATCGGGCAGCAGCTATGCATAATATGGTTTCACCATTATACAAAAAACCAACAGAAATCAAAAAGATGGGAAGGGGAAAGGCTACAAAACTATGTACAAGACTGATAAATAAGTAAGTGCGTGGTTTGAGGCGTTGCTTTGGAAACGTGCCTTTTACAATGAAAAGCATTCCGTTTCATTGGTTCTGTCCACGTTGCACCGCTAACACTTCAGGATATCTCAAATTTAGCTTCCTAATGACGTCAAAGCTAGTTGAAACACAGGCATGCCATTTCAATGCATAATAGCAATAGACAGAAATGCACTAAAATATAGCACTTGCAAATTTTTGTTTCATCTTTTTATCTCGTCAAACGACTAAAGAAAAAATATCTATAAAACTGAGATACGTTAGTTTCCTCAGATAATGCAACTGGGTCCAAGTCATTCAGACATTTCAAAACAGAAAAAAATGTAATAGAGAGTAGTAGTTGAAGTAGTAATAATTCAATTGATAGAACTGATAAGAAAAGCAGCTTTGCGATATAAATGCATTTTTAGCATGTACAGCCTTTTTCTCTTATAAATGTTTTTTTTTTTTTCTTTCTTCAATATCTTTGTCTGGTCCAGCTTATTCTGCTGGTCTGATTGGAAAAAGATGTTCCTCCCACTGCAGTGGTCGAGTGTCATTCACACCACCGTCCGAGGAGTGAGGGAAAGAGCGAGGAGCGGAGGAAGGGGCGGGCCGAGGTCAAACAGTCTTAGCCCTCTCCATCAGTCCCAGGTAGGCCAGGAAGGAGTGTTTGTGGGAGGAGGGCGAGGGGGGAGAGCGGGAGGGGGACGCCGAGTTGGAGGAGAAGAGGAGAGGAGATGTGGCGGGCCGCCATCTGGAGTGGAGGTGCGAGTGGAATGTGAAGCGGCTGTTGTGGGTGAACAAGGTGGTGAGGGGGATCAGGTGCGCTCGGTCGCAGTTCCTGTACTGCTCGAACACGTGTCGGGAGGAGGGGAGGAAGAGGGAGGGGCCGCCGCCGCTCGGGCCGCCGGGGTTTCTGGCGGCGCTGTTGCCGTTAGTGCTGACCAAGCAGTGCAGAGGGCCGGCGGTGTCCAGCTGGCGGGACTTGCCAAGTGTGAGTGACAGGGCAACGGATTGGAGTGCGTGGGACGCCGTTAGACTCAAGAGAGGGCTGTTACTCCCACTGCCTCCACTGCTCCCCCCTCCTCCTCTGCTAAAAAGGAAGTTCTCCTGGCTCTTCCGCGATGAAGAGCCCCCTGGGGACGTTCCCTGAAGTGGGAGCTCCTCCTCTCCTGCCTCCTCATCTTCCTCCACGTCTTCTCCTCCTAAGCCTCCGTCCAGTCCCCCCGCTCCTCCACTCTGGTGTTTCTTGAGGTGGCGGCTGAAGACAAAGGGGTGTGTGGTGGTGAAAGGGCACTCTTGGCAGCCGAAAGTCTGGCGCGGCGCGTGCTTCAGCTTCTTGTGCAGGTTGAGGTTGTCCTTGCGCTTGCAGCTATAAGAGCAGCGGTCGCAGTGGAAGGGCCGCTCGCCCGTGTGCACACGCACATGCTCGATCAGCTTATTGGCCGTCTTGGACAAGTAGCCACACTGCTCACACTTGTAGTGGTTGCCCAGGCGGTGCCCGCGCATGTGCGCCTCCAATGAGGCCTGGTCGGGCCACAGTCCCTGGCAGATGCGGCAGCGGTACTCCATCTTACAGTGCGTCTTAAGGTGGCACTCCATGGCCGCTGGACGATTGGTGGAATAGATGCAGAAAGGGCACCTGGGAAATGCAACAAAAAGGGAAGTAGGGAGGGGAGACACAACACACAAAAGCAAAGGACAGTTGAAGGGGAAGTGTACAAAGACACATTAACACACCTTGAAATTGAATCACACCAAATGATGAAGAAGGAGAAGGACAGGTAAAGGAAAAGTGTGTATCATGTAGAGTTCTGTGTGCTCATGGTGGTATGTGTGGCAGTTTAATGGTGGGAGAATTGAGGTGATCAGGTATGTGTGTGTGGAGGAGGAAGGGGTGGGGAGGGGGTTGACAGTCTGGAGAAAAGATTGGAGCAGTAGGACATGAAGGGAAATGAAGGAATGGAGTGGCACTTACATTTAAATAGCACCTTTCATCTGCTCTGGGCCCCAAAGCGCTTCACAAACCCTGCAGAACAGAATCACCTCAGAAAAACCTCGAAATGGTCAAGGCCCTCTCTTCCTTTCTACACACTCCCACATATATAGTAATATTTCACATTGCTCAAGTGTATACACATACACTAGTCTTGAAAAAAAAATCTGGATGTTGGAGGTCAGAAAATATAGGCAATAGGAGTGTATCTAAAACCTGTTTGCCTGCAAGCTCCATTAACTCATTCTACACCTGTTTAGCTAAATCCTGCCTGCTTTTGACAGTAAATATAAATGTGGTTTACATAAATTAAGAGACTGTGTAAACCTTCAAGAGCTGAAAATATAAGCCACATGTGCAGATATAAACAGAACAGCAAAGAAGTTGAGTAAAAGCAGATTCGCTGATAAATTTAAATAAATATCAAAAGAACTCAGTTCTTCTGTCTATTTTTTTTTTCCTCCCTTGAATAACATTAATCTAAAATATCCACATCCTGCTTCTTTCTCTTTTGAATGCTAGCTTAAAGAAATCAATCTGGCTTCAAAAACATTAACACCAGACAGAAAAAACATTTAAAACTGTTATAAAAACTCCTTTACATGTATTCACTCACACACTACAGCTAGCAGCAAATCCTCACGTTGGGGACTAGGGATGCTGTGTAGAGATCTTTGAGCTATGAAGGGGCTTCTTGTGTGTTTGTGTTCTGTTAGCCACAGTTTAACATATAAGTCAATGCAACTGTGTTGGCAGCCTCTTGGTTTACATTTCATGAAATGCTACCGTTTCCAGACATTCAGCAATGTTTAGAACATCCTAACTCCACTGATGGCTGCACAGAGAAAACCATATAGAACACAGATCTTTGTTTATGACAAGATGAGGCGATAATCATAATGATACTCAATGATTCTGCACATGCACAGACTGGAGTTATGAGAACTCAAAAACAAAAAAAATGGTGTGTGTTACTTGAAATGAATCTTTACAAAATGTTTGATTTACTGCGTTTTTTTTCTTTTATCCCAACTGCTGTCAACTGCCACCCTAGAACTGAATCTGTGTGAAAGTACATCAGTATGATTGGCCTGAACTCAAACACTAACATCATCAGCGTGTGGTGTGGATGTTGCGATCAACAGGTGGGCCTTATGTTAGCTTGACAGGCCTAGAAATGGGACATAAACGTGTCACAGTACAACAAAGGCTCCTGTGGGACTGGAAGATGGAGATGGAGAGGGAAGCATGTGAAGAGACTAGAGCTACAGCAAAAAAAACAAGGCTGCCTTGTCAAGAATCATTAAAATTAGACCACTAGATCCAACATGCATGTGCATGAGTACTTCAGGGGTTGGGATGCAAACTACAGTGTGAGATAGGTTTGGACATTGTATTGTAAAGCTTTTCATCAGGGTCATTATTTCCACAACATTCATGCTGTGTAAAATACAGTAAAGCATGCATTCATTTTGTCATATTTGGATTGACTTGTGTCAATGTCTAGTCTATGAAGTTACAATGGGATCTGACATTTGTGCTTCTTCTAAATGATTATCTTCTAGGGATGTACCAACAACAATTATATTAGTGTCTGTGTTGGGGTGGAAGTAGCTTTCTGGAATGCAGGTTTCATCAGCTATTTTTCTCTGGCATGGCTGTTTAGCTGTGGGCAACGGAACAACAGACCCTGAGGGGAAGTCCATTTCCATCTCCTTTCCACTCTCCCTTCTGTTCATAGCAGCCACTGCAGACCCAGAGACCACTGTCTAATACATTATACTTGCCAAGAGAGGCTGTCGAGCAAGACTACAGCTTGTATCATTTTATTTGCTGGCTGCAGATAATGAACATTCAAGTGAGGTTAACTGATAAAGGACACATGGCTAGAATAATATTCAAATAGTCCACAAATCTGTGTTTCTGTCTTCAGCTGTATTGCCGTTCAGCTCTTATTATAAAGAACCATGATAATGTCAGCCAGCTTTATGTATATGACATTATGCATCTTTTTTATTTTTTTATCTACATGCATCATTTTATAAATGTAAAATTAGTTAAATGTTGCATGTAAAATAGTTAAAACCATTTTTTATTTTAGCCAAATTTACATATGCCATAGCTTGCACACCCCTAACATTGGTCTATGACTGTGTATATACTGTGTTTTGTGTTTAGTGAATTGACAGGATGAGGGAGGGGAAGGATGGGCGGAGTTAGGAACCTCTGTCTGTACTTGCTTTCCTTACTTGAGCCCTCCGGAGGGGACGGTGTGGCACTTCTTGTGCTCCAGCAGCTGCTCGGGCGTCTTGAGGAACTTGTGGCAGACGTCGCACTCAAACATTCGCGTGATGAGGTGGATCTGAAGGTGCCGTTCATACATGCTACGCGTCTTGCACACAAAATTGCAGAAGACACACTCGAAGCCTGTAGAGAAGGAAAGAAGAGAGCGTGAGTTAAGACTCAGTCTGTTTGAATGATTTTGTTGCAGAGTCTGGTTGTGCTCCTCAGACTCAGCATGACTGAAATCTCAGAGTGACCCTAGAAACAGAAACAAAGAGAGTTCAGATACGGGGGAAAGTCAGGTTCAACAATCTCCACTCACATAAATAGAGTATATAAGCAAGATTCACAGCTGCAAATGCACTGCACTTCTATAAAGATCATGGGACTCACAAGTGACTGAACTAAAAAAGTCAAAATGAATTAAAAAAGTCTGAATTGATGCAGCGGGAGCTGAGATATCCTGACTTCGAGCTCCAAAAGCAATGAATCCTAAATGTCCCATAATGCAACCTGACAGCACATTTTATTAGACCCTCCCTGCATGGTAAATGCCCACATCTTTCAAACTCCACACCCCCAAGTTTATAATGAAATAAATAACCCTGATGCCATCATCTGGGACCTCAGAAAGCTCCTCCAGAGACATTATACACACATATAGTACATATAGTACTTGTGACTCGGAAACTGATCTTTTTGTGTAAAATTAGCAGAGCGCACCATCTGCCAAATTAATGAATGGAGGAAGAAAAATAATTCAACACATATGTATGTACACTATTGAGTGAATGAGGTCAACATGTAATTTTGTCACTTCAGCCATGTTCTGCAACAGTTCTAGATTAAAGAGTTTATTTTTGAATGGCAATGAATGATCACATACTCGGTCTGTCACCCAGTCAAGCAGCTTTCTGACCAAAGAACAAGTGGGTAGTCTCAGTACAGCTCCAAACGATGAGGGTAATTCTACTTTAGACCGACTTGATGGCTTTAAAAGGACGTGGAAACTTATTTTCTCAATCAGCTTCTTACTATAGGGATAGGGCCCTAAATGAACACACAGTTCCCTGCCAAAGTTAAAACAGTTTTGGTTATTTCTCATTAGAGATGTCTATTTTAGTGCACCAATATAGACCTTTGAATCACAATTTGATGACAGTTGGTGGGTTGTTTGGGCACTGTGAATCAAATCCAATCACATCACATTTTTTGTTGCCTAGTCAGCTGTGAATATATACTGTTGTAGAGAGGTTTTCAGGGGCATTAAAATGATGAAGTGTATCTGGTTGCAAGAGATCCCACAATGCCTTGCCTTTGTCGGACTTGTCCTCAGTTCCTGATCCCGAGTGGCTTCCAGAGCTGGACTGGCTGCCTGCGGTGGAGGGCGGGGCGAGCAGGCCCCGCAGTTCTTCATTACCGTGGGTGAGGTCTCCGCCCTCTGAGCTGTTGAGTGAGTCACTGAGGGCCGAGAGGGACGAGGAGGTGCTCTTGGTCTCGCTGAGGGGACTCCTTGAGTTTAGACCTGGACACAATGGAAGAAAGTCCTATCGTTATGACAGAAAGCAAAGTTGGGAAAGAATAGTACCTGAAAACTCCTGGGAAAAGATATTATAAATTGTGGGGTATCCTTCATGCCAGGGATCTTCAACAGGGGTCCGGGACCCCTAGGGGGTCCTCAGAGTCAATGCAGGGGGGCCTCCAAATTATTGTTCATTTTGGAAAGTTTTTTCAGAAATGAAAAAGTCTTAACATGAATCCAACATATTATAAGATAATATAAATCCCCACTGTTTACTGGCCTAGGTGGTCACTAATTCAATCCACAGATATATTTAATCCTTAAGGATTCACTTTGCCACATGTATGTTTTAATATTAAAACATGATTTATAAACCATGCCAACAATTATTAGGCTTTTTTTAAAAGCTTAGTATTCTATGCAAAAAAGGTATGTATAAAGGCTCATATGTTATTAGACCCAGTTTATTATGCAACTTCATTTATACAGTATATGTAGCAGGGGGTCCCTGCTCCATCTCTCTTTCAGTTAAGGGGTCCTTGGCTTAAAAAACGTTGAAGACCCCTGCTTTATGCTGTAAAATCAGTTTCAACAACCCCGTCGTTACACACACACACACACACACACACACACACACACACACACACACACACACACACACACACACACACACACACACACACACACACACACACACACACACACACACACACACACACTAAAAGCAGGCAGCCTTGATAGCCCTTTGCTCTGACTGAAGCCCTGCTGCCAGTCAAATCAAGATGCAGTGTGCTTTTATTGATCTCCTTCTCTAAGTCTGCAATTCACTGAGAAGAGAGAGGGAATTAGAAGAGGAGGGGGCGGGAGGGAGGGGTGAGGAGCGCGGGTCATGGCCGAAGGAGCTAAGATGGCGGGAGCATCTCAGGGCACAGCTCAACAAAGGGCATTCAGTCAGGAGGGAGCGAAAGGAGGGAGAAAAGGCTGCACGGATCGTGAAATGGTTGACCTATCTTTTTATTACAAGCACACACACACACACACACACACACACACACACACACACACACACACACACACACACACACACACACACACACACACACACACACACACACACACACAGAAAGTCTAAAACATACGAGAATGTACGCATGCAGTGCACACTCAAGGAATTATACTATAATAGAAGATGTGATTAATAACCTTCAATCAAAATAATAATTCACTGTGTAGTTTTAGCAGCATTTTGAATACAGTATTGAACCAGCTTGAGGCCAGCTTATCTCCTCTACTGCAGTATTTAACATACACTTGCCTTGTCTTACAATATGCAAAAGGCTAAAGCCACAGAATATAAGCAAAAAAGAAGAAGAAAAAAAGGCGCTGCTGAGCCACTGGGCCTAAACCTTGAAACACCTTAACTGAAAAATATTCCATTTTCTTTTTAACTAAATAACTTCATCTGCGATTGCCTGGCAATGTTCATGATATAGGAAAGGAAATAAAGAGGCAAAGTCTGCCTATCTGCCAATGTATCCAGGGTAGAAAGTAATACCGTCACCTTATTCACCTCCCTGTCAGGATTTGATGCTCTTTCTACTTTACACTCTAAAGCAAGGGTCTTTTTTAAGCCAAGGACCCAAGGATACATCATGTTTTAATGTTAGAATGTGGCACAGTGAATCCTTAAGCTTAACTGTATCTGTGGATGGCTACCTTATGGCTATCTACTCATAGGCACGTAAGCCTATCATCAATGTTGGGAAGATTAAAGCAAAAAAAGTATCTTTACAAATAATATGTTGGATTCAAGTTTTTTCTCCAAAAGGACCCAAGGCCTATTGATTTTTTCCCCTCAGGCACGATAAGGGTCAACCTTCTCCGATAAACAAGGCCACTGTGGCCTCTGAAAGACCCCTCAGCTGTCTAGGCCGGACAATCCCACCCACCCACACAAGCAGCACACACACACATTGAGGAACAGTGGAAGAGCAAAACGTCAGCAGTAAACTGGACAAAGCTGTTTTAGACAAAAACACTCATATCGACCACCAGCGGTTCACACCAACAGCTTTAAAAGTCCAAAGAAGGTCGACTGCAGGAGGCTTGTTTGTGAAACCTAATTCTGCTGCTTGTCTTTCCCTGTGTCCTCTGAACTGACACAGAACTGTGTTTATGAAGTGTAAATTACTGATACTGTAGGATGTTTTGACTCAAAACTGTTTTTTGTCTTGATTTACTTACAGTAAAAAGCCGGAAAGTACAGTACAGTCCATAAGTATTTAGACAGTGATGCATGTTTGTTGTGTTGGATCTGTACTCAAACACACTGGATCTGACAAGTGGAGCCGAAACCATTAGTCAGTTAGTCGATCAATTTATCTACAAATATTTTGCTGTTTAGTTTATTATTTTAAGCCCCCCAAAAAATGTACAGGTTAGTGCCCATAGGTAAAGTCTTTATTGTTGCTGGTTTTCTTAGTCTTATATGACAGTTAACTGAATATTCTTTGTTCACCCCCCCCCCCCCACTACTTTCTGACATTTTATACCAAACAATTAACTGTATAAATAATCTGCAGATTAATCGATAATCTACACAGACTTTGAGTTTTACTATAAGTTAATAGTGTACGAATTGGAGACTATAAAAAGGCTACTATGTTTAAAACCCTTAAAGGTATAGTTGTGGGGTTGTATGAGATGGCGGTCAGAACGCCCCCAGTTTGGAGAAGCAGGCAGGAGTACCCGCATGGAAGCTAAGCAATGTACTGCTGTAGACCGGGCCAGCACAGGCAGCAGCAAAACATATTTGGGTGTTTTAAAAGGGTTAGTTTGGATTCACCAAAGTCGCACAATAACACAAACTAACTAAATAACCGATCAAGGCAGTGGTAGACCAGCAACTACCGTGTTCTGCGAGGTCAAATAACTGTTTTTGTCAAAGGAGTCTGGAGACCAGATGTATATAATAGGGCTGCACGATATGAGTAAAAATATCAAATTGCGATTATTATGACTGATATTGCAATTGCGATAGGAATCACAATATTGGAGGGAAGGATCATTTTTGTATCATTATTCTCATTTTCATTAAAAAAAAAAAAAAAAAATACAAAAAAATGATCATGGTGTGATTTTTGTGAGGATCTGTACCAGACAAAGATTGTTTTCTGAAGTCTGTAAAATACTGTTTGTAGGCCGGGACATCTCTGCAGCACTACAATACTGAATTCAGAATGGTATTTTGACACATATTTTGCGTTTAACAAATATTGCACACCCCCTCCGATTTGGATATTGCACTAGTCCATATTGTGATTTCAAAATTGCGATTGATTGCGCAGTCCTAGTATACAATGGCTTCAGTTCCTCGTCGGAGAGGGCTGTCTGATGGCAAGGTAAAACTGAAAATATTCTAAATATAGCATACACTTAAACTGATATTGTTTTTTCTTTAGCTGGGCCTTTTTTAGCAGGCTAAAATATGTTTTGCTGCTGGCCCAGTCCACAGCATTGCTTAGCTTCCATGCCGGTACTCCGGTCTGCTTCTCCAAACCGGGGGCGTGCCGACCTCCATCTACTGTACGTAATACACTGACTATAGATAAGTACCTCATACACCCCCACTTCAAAAAATCCAAACTATGCCTTTAAAGCTGAAAGTCAGCTCTTTATTGTCAGTCACTGTTTAAATTTACACCCCATGTTTTGGAGTACAGAGCCAAAACAATAGAAAATGTGTCACTGTCCAAGTACTGCACTGCATTTCTATTCTGAGCCGTGAACAAGAGCCACAATGTGTAAGCTACCACCCACTCTCACATGTGAGAGTCATTTTGAAAATAACTCCATAAATCTGTTTTCTAGGGGTTGAACCATGTACTTTGCTACTATCCAGTACATGTTTGAGAACCCTTCATGAACAGCAGACACAAGAACCTTACCCTAGAGCTGAAACGAAGAGTCGATATTATTTTGATTACTGTTATGATAATCGAGAAATCATTGAAGTAGTTTTTTTAAGCAAAAAAGCCAAACAATTTCTAGTATCTGCTATTCAGTGAGGATTTGTGCTTTTCTTTGTGTTATACAATAGTAATACATTGCATATATGTAGGAATTGGATTGTTGGTTGGGGAAAACAGCAATTTGAAGATGTCACCGCGATAAGTGTTATTCACATCATCTACTGACATTTCATAGACCGAAACAACTAATTGATTAACTGAAAAAATTATGATCAATTACATTACACCAATGCGTATGAAAATGGAAAACAATTCTGTCACTCAGAACCAGTGGACCGCCATGCATCATCAGAGATACTGTACCTGCATGTCCAGTACTAATGTGGTTCTTCATGTCGTTCTCCTCCATGCAGACATAGTCACAGACGCTGCAGCAGAGCGAGAACATCCACTGCTCCTTGTCCACATGGAGCGACATGTGGCTGACAAACTGGGCATTCAGCTCCGTCTGGAAATCACACACATGGCAGCTGGACAGAGAACAGAGAGAAAAAGGAAGGAGAATAACAGGAAGGAAGATGGCGAGAATAACAGGGGGGAGACCGTCAGCTTTAGTGTTATATTATGTCTGAATAAATCGGTAAGTGGCACAGCGTGGATACACTTCTTTTAATTTAATAAAGACGATTGAAAATAAAATATTTCCACACTGTAGACGTGGCGCTATTTAACTCTTTTTACATCATGAGACACATAAAAGTAACAAACAATAGCACAACATTTTGAGAAGTACGTCTATTCGCTTTCTTCAGACTCAGAAAACTTTATTTTCAGTCATGACAGAAAATCGTCTTGGACGTGGCAACATACAGTGAAAAACAATCTGAGACAGTATACATACAATAACTTATAAAAATAATTTACACAGGAAGCTACAGCTAGGAGACAGTTAGCTTAGCTTAGTATAAAGACTGTGATGTAAAGACTGTAAGGAACAGCTAGCCTTGCTCCGTCTGTCCCAATTTCAAATAATCATTTATCAGCACATCGAAAGCTCACTAAGCAGTGTTGTCGTCACTGTGAGGTTGTTACGCAACTCCAGGAACACTACACCCAAATAAGAAATATATCAGCACATAACCCCCTGTATAACCACTGTATAACTATTTTTATACTTTGTTTTTGTACAAATTGAATGAACAAGATTTAACATGTTAATTAGGGAGCTTTAGAGGTGCCAGTTAATGTTTTTTGGACTATCCGTCTCCTGGCTGTA
Organism: Gymnocephalus cernua; assembly: GCA_023631565.1. Taxonomy (NCBI): domain Eukaryota; kingdom Metazoa; phylum Chordata; class Actinopteri; order Perciformes; family Percidae; genus Gymnocephalus; species Gymnocephalus cernua. The sequence continues at coordinate 18,122,367 of CM042427.1, read as the reverse complement.
GCTTGATACTTGCATATGAGTCTGGTATTGATTTTCTCATTTAAATCTTGTTAAGAAAGCAAATAAGCACAATTTCCAGATAAATAGCTCACAAAAACAGAGAAATTTGAAAACAGATTAACAAAAAGAGCAGTTGGGGAGAACTTAAATCAAGAAATATATCAGGATATATTTGGGCATCAAGCAGCAGAAATAGATCAATCAAAACATGCCTTGATTCCAACATCTGCTATTGGCTCGAGATATCCTAAAAAGAGTTGTGTGTTGGTCTGTTTTCGCTACCTGTAGTAGAAGGGGCAGTTCTTGCGCTCGGCAGAGTCGGCTGTAACAGCGCTGACGATCTGCTCAGCGTCTGTGTTGACCAGCTTGACAGAATGGATGGTCAGGTGCTGATTGAGGTTAGCCCTACACTTGGCTGCATAAGGACACAGGTGACACTTGTACTTCCTCTCTTCTGCAAAAATAAACACAGACACAAGACCTCGGGTTACTGTAAACATCACCTGTAAAGATATTTCATTAAGTTGCGCTCAGGCTCTGAGTCTTTAAAGCAAGCTTAAACCTAATTACTTAATGTCTAACCCTGCCTCACCTTCGCCTGACCCCAACTGTATCTCTGATCCTGGGAAGAGGAAGAAAAAACACCTTGTGATGTCTGACAAAAATCAACTTTTCAGGGAAGCATCTGGATATTCCTGTGGATGCCACAATTTTATTTGCAAGCACTATAAAACCAAATTTAAAAAAATCTAAATCACAATATTCCCGTTTAACCTCGAAACAAATCAACATAACATGTCTTCTCCCTCTAGCTCCCCCTCAAACACACACAGACACCATTTGCCCCAAGGACATGAAGCCAGGCAACCTTTATGTCGCCGGGGAAACCAAAAAGACCATCACACTGACATATGCCCCTGCTTCTGCTCTCTGTGGTGTGGCCAAGCTGTTCACAGCCAACACTCTCAGATGGTGTGTGTGTGTGTTGTGTAGTGTGTGCACGCAAAATGTGAGAGCATGCCCAATTGTGTGGGGGCATTTTGTACATGAGTCTCCATTTGTGCGCCCAGTGATTTAGTCTGCAATCCCAAGTAGGTTGCATTAATTTCTAATCTAATTTGCTTTAAATAAAATTGCATAAGCAGGAGATTCATTAATGTATTTTCCTAATAAGGACAGTGACGGAATATAATGGATCAGTGGGAGCAAAGAAGGGCCAAGTTTGAAAACACAGTGTAATCAGGACACAAGGGAGTGTATAGCTTCATCATGAGGAAGTCTCCAGTGCCTGAGAGAGAAAGTGAATGAGGGAACCAATCGTGACTTCATCAGAATTACTGGTGTGTGTGTGTGTGTGTGTGTGTGTGTGTGTGTGTGTGTGTGTGTGTGTGTGTGTGTGTGTGTGTGTGTGTGTGTGTGAGGCATCCCTCTAGCTGGGTAATTAGACGGGCAGTTTTCCCAGTGAGACTAATCATGGTAGTAATCTCTTTAAAGAAAGGGTAATCTAGTCTAGTCAACCGTATTTACTTACTGTGGGCAGAACAAGGATAAGTACACATGCAAAAATTCAGCAGTTAACACATCTATACATTAAACAAAGAGATGCAAAATGTGTGGCGGTGGTGTGCACATACGCTAACGACGTCAGTGTGTTCATTTACCTGTGTGTAGAGACAGGTGTCTAGAAAGAGTCTGCTGTCTACCGAACACCTTGCCACAGACAGGACAGGGGAAGAGCTGTTCATTTAGTCTCCACTGGGCAAACCCGTTTCCCGGTTCCCCATCATCCTTTTCTGAGTCTGAAACACACACGCACACACACAAAACCATCCTTATCATTCACTGCTGACACAAGTAGCCACAAAAGCATTTGCAGGTAGACCAAAGGCTGTTAAGTCATGCGGCTATAAATCAAACAAAGTATCTTTAGTTTAATATGTATTGACATTATCTTGAAACTGTCAAACCATAACACACTGCTGTGGTATGTGCTTATGTTCTGATTATGTTGATATTGGCAAAAATGTTTTGGGGTCAGTTTGCTTTTATTCAATAGTAGACAGTTGAGAGAAAAAGGAAACAAGGGTACGGGGCGAATAAATGCAACAAAGTTGCAATCACAGTACAGAATATGGTGTGTGTGTGTGTCTTAACCACTATGACGCCCCATTTACATCCATCTTTAATGAGATTTAACACCAGTTAAACAGCTGGAAACAAATATGGGAAACATTGTCTTGTTTCTTCTAGACCTGAAATATGCTTACTCCATTTATTACAGAAAGGTATATGAGAAGATTGATACCACCCTCATGTCTGTCCACTAAATATGAAGCTACAGCCACCTGCTAGTTAGGTTAGCACAAAGACTAGAAACAAGGGCAAACAGCAGGCTAGTCGAGAACCTAGAAAGTGACTGTGTCTGGCCAAGAAATACTCTGGCACATAACCCCCAATAAAACCACATATTGTTGTTTTTACACTTTGGTTTTTGTACGTGTTACTTGGTGAGCTTTAAAGGTGCATGTAGGTGTATTGCTGAACTTTGGAGAGAGCCAGGCTAGATGTTTCCCCATGCGTTTAAGCTAAGCCAACTGGCTGTGGCGAATAAGCTTATTTCCAAAAATGGAGAACTATTTCTTTAATTCAAAAGCGCTTCTGCACACCTCTTTTTTGGGGCAGGTGCGTCTGAAAAGGTAAAGGTTAACAGTAACACTTGTTGAAGAAGTCAAGTTAGTCAAGTCAGAAAATTCACCTGAAGAAGGTCTGTGTGACCGAAACGTTGTGAAATAAAGTATTTGCATGCATAACAGACAGTGTGCGGGACTTCTTCAACAAGAACAATTTCTAAAATGAAATATATATATATATATATATATATATATATACATACATACATCAATAAATAAAATACGATGTTTTCTACCCAGCTTTAATAATCTCATACAGTATTCTCTTACTGTGAAGGTGCCCATTTCCCCTCCCACCACCCATCAGTCCTCAGCCCTCCTATGGAGGCTGTGTGGTTTTCAATGCCTCTGGCCTCTACCTTACTGCACAGACATGCAAATGAGGCTTGAGGGGGAAGGGCAACGGGACAAATGAAATGGACGTGAGTCCGAGATGACACCAAATACAGATGTATTAGAGAGCGAAAGACACAAAACACTTGCATACCATTTTACAATCTATGGTTAATGAGTGGTTCTTCCTTTAAGATGCTGTCTCAGTATAACATTACAATCACCCATTTGGCTGCTTTAAATCATGGCAATTTAGTACTCTTTGTTTAAGTATCACATAGCCAAAATCCAGAAAGTAAAATAGTTCAATCTATGAGGAAAAGTCTCATTCCCTTCAGTTCCAGTGTAACAAAACAACTGATACACTGTTGTCTAATTTGCTAACCCACAAGACTGAAACCCATCTGCTACCTTTTGACAGATACTCCTTGTCTAGCCTGCGGTTGGGATGCAGTGCAAATGCATTCTTAATGTCAACATCAAGCACCGGTCTTTTGCTCTAAAGCCTGAAGCATACACATATCACTGTAGCTCTCCTTTCTGTATGTATGTCACCCCACCTTCCCTCCCCCTCCACCCTGTAATCAAAGAAATACAAAAAATGAGTGACTACTTTCAGATACTCTGATAGAATCTGAAGAATTGAAGTTTCTGCTTTGAATTAATCTCAAAGCAATTACTCTAGGACATAGAATAATTCACGAGGATAAAAACATGTACTTTTCTCACTGTGCTATAAAACTTACGCTGATGGAGGCAGAACCTTTACTTACACTACACAGACTGACCTTGGCCTAATGTAATTGCAAGGCATTAGAAAAAAGGTCCTTTAAGTAACTTTGAGTTTTACTTTCATTGTTCATAAAGGACGGAACAACTCCGCTGCTCAGTTTCCCCCTCTCACTAAACGTGATTCTTTTGCGGATGGAAACCAGTGCACATAAGATAAATAGTTTTGAGTTTACGCAAGAGAATTTTTTTTTTTTGGAAACATATTGTGCAATTTATATTTTACAACAAATTGTTGTAGCTTCTTAAAGTCACATTTCACCCTTAAAAATGCTTCTTATTTTTTAAGTTGTCCGACAAAACACATCAATGATGCGTTTGCGGTGGTAAGGATACCACAATGAAGAAAAGCAAAGCATGTTTTCTGGAATTTGGGGATAGGTTTTATGTTAACCAAATGTTAAAGAACAGATGCATCTGTTTTTGGAAGGTGGTGTAAAATGACATTTTACTGTTGTTGAACTGACTCACAACCCCTGGAGCACTTTTTCCTGTATTTGTCATTTTACATATTATATTCAAACTAGTGAATTCATGTTGTGTGCTTTTGTTTGCTTGCTTTTATTTGTGTCACACCATCCCTCACACATCTTTTAGAAACGGTCAAAACAAAATACAGCAAACAATATTTGAATTCTTATTTTTCCAAAAGATAGGCTATATGCATTGCAAAGTATCGGTTATATACGCAGAAAGTTGCAAAATACGGCCAGGGTGCACGTGCACTACCTGTAAGCATTGTCTTGTATAGTTTTTATTCTATCTTAGTTTTATATACGTCTTATTATTTCTTTCTTTTACTTTCTCTATTTATCTGTACTATTGATGTCCTTGGGCTGCTGCAAAAACTGAATTCCACTGCTGAGAATCAATAAAGGTTTATCTTATCTTATTTTGTAGTTTTGGTAATATATGTGCCACAAAAGGGTGTTTTGTAATTAATCAAACACTATTTTATTTTATTGGATTTGTCATGTTATACATTTTTGAAAAAAAGGCCTATATCACTTAGTATCATTCTAAGAAATGTTCTGAGGGGAATAACACAGCTATCATAACTTGGGAGTACTGAAAGAATATTTGAATGAACTCAACTTTGAAGAGATACATTACGTTCACAGTGCATTTGAATTAGGTAATGAGTAGACATTATTTGTGTGTTCTTTCTAGGAAGTGTAGTTTCTTAAATTTAAGCAATGGGCTGCAGACCATGAAATCTTAAATGAGCACAGCCGGCTGCGACATGCAGATTGGTTTTAACTAAAAATGAAATCATTAGTCGAGTAGTCAATCGACAGAAAAAGAATCACTAATAATTAATAATTGTGAACATCTTTATCTCCATTCTACTGTAGGAGTGTGACTCATCACTGTCATTAAGGTGATACAGGGAACATGTGTTATGGTAAATACATGCAAGTAGAATGCAGTATTATGCTGAAAACAATAAATAAATATAATCAGCAAAAACTGTGTTTATGTGTGTGGCTCCTCACACAGAGTAAAGCCACACAGGTGGAGAAGGTGTCACAACATGAGAGTCAAGAAACTTAGTGTGACCTCGACCAACCTGCAGGTCATGGACTTCCTGACCTCCTGCATTAGCTGCAATCTGCCTCTCACCATGACGGCGGCCCTGCTATCCGACTATTAAGGGCTGATCACACTTCTGTTCTCTAAACTCATTGTCTGTGTATGGCTTATTCTGAGAATCTTAGACCTTCTTATGGGGCTTGTAGCTAAAGCTCAGCACATAACAGCATTAACTTGTCCTGACTCACAAGTGAGACTAGGGGACGGCCTGGTCACACAGGGTCACGAGAAGCTGGATGGCAAGGGCTCAAGGCCACGACCCGGCAAACACACTGATGATTGAGCCAGTTGGGGTGTGGCATGAGCCTTGAAGTTGGTAATGGTTTAATTAGTGCTATTAGAGCAGGAGAGAGAGGGAGAGAGAGAGAGAGAGAGAGAGAGAGAGAGAGAGAGAGAGAGGACACAAACAAGAAATGAGGGATTGTGCTAAACCTCAGACTGAAGGGAGAAGATGGCAAACTCCTACTCACTTATTCTTTCTTGCTTAAAGGGACAGGCTCACCATGTTTTATCTCTACACAGATAGCCATTAAAATGAGCAGTTTTCTTTGCCCCAAAGATACTGTTGAAGATGATCGCCAGTTATATCGCTCACAGAGAAATAGTTGTGGACAGAACGTCAATGTCCATGACTATAATAATAGAATACAAATATGTGGATTTTTCCTTTTTTTACATTGTCAAATACATTATTAAAATATCTGCAGTAATGGTGTCAGCTTTTCCTTTTAAATGCACAGCAAGTGACAATCTTGACGCAGCAGCCAATTGTCACTCAAATCATTTTACAACCAGTGCATTTTAATAATACTACAATAAACTTAGCTAAACCAAAAGGTGTGACGGCTTTTTTGGGAAATGTGGTATGAACTAACAAAAAAGGACAGTAAAGTTCTCCAACCACTAGGGGTGGTACGGTTCACAAAACCCACGGTTTTCGGTTTGTATCCTGGTTTTAGGGTCACGGTTTTTGGTTCTGTACGGTTCTTGTTATTTTTTTCTTTAAATCTTTAACACTCCAGAAATATACTTCAGCATATGATATTTAGTTTAATTATTCATAATGTAGGATACAGTATTACAATTTATTATATCATGTAATCATGCACAAACTGAATGTGACTTGACTTTAAGCACATTATTGGGACTATCTCGGAGGAAAGCTAGGTGAGATTTTGATACAGCAAGAGGGAAGATATTGATGATTTCAACAAGCTTTTCATTGTTTTGGCAAAAAAAGGAGAATGTGTATTGCCATCTACAGGAACCTATGTGCCTTTTTAGCACACGAAGATTGAAATATTACAGAATAAAATATATAACTTGCATTTATCAAACTGCCAACTTCAGTGTAGCTCTTACAAAAATTGTAGGCCTATTCTTTAAAACAAAAAGAGAGGAACTCTTAAAGCTCCGTTGAAAAAATCTGAATATGTTAAACATACAAAAAAAAAAGTTCTTTAAAAATAAAAAGGAAACTTGTTTTTGGGCTGAGTTTTCCCAGTAACCTTATCAAAAAGGCCCAGGATGCTGCAAATGTTGGTATAATATGAAAATGGCTGGTGTATTTAAGACAACAAATAATTTATTGAATGAATCAAATTTGAACATATCTGTCAGTGGCTTCTTGATCTTTACATTGTTAGTTAATTTCCTATCCTGGCCTGGGCTGGGACACATACGGTTTGATACTTATTGGACTTTAACTTATCATTGCACTTACAATAACGAACGTAGCTGTCCTCAATCTAGGTCATCCTGTACGTCTCATCTCCGGTTTTTCCTGCATGCATCCACCGTGTGTGTTTTGTGTGTGTGCATGTGCGTCAGTCCCGGGGGCCCGCCTGCTGCAGAGCCGCCAGGAAACAGCAGCCGCTTCAGCAATTTTAGAGTGAAAAAAACGTTACAGCGTACATTGATGTTAAAATGTATACAGGTTGGCAAGACTGTCTGACATGTTTTGCACGGTCTTACGCTGTAGTTTTGCTGGTAACTTGTCCGCATCTCTTCTTTCGTGCGAAGGGAAAGAGGTCACATACTGGCACCTGACGGGCACAAGGCTACATTGCGCATGCGTCGGACCGTACGGCACACACACGTTCCGAACCGAGACAAGCGGAGCGTATGGTTCGGATGTTTTTTCATGAACCGTACCACCCCTACCAACCACAGAAAATCTGTTCAGTCTGTTCAATTAAAGGTAGCAGACCTTTAATTGAACAGACTGAACAGATTTTCTGTTACAGCTGCAACTTACCAATATTTGGAGCAGGGGTGATAAAACAGAGAGAAAAAGGAAATGAAGACACTCAAAAGAAAAAGAACAGGCATACAGTAGAGACACGCATGGAGGAGAGAAAAGAGTACAATGGTAAAAGAGCGAGCTGAAGCTTAAACACACAAGGGAAAGGGGAGTTGGGCTGGGCGAATTAACTTTCAGGACACTCTTGACACCCAGAAGCCAATCAGATTTTCATTAACTGGCAGAGGGACAGGCAAAGCTGGCACAAGCTAATTAACCTCTGGATCTCTCACTGCCAAAGGAACACGGAGGGAAGTTCTGGGATGCCAGGGAAGAGGGGAGGAGAAGGAGACGGGGGATGCCCTGGGCAGAGGCCTTCGGGTTGGGGAAATGCGTGCGAGTGCAGAAAGGCCGGACTGAGCTCTAAATATGAAACAGGGAGAGGGGGTTTTACCAGAGAAAAGGGTGAGATCATGTAAAGTTTCAGGTGGTTAATTCAGATGTGTTTGTGGCAGTATAATGAGATTTAAAAGGTGTCTTCATGTGTAGTTGGATGTTAAGCAACTCGCCAGGCTACACAGCTTCTGTGTGAGTGCCTGTGTCGTGTGTGCAGGAAGGGTCTGTAAATGCATGTGCATGTACTGTACGCATGTGTGTAATGAGCATCTCTGCGTAATCAATTATTTCTCCAAGCTACAGTGAGAATAACTTGAAGACATGGACGCGTCTTTGAAGATACTGTACTATGAATGATGCAGTGGTACGGACTGTTGACAGTTAATTACTTCCTTGTTTTGGCCAGATGCAGATCATTTTTCTGTCTATTATTTCTTTGGAATAAAAACAACAAACATAAAGACACTGTGGCTGCAATTAACGATGTTCAGTATTGCTTAATCTGACGATTATTTTCTTGATTAATCGCTAACCAAGTCTATGAAATGTTAAAAAGAAAATGGCATTCAAAACATCATGGAGTCGAGGACGATGTCTTCAATTTGCTTGTTTTGTCTGACCAACAGTCCAGAACCTACATTCTACACCCATACAGTCACATATTAGGGCAGGTCGATTGGACGCTATATCAGCTATCGGTTGAGTATATTGCTGGTTGTTGTTGGGCTGACCAGGAGGGAAATTTTAACATCTCGGCCAACCCTATCATATATGACATTAAAAAACAGCAAATATTTACATCTGAGAAGCTGGAACCAGAAAATGCTCGACATGTTTACCAGAATGCGTAATAGATTATCACAAATGTGGTCGACTGATTGGTTAATCGACTTATCGTTGCAGCTCTAAAAGACACAAAATGAGCAAAGATAATGTCCATCCATCTACTGCTTGCAATAAACTGATAGTGATATGTCTGTTCCTCTACAACTATTCTAGTCGTGTTTGTTGGTGTGTGTGTGTGTGTGTGTGTGTGTGTGTTTTACATGTGTCTTACCGTGGAATAGTGCCCTGGTAGAGGAGCTGGCTTCTGCGGGGGAAGAGCTCTTGGAGCGCGAGTTAAAGGGTGATTGTCTGAAGCACTCGTCCAGGAACGGACTGAAACATGATACATAATAATACTAAGAGTTACATGGCTACTAAATTAAATACATATTTAAACTATATTGCAAAATGCAGGTTATTACCTATCATAAAGCAAATACACAGTGTATGATTGACTCACCTGTTTATTCCCACCATGTTACTGTCTTTGTGGTTGTTGGCTTTGCTGACTTTTTCTGAAAAAACAACAACAACAACAACAAAACATATCAAACGCAGTCAATACCATACCATTAACATATTTATATTTTACCATTCATATTTATTCATTACACAATTTAAATCAGACCTTATGGCATTCCCGAAAAAAATAAATAAATGGACCTTGAGTTAAGAAACTAGTGCTTTAGGTTTTCATTTTAAGTCCTGAGTCAACTGTATAGAACAGAGATTTAGACGTAGATGTATTTAGATGCCACCATAAACTCCGTCTGTTAATAAATACCAAAATGTCCTAAAGCTTCCCTGCACACTGGCCATTATAGAAACGAAACAAACACTATATTATCCTGAATCCTTGATGTTTAACTCGGCTGGTAAAGCACAGGTTGATCATGCCAGCATGGGGTGTACTGGCCATCTGGAGTAGTGGGAGTCTCTCTGGTGGGCCTGCCGACCTGTGAGCCCGAAAAGTTAGCCCAACAACACCAATATGAAAATGTATATACATATTTTTTTAAACGGGCGGTCACATCAGACAACCCAGATGGCATGTGTGTGTGTACGGCTGCACTCTTGTATGTAAATGGAGAAACTAAACATTACAAACACCTCCATTACCACCGACTGTGGCGTCAAAAACTGCCAAGAGTTGAATCAACACAGCTAACGTCACGTCAAGAAAGAAAAATTTGGATTTATTTCAAGGCTTTTTTAATTGATCGCATTACATTGTACAGATCTACCTAAAAGACCAGTACTCGGTGTACAATAATATTCAAAAGGACATTTCTTCTATTCTTTGGACACACTAGAAAAGTTATCAGGGCAAAACTATTGAAATATTTCAAAGTACTACTTCATGAAGAATAAATACAAAATGTTTGTCCAACTAACCAGTGTTTGAACTGCAATGCAGACTTTTGTCCCACTCACACATCAACACCTGATTGTAACTAGCTGCTGTTCGTCTCTACTATTCCTAACTTCAGAAGGTTTTTCTTTTTCCAACATAGCAACATGCTGCTCAGAATAATTACAGTGAAGCGACCAAACAATGTGATTGATCAATCACCTGCTGAATTAGACGTCTCCTGGCGCTTAATAAGCCAGTATTATATTTCACAAAAAATGTAATATTTTCTCTCGACATTAGTGGAGGCGGTCCTTATTTCAGGCGAGGCAGGGTGCCTCCACTATAAAAAGGCTGCAGGAAATCCTTCAAATAGACATTGATATAGAAACATTAATAGAATGAGTCAAAAGTGTCACTAACTGCTTGATTTTTTTCCAAAAAGCACCAGTAGGGACACATATGCAAGTGGAAAACAGAGTGCATCCAAGTCCACCTCTGTATACCAGAGATCCCGAGTGCTGTTGTACGAATGAGTCTTTTTAGGTCAAACATGGTTGAAGCTAATGAACTGAATACTTGTTACACAGTAGTACATTTCTAGTTGCTCTCAGAGTGATCGAGTATTAAATACAAATTGTTTTAATAGGTTTCTAAGTGGTAAGTAAAGTGATAATTGTAAAATCAGCTAACACCACGACATGGCCAGCTGATGTGAGCACAGACTATGGGTTTCAGTATTCATCCGTAAAGAGCACTATACAAAATGCCTGAGAATGGAGCCACACTGTATGTGTGAGTTTCAAGGCGACGTACTGAAGTGAATTTCAAAGCTACAACCATCTCAGTGTTCAGAGCGACCTTGCTACTGATGTGTCTCTGAGGTCCTACTGCTCTGGGTAATTCATATTGATTGCTCATTGTGTGACAGCAGCCCACTCTGTTCCAGTCCCCCTCACATTCAGACCCATTTCTAAGGGGGCGGTTGTCGCTGTTGCAAGACTAGCGATGCCCTGGCCTCCCTGGGTGGGCATACTGTGTACCCCTGCTGCCCTCTCTACCCTCCTTATCCTCTGCCCCCCCGCTACAACCCCCCCTAAACACTCCACTCCGTCACACTGCTCGCCAAGGACAGAGGTCTCTTTCCACGTTGCCATGGAGATGCCGCACGGGAGAAATGTAAAGGGAGGGAGGAGAGAGGGAGGGAGGGGAAGTGCAGGGGGAGAGCGTGTGCAGCCAAGTGTGCTTGAGCCGGCATGTCTGAAAACGAGTCGAGAGAGAGAGAGAGAGAGAGAGAGAGAGAGAGAGAGAGAGAGAGAGAGAGAGAGAGAGAGAGAGAGAGAGAGAGAGAGAGAGAGAGAGAGAGAGAGAGAGAGAGAGAGAGAGAGAGAGAGAGAGAGAGAGGGAGGAGGGGGCATTTGTGCAGACACCACTCCCCATGGGGCCTGTGTGAGTGTGTAAAGGTGTGCATGCAAGACTGTGTGGGAAAGAAAGACTGTCAATGTGTGAATTTGTAAATACGTGTGAGAGCTAGAAGCGGAAAAAGATTTTACACAAGCTTGTTTCTCTATTTGGCATTTAAGCGAAGCAATCCGAGGCTGGATAGAGCTAGGGTCACAGCCCAGGACTACAAGCCTGACCCCCCACACACATACTCCCACAACACCTTTTCCCTGAGGGGGCGATGGCTCCACCTCAAAGCTCCGTCTTAATCTAGCAATACAAACAGCTGTCTGCTGCTTCAATGTCACTTTCATGGCCGTACAGGTAAAAAGCAGGATGTCATTACATGTCGTATATCCTCGACTTTACAACAGAGCCACCAGAGGACAGAAATGGAAACATGTAGGTTTTATGGTTGAGTATCAAAAACTGTCCAAGGTTTACACCGGTGCTGCAGGAGAAGAAAACGACATGTTGCTGTGCATGTGTGTGTGTGTGTGTGTGTGTGTGTGTGTGTGTGTGTGTGTGTGCGCGTTATAGATATACTGTTGCTCAGAGTGTGTGCGTGACAGCGTACATGTCTGGGGGGAACATACCTGACAGTTTGAAGAGTAGTTCCGAGGCCATTTTGACCGATATGTCCTGGGAGAAGAGGTCTTTCTGGGGGCGGGCCAACGTCTCGGGGAGGTTACTCATTGGCTCGGTCTTCTCACTAGCCCCTAAAGTGCTGAAGGCCAGCAGGTGAGAGGCCGGTGGGGTGAGTTCTGCAGGGGGTGGGTCCACCTCCATGGGCTCTACCTTTACTTTCACCTTGTACTGATCCTGGTACTGATCTTTGTTGTTCTCTGCAGCAGATGATTGAACAAGAGGACAAATACTGGTTAGACTCTCAAGAGATTTAACTGTTATACATTATCTGAGGGTAAAGATTTTTGTTTTATTCACAATGGAGGTTACAGTGACCATTTTAAAGATTATACACTAACCAGAAAAATAGAAACCCGTGCAATGTGATGCAATGCAATTGCCTTTGCTTTTCTGTCTTTGTGCTGATAATACATCTACGTTTACTTAAGTAGGATATTAATAGCAGGACTTTTACTTGTAATGCACTACTTTAACACAGTGTTATTAGTACTTTTAAAAGTAAAGGGCTCAAAAGGCTATACAAGTATGACATATGAGACCCTCACAATACCCATCTTTATAGCCTTGATATGGAAAAATCCAAAAAAAACTATGCAAATAATCAAAGCAAAAAAACCCAAAACAAAACACTTTTTGACTTTCACCCGGCTGTACAAGTAAATAATGCATCCAGCATACACGACCAACTCTCTTTCACTGCTAACATTGCTGCAACCACCCGATCTTGTAGATACATGCTGCATAACATCAGAAGGATACGTCCCCTTCTAACGCAGAAGGCGGCTCAGGTTCTGGTTCAGGCTCTAGTTATCTCACGTCTAGACTACTGCAACTCCCTCCTGATTGGCTTGCCGGCATGTGCCATCCGACCCCTGCAGCTCATTCAGAACGCAGCAGCTCGGCTTGTCTTCAACCTCCCCAAGTACTCTCACACTACACCGCTCCTCCGCTCTCTTCACTGGTTACCAGTTGCTGCCCGCATCCGCTTCAAGACACTAGTACTTACATACAGGGCCATGACTGGATCAGCCCCAACTTACATCCAGGACATGGTCAAACCATATACCCCAACCCGCCCACTTCGCTCTGCATCAGCCAAACTGCTTGCTGCTCCCTCACAGCGAGGGAGAACTAATCACTCAACAAAATCCCGACTGTTCACTGTCCTGGCTCCCAAATGGTGGAACGAGCTCCCCACCGATATCAGGATGGCCGAAAGTCTACACACATTCCGACTACGCCTCGGAAAAAAAAAAAAAATCTTGAACCTGCACTTTTATATGTCTCTTTGTAGCTTTACTTATTTAAAGCTAATGTACTTGCACTTACTACTTGTCTGGAGTTTGAACCTTCACAGTTGAAAGCACTTAATTGTAAGTCGCTTTGGATAAAAGCGTCAGCTAAATGACATGTAAAAGATGCACAGACTGAAATAGGGAAATCCAAATAACAGTCAAAACATTGCAGCTAAAGCCGAGCCGGTTACTATCTAGCTGTGTAATTATTAGAGCAAGAGGGCATCAGCAGGTCACACTGTCGCATGGGGTAGGGGGTGGGGGGGGCTCCAGCAGCTCATGTACGTTCACTGAAGCAAACAGGAAAGACGCCAAAACACTTTAAATGGTAACTAAAAAGCAAGTAGGATAGAAGAGTCTCAGATTGAAAATCGTTTTCGTTGAACAATGGACTGAAAGGGTGAAAACAGCTGTTGACTCACTTCTCATACAAGTTCAAGAGGTGAGGCGAAGTGAGCAGGCTAAAAATAGTCGAGATGGCATCTGCTAGGAATGTCCCGAGCCGATCTGCAGAATCAAACACTGACTCTCCTCTCTCTATGGATATTAAACAAAAGGCTAAAAGGCAGCCATCAACAAATATTGGAGAGTATTAAAAGGAAACTGTGATGCAGGCTTTATTTTCTTAATGCAGAGCTATTCCGTTGTTCTCTAATGGCCGCTGTGGCTAAATTTACTTGATTGAATGTAGGTCTACTTTAGGCTACAGTAAGTATACACTGCAGCTGTAGTACATACAGTAAATACATGAATAAATCATTAATTGGTACACCCATTAGCATCTGTATATCCAAGGTATCTCATCTTTGACTGCAGGGATGGCAGGAGGCAGTGTCTCAGTGTGGTGACAAGCAGGAGCAAGACAAAGCAGTGGGGCTGATACAGTGCTTCTGACATGGCGACTCAGCACGATTATGGGATACATGAATTTGGCAGGGCATCAGGAGCAGTGGGAGGGGCAGGGGGGAGGTTAGAAGAGCTGGAGAAAGAGTAGGGAGGGAGGGAGATACAAGACAGTAACCCTGCGCTAACCCTGCCACCCCTCCCCTTCACATTCTCCACTCCTCTGCTGAACGAGGCCAGTGTAAGTGACCAAGACTGGACCTGCAGTACATTGAGTGCACGTGTGAACACGCAAGAGTACTGAATCAGTATGTGTGTATGCTACTGTGTTTATGTGGGTGAATTAAAGTGTAAACTCCCCCTTGCCACCTCCCTAAGGCCCAGGTGTAGCCAGCATGTGGGGGACACTGACAAGCATCAGCCGCGCTAATCCCTTAATCAGGTGGCCAGAGTTGGCCAAGAGTAACCTAGGAGAGGCGGATGGAGGGGCAGAGCAGAGGAGGAGAGAGGCGGGAGGGATGGGAGGGGGCACAGCTCTGTAAGGGTCAACAAAGGGACACGCGAGCTTCCGTCATTGGATCACCACCCTAACGACAGAGGCTGAGTGGATGGCTGCGCTGCAAAAACACACAGTTACACACAAAAACACATCCATGTACTAATACTATATGCACTTGAGCTCCCAGCGCAGGGACAAACATGCTTACGACTCAAAGAGCCATTACAGAGAGGTCACGTGACACAGAGAGAAAATATTTGGCCGTAAACACACTGACACCACGTTGAAAGCATCGCATCGCAGTAGGCCAGATCAGAAGTGTACCTGTCGCACAATGAAAATGTGGCCTTACTCCCACACTGATAATAGCTATGGCTTTTTGGTCAGGGTCATGACCTAATGTTCTGAAGCCATAAAAAGCAACCCTCTGTCTGCCTGAATCCAGCTTGTGTGTGTGTCTGTAAGTGAGAGCATGAGAGTGTGTGTGCATGTGTGTGTTTGTGCCCTGTGTGTCTATGGGCGCATGTGTCATCCCCTCTGGTGCAGAAGCCTCTTCTGTGATACACCAGCTGCCATTAGGCCACAGATCAGGTCTGGAAGAATGCGTTTGTACAAAAATGCCTGTGCCCTTTCTCAAAAAAATATCACAGCTTCTCCCTAGTGTCAGAGTTGCTCCAATTCCTCTGAATATTACTTCAAAATATGCCTGTAAAAAAACAAACACATTCTTAAAAACTATGGGACATAAAATGGATTTAAACTACAGGCTATTCAGTAATGTGTTTTTATACATTTGTATGATAGTTGTACCACCACCGAAAATGAAAACTGCTTTGTGGTTTATATTGTGATATTTCAAAAACACGCCAATACATGGGAGCCATTTTGTGGTAATATTTGTGAGATATTAGAAACAAGGGAAACTGACTTCTTTAGTATTATTTCAGTAGAAATAATCTCATTTATTATGTTGTCATATTCAAAATTTGGCCTAGATTTTGAAGAACATTAATCTTGCAACAAAATGCACAATGTCCTTTTCAGAGTTTGGCTGCCTGAACATTACATTGGGACAACATGGTCTAATGTAACTATCTGTACTATTATTTAATTTACCAACATCATATTGTTCCAGTGTTTCCCCTATGTTGATTGGCATGTGGCGCACCGCCACAGTTAAATTTCTGCCGCCACGCCACGGTACCAATCTACAAAATGGCGGTCTATCAGCAGTGATTGTCGGAGAATAGCGCGGACACGCACTTCACAGGTAGAGCACAAACCCAGCCCCCTGCATTTGCATCTCTATTCACATGGCGGGATTCTTGCCTGCGTGCCACACACACACACAGCTGAGCCGAGATGTGTGTGTGCGTTAAAACACGCAGCACCTGACTGGGAACGATACAGAGGATTACCAACGGCCGCTGGGGGGGGGGGGGGGGGGCAGATGAACTCACGCTAGTCTCGTTACTGTAAGTAGGCTACAATAAAACCTTCGTGAGTGAAAAGTCAATACTTATCAATGCACTCACCTGTATAGACCGGCATAAACATGTAAAGTGATATTTTAATCTGCTCTGTCCACTCTCGTCCACCACGCTATTTTAGGCAAACACAGCTAAACTCTAAACTCTAAAATAGCCAATTTTTACCAACAAGCTAAAACAAATAAAGCTGTTGGTTGTAGTTTTAGCTTAGCTTGGCGGGAATCTAGAAATTTGGACAAATTCTTATAAATTTAACTGCTGGCTGAGCGAACCGTCCTCTCCACTGGAGCAGTAAATCTATGGATGTATTATAAGACCAAAACAGATACATGTGGCTACTTAATATGCACGTGAATGACACGATCGTTATATTCGAGTTCTTCATTCTTGATGATGATGCTGGTTGTATTATTTTGCAACAGCATCGTTTCATTGCAAATGAGGCCTACAGTATGAATGGTAGCCTGCTTATCAGTCCATTCATCATTAAAGCTGGGCTTTTTTTCCCTTCAGCCTCTTTGACTGTGACATTTTTTATTTTTTTAAAGATTTTTTCCCTTTATTTGAAAGCGGACAGATATGAAAGGGGGAGAGAGATGGGGGATGACACGCAGCAAAGGGCAGCAGGTCGGATTCGAACTCTGCGCCGCTGCAGGACCCAGCCAACATGGGGCGCACGCTCTTACTAGTTGAGCTAGAGGCCGCCCCTGACTGTGACATTTTTACCTGACAACAGCCTTTCTTTCTGCAAGCATTTTCCACCAACCAGGACCCTGCATATTACAACCATGTTTCCAATCACAGACTTTAACCATCACTCAGTGAACTGCCTCCTAGTCTGAGAACTTTTTCTAGTTAGAGCCAGTTATCATTATGGAGTTTCCATGTTTTTGAGGAGTTTGCTCACACTAATGTACTGTATGTAAAAAGAAATAGCATTAATTCAGTAAGAAAGTGAACATTTTGAACAAGAATAGGTGCAAAAAAATCCTAGGGGAAACACTGCTGTTCTATATAAATACAATTGGAAAAAAAAAATGCTATTTCCCTTTCTCCCCCAAAGGTTTCAAAAGTGACTTGCTTAAATGTTTTGCTAATTTAGCACAGTTTAACAGTCATAACAATTAAATACATGTACATGTACACATCTTTGTTCTCCTGGCTGTTTGTGTGGTAAATAAGCAGTGAACTGCAATTCTGTCTCAATTAGTTGGGTTAAATGTTGTCCAAATGTGGTTGCAAGGCTGCAAACGAGAGCTTTTTTGAGCTCCATTTTTTTTTTTTTTTTAATGGCAAACATATTGCACGGTTTTACAAAGTGTGTCGATGTGATCTGTATGCCAACCAAGTTACTTTACTTGCATATACTGTACATACCGTGTTCCCTCTGATGCAGCACTACTCAAGTTTTGAGTCAGAATGAAAGTGACGGGTTTGTGCGATGTTCTGTTTTTAGTGATCAACTTTGACCTCAGGTGTCTACTTGAATCTATGTGGACGTGACAGCCTTTTTTGCTGAGAATATACAGTAGGAAGGCACAGACCCGGGCCAGATTTGTAACTACACTTACAAAAAAAGGCCACACACCATTAGTGACTTTATGCATGCAAAGTCAATTTATTGCACCACTTTGATGCATCGATGGCACAGGAACAAAAACATGAGCAGACAGGCAGTAAGGGAGATAGTCAGAAGAAGAGGCAAGGAGCGAAGGTTAAAGGGAAAGAAATTGTCAAACAGTGCCAGAAACGAACACCCGAGGGTAAGAGAGGAAACAAGAAAGTGGGATGAGAGAAGCGCTGGGGGAGGACAGAAGGATGAGGAATGGCTCGAGCCTAAATGACAACCTCTCCACCTCTCCCCCTCCCGTTATCCTAGTCTAGCCTTCTCCCTGCTCTGTATTATTCTACATCTCTCCATCCCTGCCCCCATATCTCTCTCTCTCTCTCTCCGACCTGCTCAGACAGGGGTGAAGAGTTCATGCGCTTCAAAGGCTGCAGTGTGGAGACTGCATGTCATGTGGGAGCCACAGCAGCCTTGCCTGCAGACTTCACAGACAAGCTGCTGCTACAATTGATCCTCAACCAGCTAGCTCTCAGTAGTTCAGCCTTCCAACAGTTGCAAACTGCAGCTACATTGGACTATAGAGCAGCGCGCTTGATAAACAGCCCATAAGGAGCCAGATAATGGCCCTTATAAAAGTGGTCCTAAACAAAAAACATTTGGTACAAGCCAGATCTGGTCCAAGACTAGGAACGTTTCATCATATAAGGTCAAGACAAAAGCCGACAAGCGATTTGCCTCGGTCAATCACATCCACATATAAAACTGCATTTCTGTAAATGGAACCATAGGCAGTGATAAGACGCCAGTGAGACAGAAAGAAAGTAAGAAGTGGAGGTAGGAAGGGTGGGAATAAAGAGAGGTCAGTCAGCGGCCACACTTAGGGATCATGGTGAGGACAGTCAGAGCAGTGTAGGGCTTAACATAAAGTAATACTGTACAGTAATGCTAGTGTTGTGGAGTCGAATGGTGAACTGCTTATGCAGTCTGCTGTGACAAGCCATATTGATATGGTGAGTCCTTTTATGTGAGTGTATAGATAAATAATTAGCATTACATTCCATTTTCAACTAAACAGGGAAGGGCTATATATATATTTGTTATATAAACAAATATTAGTATGCTTAGTATTTGGTTCACTCCTAAAGTTGCTTGGTGGCGTTTTCTCCTGGAAGCCAAATAAATTGAGGCTTCCCATATTATTTCAACTATTTATGTTGTTTTAAATTTGATTTAAGAAAGAATTTTCTTTGCCACTTAACAGTTGCTGACCAGTGCTTTGATACGTTTTCCTAACCTTCAATTGTGCTTTACTGTCATGGTGCACAGTCGTAGGGGTAATGCTATGACATGTACGCTCCATACAAACAAGGTAGTGTAAGGCAAGGTGTTGGTGAATTGTAAATCAAGTAAATAACACATTCTATAACCAGTAGACACATGTAGAAAAAAACAACCAACAACGTCAATATTTCTGTCTGCATCTGTCATCCTAAACTGCTTTTAGACTTAAGGAAAACCTT
This sequence comes from Gymnocephalus cernua, assembly GCA_023631565.1. NCBI lineage: Eukaryota > Metazoa > Chordata > Actinopteri > Perciformes > Percidae > Gymnocephalus > Gymnocephalus cernua. The sequence continues at coordinate 18,102,843 of CM042427.1, read as the reverse complement.
CCACTCTGGTTGACTAAATCCTTACAGCTACCTGAAGGCAGCAGGATATGTACAATGTGCGTTTTATCTGTAACAAGTGCCGCATCAAAGAGCAGAGACATTACACACATGATCCACTGAGCTTACCTCAAGGAAATCATGCACAACCAACCAAGGTGGTTGTACACATCAGGCTGGTCTGTTACAACATAGATGGTATTCTGCTACTTTATCTGTTGCATTTTGACAGCAAAATGAAGTGTTACGGCAGAATTAAAACAGGGAATGTTTTAATTAAATGTAACAGCAGCAAGTCAAGAGTTGACTTTTATGCAGAACAAAACCCTCACAGAACTCTTGATGGATAGTCATGTAATAGTGAAATGATACAGTTGACAGTGACGATGTAGGCTGACAGCATGTGGTATGTCAGTCAGATGTGGCTCCTACATTAGAGGAAATCTTTTGAGGGAAGGCCAGGTGGAGCTGGCATCCTTTGATTACAAACAACATTAATTATCACTCAATCAATCAGCTTTGGCCACTGCTGTAAGAACTGCCAATGCTTCGGGAAATCAACACCCACTTTCCACCTTCTTGCTACATGCAGCTAATTGCTCTGACGCACAGACAAAATCAAAACAATACAGTTTTCTTAAAAAAAAACATGGGCATTAACCATCACTAGAGCTGGTGGACCAAACCGGGGATTAACACCAGTTAATATTAAACCTACATTTAAATGGTAAACCAGAAAAAGCTCAGACGGAAGGTCCATGTTGCTTTGCTCCTGCTGGGTGCGTAAGTCGGTTGTTGTTTTCTATAATAATCAACAACAAGAACCTCACAAGCCAAAAAATGTGTTGCTGTCAGTTTGGTTCGAAGTCATTCTGCTCCTTAGTGGTCAATATTGCTTAATGCAACTTTTATTATGAAGGTAACGAGCACTGTAGAGGAGAGAGGTCCTGTAAAATGTCTTTAGAGAGGGAAGGCCTGTTCCTAAGGAATGAGGAATGAGTTAAGGGAGTACAAAGTGTGATTTCACACCTATAGTGAGGGTGGCTGGATGGTGAGTGGGTGGCACGGCTGTTACCCACACGATGCCAGTCTGCCAGGGCACCACCTAGGGCCCTGTACCCCTCCTTCTCCCTCCCTTCCTGTGACGCCATGTTCCCTTTGCCCTGCAACACCAGTGCCCATCTGCTAGGACACGTTAGCCTCTGGCGCCAGGGACTATTTAGCCTGGCGTAATTAGCCCCTAGACACCAGCAGCCTGGTTTTAAACAGATGTGGGGGAGGTAGCGCTTGCAAGGCGACTCAACACGACCAACCAATGTTTGATAAGGAAGAGAGAGGGGGGGGGTGACCTAGTTAAAAGGAATGATGCAAGTAATGTTACAGCACAATGGGCAGTAATGATGACAACCCCCCTTGCTCGGACTATCCAATGGCGTGGTCGAAGAAGGATGAGCAGCGGAAATCTAATTAGGCTGTGTCCATTTGCTGTATGACAAGCAAAGATGAGGAAATGAGACATTTGACATACAAAATGTGATGTTTAGAACCAAGACAATGCTTTGTCTAAAACTCCCCAATGTGAGTTCCCCATTTAAGTATCCTCACTGGGTTATTGTGGTCTGGGGCTGACCTTTAACAGGGGACAGAGAGAGGTTACTGTGTCAATGGCCTTGAACCTCATGACCATAATCACACGTGACTGTAACGACATTGACCTTTCCCTGGCTCTCTCCTTTCCTCCTCGCCATCTTTTTTCTCCTTCCCTTCCCCCCAGGGTCATTTGAGGGTCCAGACTCTTGTCAAGGCTGTCACTCTAGACAGCCCTCTCCATCTACCGCCCCCGCTGTTGCCATGGCAATGGACGGCACTGCGCTCCGAGGACTGTGTGAGGGGGCAGAGGGAGCCAGCGGACGGATGAACGCTGCAGCATCTTTCCCTAACCTAGGTCAACCTTGCAGAGCTAGTGTAAGTGATGGGTGGGGATAAATGCCGGCCATGCTGCTTGAGAACCACATAAACTGGCAGGATAACATCAGTGCAAGGAATTGGAAATACCAGAAGTGATGGGAGAGAAAGAGGGATAACAGTGATGAAACAAAGAACACAGGTGAAGGCAGTACAGTGGAGGAATTACATACTGCCCACATCATTCTCTCAGAGTCTCTTTCGGATTTAACACAAAGGCCAGTATCTTAAATGTGTTTTCTTGGTAGTAATCATGTCATCTTTGTCTTCCTCAAAAGCACACACAAAAGCACACGCACAGGGAAACGTGACCCGGGGGCAGGCAGTGGAGCAGCACACGTGTAGTACCACAGAGCTCCCAGCCAGCATGAGTCACTTCGAACACCAATCAACCCAGAGAGAACAATGGCAACCGGTGTGTGAGGTGTCTGTCAAGCATACACACACTGGCACAGGATGAAGAGCCGCGGATGGAGTAACGCCCCACTGCGCCACCATCAGACTGCCATTTGCTTTTTAACACTGTAGATGCATATTTGCACGAGTGTGTAACACTGTAGATGCATATTTGCACGAGTGTGTAACACTGTAGATTTTATGACAGCATACTTTCAGCGTTGTTATCATTCCAATGCTGAAGCCAGTCTGGTTTTTTTTTTCTAAAGGAAAGGTAGTCCATAAGGCCTGCTTGGTATTACATTCAGTCAAATTTAAAAATATATATATTTGTTTATCAAGAAAAATGCATACAGTATGGCAATTAATTGTTAAATCAGGAAGAAGAAAAACATTTTAATATAGCTAGGGAAGCCATCTCTGGTACATACCGATGCACACTTCAGCAAATTTCATTCTTGACTGCATGAGAGATACACTCCAGCAGCCCACAGCGGACAAACACCTGTCCATAAAACACTTGAACTGGACCTGGCATTCAGTAGTGATTTTGAATGTAGGCTAAAATACGCAGCAGCTTTAAACTTTATTTAGCAGTGACACAAAGTATATAGTAATTGAAACACAACTGTTAAAACAACACAGGTGCAGCAGCACACGCAGAGTGCTACAAAATAAAGAGTCCCTGTCTGAGGACTTGTTACCAACATTCTTGCAGAGCTCAAACCAGAAGCAGTAAAAGCTGAATCATAATTCATTGGATGAGGTGAGTGATCCACACAGGTTGAGAGATGCTGCCTGTCAAATTCCTTACTGTTTAACTATCTGTCATCTTCTGTCATTTGAAAGCTTTGTTTTGAAGAGGAAACTGTTGCACAAAACAAAGCAAAACTGATACTAAACACACTGCTTCTTGTTCACAAATTCAGAGTAAACCATAGATGCAAGGGGGGGGGGGGGGGGGGGGAGGAAGAAAATGAAGGGTCAAGACAAGTTACCTAAATATCATCACAGAGGATACAAAGTCTCCACAGCCACCATCTAGAGCAGAGGCCTCAGAGAAACAAAGACTATTTCACCACATATGCTTTTTACCCACAGGTACACTTTGTTCACCTTTGAGAAGCCCCCAATTTCAGTTTTGTCAGGTGTGCCATGGTAGAAAACAACAGGACCCTTTTATGGCAGTCAGTGTTATACCTTTGGCCTACAGCTAACCCTGAGCTGCTATTGGCTGGTCTGAAACTCCAACAGCCGACCAGCACAACAAATATTGATAACACAGTGCATGGCCTGTTCTTTCCTAGAAATACTTCTGTATAGAAGTTAACAGTTTATGCAAATATACTTGAATACGTTAAAAAACAGTGTTACACAAACCTAGTAAATACTGAACATGCATTCAATAAAGCCCACAGATTTTATGTTTTGCTTAGATTTAGAATAATTAAATAACTGTGTGGCCTGTTGCATAGGTCCGTTTGACAACTATAAACCTCATTTGCATTTCCCCCTTATCGCAAACATGCACAGATCCATACATGCACACACCCTACCTGAAAGCTTAATCAGCAGCTCAGAGGCCACCTTAACGTTGATATCCTGGCTCAGTAAGCTGTTATTAGCCATTGGGCTTCCATCCCTTGGTTTCAGCGACCCTGGACGCTCTGTAGACCCTACAGCCCCCACTTGCCCGTCCTGGCAGAAAGCTGCAGGGAAGCTTGGCTGTACCTGGCTTTGGGACTGGGAGGATGGTCTAGGGCTCAACGCTTCCTCCACTTTGGGCTCTTCCTTCAGGTGGAATGGAGACTTGAGCGTCTCCCTCTGGTTGGCCGCTGCAGCCAGAAAGAAAAAGAAAAAAATCGAAGGAATGAGAAGAAATTAAGAACGAGAATTGAAATAGAAATGGGAAAAAAAAGACTCCAAATACTGACTGTGACCAAAGAAGTGAAGCTGTATGAAAAGTTGAACACAAAAGTAATAAGAGGCCATATGTAGGCTCTGCATTCTTTCTATTACTGCATCTGCCTTACATTACTTACTGAGTGTAGGGCTGCAATTAACGATTTATTCATTGTTGATTAATCTGTTGATTATTCTCTCGATTAATCGATTAGTTGTTTGGCTTGTAAAGTGACAGAAAATGGTGAAAAATGTATATCAGTGTTCTCCAAAGTCCAAGATGACGTCCTCAAACATCTTCTTTTGTCCACAACTCAAACATATTTGGTTTACGGTCATAGATGAGGAGGATAAACTGCAACATATTCACATTTAGTAAGCTGGAATCAGAGAGTATTTACTTTTTTTTTCATAAAAATTATTCAAACCGATTATGCCTCGACGCAGAGGTCCAGGGTTTGAATCCAACTTATGATTTCCTGCATGACTTCCCCTTCTCTCTCCCCTTTCTCACCTAGCTGTCCTGTCAAATAAAGGCAGAAAAGCCCAAAAAAATGTTGCAGCTCTAACTGAGTGTATGGCAAAAGGTCTTTAAAACTTGTATGTACCCAAGGGTCACATACTGCATTCTGTATACCACTCAACCTCTGGCTGGTGGTGAGCATCTAAAACGTATTATGATGCTAACTGAAAAAAACAATAACACCTGAAGTGTTGGGTGTTTACATGCCACAAGCACAACATTTCTTATAAGGGAAAATTACTATATACTGCAAGAGACGCCATAGTTGGCGTGCTGTGGGCCAACACAGACGGTACAACCTCATGACTGTCCTCTCTCAGTCTTTAGGGCATCCGCAACAAATTCCCAATGTATTTCCCTCCTCTTTTCTCCTTCGCACTGCCCCCTCCCCATCCCATTAATTTCTTAACATTTTATTCTCAGCTCTATTCTACTTCAAGTTCAAGGTTTCCTTATCCTTTCTCGTCCCGGACGTCGTCTGAATCCTCTTCAGACGCAAGGACATGAAATAACTCCTGTACTTCTGTAGAGCGCGATAGCAATCAGCTGAAGTCTTATCTGCCATCTCTGCAGTGTGTAGCCTAGGTTAGGAAGTGAACTGTCACATGGATCCCTCTGCTCTAAAGCCATCTTCAAGAGAAACTGGGCCACATCTAATCCGCCTTAGATGAATAATTAATAATTAGACATGGAGCAACTTCCGATAGCCGCCAAGAAAAGAACAGCGGGGCAAGTGCCTCTTTGTGTCTCTCAGCACGTACCACTACACTCCGCACTAAAACGAAGGTTTAAAATGGGCTATGGCTTACAATATTGTGGACATTTAAAATGGCTATACAACAGTGAGAGAAGCTGCATATATGTTTAAAATATGTATTGTTTGCCTGTGCAAAGCTACTTGATATCTTCATGTCATTCAGTGCAACTATGGAAACCGTGGGGAAGGTTAAAGGATACTATTGTCCATTATTGTAACCTGATTTACAACGGGTGCACCAACCCATTTTTCAGAAACAATTACAGCACTAAGTACTTCATTGAGTGGATTGGCTGTTGGCAGCACAGATCTGAAAACATGAAAGTTGAAACACTTATATGAATGTGTGTGCAAGTTATGCAGTTGCAAAATATTACAATGTCATAGTAGCCTGGGAAAACCCTGACGAACTTCGGGCAAATTTGAGAGTTGCTCTGCAAGTCCGTCTGGCCAAGAGCCCATTCAAGCCCATTTCCAATTTTTCCAACTCGAGGCACCAATCACAACCGTTGAGGCGGGCTTTACACGATGACGACAGCGCAGCGACGGCAAGCAGCTTTTTGTTCACATTCAACATGATGGCCTCCGAAGGGAAGCAACCCGTTGATGCCGCTGTCGCTGCTACGTCACCCGGATCGTTGGTCTGATTGGTTGAAGGACTATCCAATTGCGCCCAGAGGCATTTGAGTGGCTGTGAATGAAGCTTGCCCAGACCCACTCTCAGTTACAACTGCTCTGAGCAACCATGAAGCTTGTAGGAAGTGTGTGTAGAACCTTATCATCTCTGCAATGTTAGCATGTTGTTGTTTGCCAAAAGTAAAAACAAATAAGCCGCTATGGATGAAACAGTATCTGCAACGGTGGTGTTGTGATTTAGACAGTTTCACATATGAGTCACGAAGCAGAGCCTGGTTGCTATGGTGAAGTTTAAAAGGCAGGCCATCACATATGCTAATGATAACCAAATGTGGCAAAGGTTGCTTTCTATATTTGTCTTTGTTAATAGTAAAAACATATGCACCTCAAGAGTTACTTTTCCTTACAGCAGAATACGTTTGTAATATGATGTATTTGTAAGAGTCATGCATTCTGTTCTGAAATAAGCAGATTAATTTGCTGATGCTCCAACCGACACCACAGCTGGGGAGCTGCTAAGGAACTACACATATTAGTACAGGTTCACCTCTCTTATTATCTTTATTCAAAATAAAAATTATTAAAATGTATATATAATCTAAATTTCTAATCTAATAGAATTTAATTGTGGCCAAGTAGCCAACAAACAAATCTATATATCCTATGAGCACTCTCCCCGACCCTTGACACATCATCAGTTTTCAATCTGCACACTACTACTATCCGTCACACACACACACACACACACACACACACACACACACACACACACACACACACACACACACACACACACACACACACACACACACACACACACACACACACACACACACACACACACACACAGGGCATGGATATAAGAGAGGCTATCACTCTTGGGCAGACTGCTGTCCAGTCTCCTCTGGCCCCAGCAGAGATCTGCTCCGCTCCTCACCCTACCGTCTCACCTAACATCTCTAACCGCTACAGGGCTCCCGCCCCCTGCCCGCATCATCAATCTGTGCTGGCTCCAGACCCTTTGATTAATGATGATCTGTGCCGGAGGGATGGAGGGCTCAGGGACGGGGGATACGGGGCAGGAAAAGGGGACAGGTGCTGGTGTTTTGACCACCCATGTGGTGCCACGATGCCACAGTGCCACACTATGGCGGGCCGGGGCTGCAGTTCAAGAGGGGGGGAAGGAAGAGGTTGAGTGGTGGTGGTGGTGGTGGTGGTGGTGGTGTGGGCGGGTGACCTTCAAGTTCAGGGGCAGTGGTGCAGGGTCGCACACGGCACCAGCTGGAAATGTCACACCGTCAGATGTCAGCGGGCAGGCTAAGTATAACCTGGTCAGCACCTGGAAGGACGTCCTCTAATTAGAAGCGTGTTGGGCCATGTCGGATCAGACAGGGACAGCACACTTGGTCACCGCGTTACAAACACACATTAAAATACACTATCCCATACACCCCGCAAACACACACTTTACACTCTATATCTTAGGAGAAAGCATAGACAGCAGTACACATGCTGTGTAAAGCTACCGTCAAACCATATACAAATGCTGGGCTGCACAAAAGCCACTGACAAATACAAACTTAACACAAACTAAGATTCCCAAATTCTTCTCTCCTCTGTGGCCTTACGAGAACAAAAACAACCCCAGCACGTGCACTCACACACAAAGTCACACCACTCCAGTGACCTTTTGGATTGTCGCTATAAATAGAGTGTATTTCCACTAAGAATCTATGTTACAGAGCCCAATGAATTATTAAGTAGCCTAATCCAATGGGCAAGTTTATTTTTTTGTATTCCTCTAAGCTGATGGCTCAATAACAAAAAGCCAGAGCACACTACCAACAACAGGAACAATTCAGCCTGCAACGCCAAACTTGGCTTTTTGTCGGTCCGAATTTCACAGTCACAATAGCATCATGCGCAGCCAGTCTCTGGCAGATCATCTTGTGAAGTGAACACCGATCTGAGGAGAACATGGGCTTCTCTGGGTGACTGGGCATCTATTCTGTGAGCTTCCTGCCTGTGTGAGTACATACCCAGGCCAATGTCAGCTCTCTGCACATGATACTGTATGGCTGGTTCTGGCTCAGGGTTGACGATGCTATCAGTTTGTCTCCATGTTATCACACCCCTCTGACACCTGCCACCAATGCTACTTTCAGCGACGTTCTCTTCCCTATTTCTCTCCCCTTCACCATGCTTCTCTCTCGTGCCTCATCCGTCTCGCTGCCAGGCGCTTGTCCACTCCACCTCACCTCTCGCTCCGTGGCCAGGGCTGCCGTCAAATAACTTCATTAGCTTTCCACCTCTGTCACGCCGGCCCGCTCCCCTCTGACAATTGGCTGCTGTTTTCTCCCGGAGAAAAGAAAAAAAAAAAGCACAGGGCTACATGGGGCAGGTTGAGAACCCAACAATAGCTGACAGTGTGCTAGACACCGGACAGTGATACTGATGGCTGCAGTGGGGATGTATGGACCAGAGGTCACACACAAAAGGCCTGCCTGTGTCTGCTCATGCAGAGCTGGAAGGCAAGGGATGCAGATGAAATCTAGATGCTCATAAAATGACAAAACTAAAAACAGGACATTTCAAAATTCGCAAAATTCTGTGTCAACTAAGCGATGGTAAATAAATACATTCAATAGATGTCCCTTTGGTGTTTTCAAATAAAATTATACAAAAATGTGTATCTATATGTGTATATAACTTGGATAATGACATGATAATGCGGGGGGGGGGGGGGGGGGGGGGGGAATAAACAATGTTCTTCAAAAATCCTTAAAAGTACTCAGGATTTTTCATGTGCATTGATAAAATTCTGCCTGTGAATCATTTCACTGTAGCAAAGCATTGCATGCAATATACTCTCCCAGGAAAAAGATAAATAAGACAACTGCAGAAGCATCATGACAGATGCAACACCTCCCACAATCCCCTGCATGCCAATTATTCACACCCAGCCAGGGTCAAGCTCGTTGTGCCTGTGTCACCGCAGCAGGGTGTGTGTGTGTGTGTGGGGGGGGGGGGTGCAGTGCCCACTGTCATTATTAACTCAGGGTCCACTGGGCACAGGGTAGGGGCTGTGCATTTCAAAGTGCCTCTGTGGCTTTCATCTCTGAATCAAAATGTGGATCACACTGGATAGCTAACGGTTGTGTCAGCGTGCAAGGATAAAAATCAAAGGGTATCGCTATAACACTCAATGGAAAGCAGGGCAGCCCAAAAAATGATATGCTTATTATGTCAGAGATCAGGAAGAGTTCACTGGCTTTTTATGCCTGGGGAACTCGATGCAACTCCCTCTTTACCTCTTTCTCCCTCTCCCTTACTTGCTGTCACTTTATGCCTCTTTTTTATCTTTCCCTGTCCAGCTTTTTATACCCCCCTCCATCTCCCCCCTCTTCCACCCTCCCTCTCCCTCTCCCAGGCCTTGTGGGATTGAGGCTCTGAGACAGCAGTGTAAAAGCAGGAGGGATGAGATGCCCGTGTACACATTCAATCTGAGTTGGCAGTGAGGTCAAAAGAAATAGAGTCTAGAGGTCCCAGGAGGAACTTCCTCACCTCTCCCTCCCTGGCTGCTCTGTGGCATGGGTAAGTCTCACAAAGATCTGAGCCCAGCTCTTCTCAGTTTCATAAACCTCTATCTTTCATTTTGCCCCCCAACAAAGGGAGAACTTTGTGATCAAAGAAGCAGTATTCATTTAAAACTCATCATCATGCGTTCAAGTTCAACATCCTCTCGTTCTGTCTTTTTATATCCTTCCTCATTCTCCTTGAATGATGCCCTGACTAAGATGTCCGCCGCTTGACACTGGACTGACATTGCGAGGAGCCATCTTGGCTCCTCTGGGAATTGCCTGGGCTTGATTGTGCAGTCTGGGAGTGAAGTGCAACTGGCACCCAGGGGGCATCCATGTGGAGCCCGGGCGTGCGAGATCGAGGGGGAGTTAACTAAGCTGGCCCAGTCCCTGTGCATCCTGGCTGGGTCACAGGATGGTGCTGAGGGTGCTAATCATTTCAAATTATGAATTCCTTTTTAATTATGAATTATGCATACATTTTTAATTAATCTAATGTTCCCAGGGTTTTTTCCTCCCATCCTCGCTCAAGATCGCAATCTAATTACACAGCATTAAGTGGAAGAGTGGCAGCCGTAGCCCCGACCCCGACGCTGAACCTCGGTCAACCTTTTTCCATCAATCTTGCCATCCTCCCTGAGCTCATCCTTTGATATTTTGCAACATGGTGAAATGCATCTAAACATGGTCCGATCCTAGTATACCTGATAGCAGCACGTTTGTCAAGGTTGTTAAAATAATGCTGTATCGGAAAGCTGGGGACAAATTCCATGTCACATTGCAACTTTACCAATACTAAGAAATAGTGAATTTTGAGGTGCACACAACCAGGTACTCATTAACTGCAAGAAACGCCAAAACTTGGGAAACTTCAATATTTAAATGAGGCTTAAATAAGTACAGTTGCTCTACGTATACAATCCTTACTGCAGCACTCCCAACCGACTTCTTCTACTTGATCTCATCAGGACCTTTAAAATAAAATGTGTCACCATCTTGTCAGTTATAACACTGACACAAAGGCAAAAATAATTGTTAATGGGAGAAAGATGCCTAGAGGTTACAGACCTTCAACTCCCCTGACAACTGACAAAATGTGGGATTAATCCCTCAGCAACTTTTATCGAGGTGCCCTTGAGTGAATCATTTAGTCCCCAACTGCTTCAGTGGAGCTAATCAGTGGCCAACAGCAGAGGACTGGGGATGTACTACTGGGAAGCCATCACGTGTCATTTTAACTGTGTGCAAAAGAAGCAAAAATAAAATATATACACACAATGATACGCTGTTTCTGCATGAGGTGCACTTGAACTGATGAATACCAAAAAGAGATCCCTGTTAGCCATTTAGCAAAGCATTGTTTAGAGTCATCAAGCCACTGAAGCCTTACTTTTGAAAAGCTAATTATCAGAACATTCTCAGTCTACTTACTCCTTCGTGGTATGCTTGGAATACTGTAACTATGTTAAGAATGTCTCCTCTCTTTTGCTTATTACAACACACTTTCAACGTACACAGAAGTGGCATGACACAAAGAGTGTGACAACAAATCAGTTAGATGTGTTGGGTTTAGCAGTATCCACCATTTGTACATGGATTGAGCTTCTATCATTGTCATCTTTTGAATATCAATTTACAAATTCAGATCTCACAGGTGACATCCTTCCTGTGTTTATCCCAGTGTTGCATCAGCTGGGCATGTTGTTATTGTTATAGTACTGGAATATTTCAAGGCTTTGTATCCGTGTCTACTAGGGTTTCCAATAGCAATATAACAGTCTATACAGAGTATGTGTACTGGCAAGACAATGTTGTGCTAAAACTCGGATCAGAAACACCTTTTGTTATGTAGGTGCCACTAATTATACAATGGGCAATCAGAGTGCACATGATCAAACTTTTACACATATAAAAAGCCAACAGATACATCTTAAAAGTTTGACAGCTTCTTTTTGTAATGAACTTGCGTTAAGTACTTGTAGGCACAATGAAAATAACCAAAATCTATTAGTTAAATATAAAGTATTTGTCTTCCTCAACATCAGTGTCCTAAGGGCATGTTTTGAATTCCTTGGGTGTTGCCCTAACCAGTTTAAAATGTGGTACTTGTGAGAAGGCTAACAGTCCATGGCCTACTTTTCTACCATACTCATGGGAGAGACACAGAAACCAAGGTTGTACATAACCCTGTGTACAAGTGAAGGCATCCCTGACATCCTCAATATGCACAATGGTAGTTAAAGTCTGAAAAACAACAAGATCCACGCAGCTTTGGCACATATTGTGTCAACTATTCCTATTCAATTTACTGTATAAAGGAAAACTCCAGCAGGATTTTACATTTGATTGCTATGTTAATGCCCATATATCATCTTAACACATTAATGTATTTCCCACCGTCAAAAGCTAAAATGGTCTATTCAGTAAAAGGTTTGAGCTAATCCTCAGACATTTAAGGCTCCCATTGTTTTAAAATCCATTAAAAACTGCTCAAACAGACATACTGCAGCCTTGACCTGAAACAATAAATATTAAACTGTTTACACTTCTTAAGAATGTTATTTCTGGTGACAGTGAAGAATAAAATAAAACTTAAGGCAAAGGAGAGACAACATCTAGCTGGAGATCAGAAGGGATGTCTTCATGTTCAAATCTGGAAGAAGTGAAATACTTTTTCGGGCAACTGCAATGACTGAGAAAGCGGTACAATAAACAAAATAATTATGGATAACAGGAGTCAAGCTAGTAGTGTGTCTGTGCACACTGTTTTTCCATGTATTTCTCAAAATGTGTCAATTACGTGACGCAATCTGTCTTCCATTTGGACAGTAGTAACTTTTACCTGCAGTACAGTATGTCCTGTACATTGGTGGGTTTTTCCTTTTTTATATGATGGCAACAAAAGAAAACTAACACCTGCCTACCTCCTCCATAGATCTGTGTTCACTTCACAAGATGATCTGCCAGAGACTGGTGTTAACGCTTTTAATTTCCATAGGCTCTTACCTGCTGCCGCGATTATACATAGGCTCCCAAGTCCACAAAAATATACATATTGACTAAATTAGATCAGAAACTATTAGTTGATTAATTGATCAGTTGACAACCAGAAAATAAATCAGCAACTGTTACCGTGTTAAGTATTTCTTAAGCAGAAATGGCAAAAAATAAGCTTTCCAAAAGTAAATCTATTCTGGTTTTTGATAGTGTTTTTTTCTATGATGCCACCAGGGGCTCGCTAAACGGTCACTTCTTTGCTATTTGTCAACATTCTAGTAGATATCTACTGAATTGCATTTTTCATTTTATAAAAAAAAAAAAAAAAAAACATTTATGCCAACCTGAAAGCTTCATAAGCAGATCAGTGGCCGTCTTGGTAGTGATGTCAGGGCTGAAAAGGGAAGCTGTGGTTGGACCACTGGGACTGGATCTGAGCCCGACTCCTACCCCAACTCCAGGTAGGTCCAGGGAGTTGGCGCTGCTGCTGGGACGGTCCCTGCACATGCTAAAGGGAGAGAGCACAGCCAGATCTCTCTCCTGTTGCTCCTCCTTGATGTGGACGTGATTGGAGGGTGCCTCGACCGAGGGAGATGTCTGCTGCTGGGAGTCTGAGTGCAGCGGGGACACCTCCGTACCTCTCAGGTCTGCGGAGCTGCTGTCACCCATCAGGGAGCCCTCGCCCTCAGTGTCGGTGGTGAGCTCCTCTTTCACCTTGACGTCTGTGCGGGGGAAGTGCTGGTGGCAGCGCATGTGAAGCTTCAGGCTGAAGTGACGGGAGGAGGTGAAGGGGCAAAGTTCGCACTGAAATGTCTCACCCCGGTCCTGGTGCTGATGTACCTGGAAAAGAAGGACAGGTTTGTGTCAAATAACCTTTTTCTCTCTGGCACTACAGTTAAATATATCTGCAAACATGCAGCAGGGTTTAATTAAATTAAATTGCCATGTAGAGAATTTATTACACATTTAACTAAAGCATGCATATCCTTTAATGTTAACAATTATATTTCAAGAGCCATAATAGCCACTAATTAAAGATGATGTGGGTGGGGTGACAAGGGGTGCAGGGTCACAAAATGAAGAAAATCCATATCATCTCACCTTCATGTGGGACTTAAGATTGTCTTTGCGAGCACAGCGGAAGGGACACAACGGACACTGGTGGCTTTTCAAGCCTGTGTGGATGACCATGTGTCTCTTCCAGTAGCTCTTGCGTTTGATGACCAGTCCACACACAGGACACTGGAATGGTTTGCCACCATCCTCAGGAGAGCCTTGAGGGCACCAAAGAACATTGTTACAAGAAGAGTCCGTGTCTTAGTGCATGGAAATATGTACTTTGTTACTGTTAAAAAAAGAAAAAAAACATGCCTTTCCATATACAGACTATAGTATTCACAGATCTAGTAGAGGCAACTACTCCACAGCTAATGGTGAACACTATCAAGGGAAATGCCAGCTGGAAGCAATGGAACAATGGAAGTAAAAACTCAAGCATGTTTTAGTATCTCGATTATTGTTGTTGGCTTCATATCCGGCGTCTATTACTGTTTAATTGGTCTTATTAGAAAGAGGCATGATTGCATTACAAATTCTACAAGGGCCTGTCAGGATGGCTTCATAAGTATTCCAGTGCCGTTCCTTGAAAAACATCTGGTAATCAGTGTTTGGTGAAATTACTGTGCTCAGCCATTCATTGACCTGAGGTGTAAAACCTCGAGACTGCCTATTTGCAACAATAAACCGCCATCTGCGGCCCAACCTCTCCAAGCACAGCAGAGATCACAATGCAAAAATGACTTGTGCTTATTCTGACTAGAGCTGAGTGAAGCGGAAATAAAACAGGGCAGAGGAAATGTGCACGAGTTTAGTACCTTCATCTTAGTATTTAACACACCTGTTTCTATGCTTTAGAAAAAGGGAGAAAGCTTTCCGTACATATTCAAAGTGCAGAACATGCCCGTGCAGTAGAGTTTTTTATAATGGGACTGGCAAGGGACGACAATAAAACTAGACATGACAGTCAATAATCAAGGTCACATTTTTCAGTCTGGCGACCAAACAACTACCTGCATTTTTACAGCGCTGCTCGACCTTGACGGCTCGCAGGTTAGAGCAGACCCCTTTTTAGCATGCAGATCACAGAATATTACATCGACTGCCTCATCTGTCTGAAGTCAATTTGATCCAGCCATTTTAGATTTGGCGGGGTTGCGACACAATCCCTCAAAAGTGCCCATCCATCTCCCTGAAAACATTCTGTTCTCTCTAAAGGCTACTTAGCAAGAGCCTGCACTTTGAAGCTTTCTCAGTCCCTGTGCAAGAGTGAGATCTTTGTGTGCACCCTTGTTTGGTTATATGTCTACATCTGAGTACACTTACAGAATATACTGCATGGCCATTTGTGAGTAACTGAGAGAGAGAACATAAGAGGGAGAGAGAGAGTGTGAGTGAGTGTGTGTGTGTGTGTGTGTGTGCACGCGCGCGCACGCATGCATCTGTATCCAGTCAGTGGAAAGTATGATGTGTTTGGCCTTAAGTCTGCTGTGCTGATCAGTGCAGAGGGTTCTGGCTAGTGGGGTTTGAAGCCAGGAGGAGGCTGCTGAGATGGATATGGACTCCAGGGCTCCCCACTGTGCCGAGCACACACTGACGGCCCCCTTTTGGCAGCACGCACATCCGAGCACAAACGAGCTGGTCTGGGAAGGCAGTGAGGTCTCAGTCTGAACCCCCCGTCGAGCCCACAGACCATTTCCCAGACTAGAAGGCCAGCCAGGGCTGTTTTCTCTCGGCTATGCTCTCTGCTCGGCTGACAGTTAAGCTAGGGCTACACTACTCGCTACTTTAGCACCAGTGAGGTGAGAACAAAACCATTACAAGACCAGAGAAAACATCGAAGATCAGAATGATGCCTTTTTTTGGTGACAAGTAAACCTGCTAATCTCCCACACAATGACAGCAAAGACATTTTATCTTTTAGGAGCCACGCTTCCATTGCAATATACTGTAAGTTTTAATTCTATCAGTACTAATCAGTTTTAATTTGCATGTCATGACATAAGTGTTACTAGTTCTTTGGTGAATGCTGAATGGGAAGAAGTATAATGACACGGAAGATACTTCTTGAACCTCAGGCAAATTTGTGCCATTCTTATTCAAAAGAAAACAGTATTGTAAAGGAAGATGAAAACTCTCCATAAATGGAGTTCAGCTGAAATGATCTTGAACCTTCAGTGTCTCTCTTCTACACATACATATGGTCATTTTATTTCATTGTAGCAACCTTGGTTAATCTTAAATAGCCTGATTCTGTGTTTAACACAAGGCAACAATAGTGTGTTTGAGTGTTCCATAACTGTTACTCACTAAAGAAAAAACATATTTTCACTGGAAAAATATCCAAAAAGGTGCCTAAACTAAACTGAGCTCTACTCTTATTGGCCCTCATTTATCAACCTATCGTAGAAACCAGCGCAGATATCTTACGACAGGCTTCACGTGTGATTCATGAAACGTTCGTATCACACCAATCAGAGCGTAAGAATGGTCGTACATTGATAAATGCAGCGGCTGGAAACAATCGTAATTTAAATATCACGTCCCAATATATTCTCGGTTTTGAGGCCTCGCCCGTACAATTTATGACATGGCGAGACGTAATCCGGCTAAGAAGCGGCACTTTTCAGAGGTGGAGATTGAAACCCTGATATCTCAGGTTCATTTGCTCTAACGCAACAGGTGTAGTATTTGGCAGCCTGAAAACTGGTATTAAAGGCTGTAGAAATAATGCGGAATGAAAAGAGATGCGGTCAACAGTTGCCGTAGTAAATCGGAATCGAGCTGAAGTTTATTTAATTTACACATCCTTGACACACGTATACTATAGTCCTAATAGTAATATACAGGCTTATGTTGCAATCTCTTAGGCCTACATGGTGTACCTATATTTAAATAAACACTCTTTTATTTTACTCGTGTTTTTTTCATGAGTCAGAGCTAGGCAACCGTGAGCGCGTGTCCTCCCTTTATTGGTGTGACCATTTGATCAATGTAGTTTTACTATTACTATGCATATAGTGATTGCTGTGCATATATATTACTTTAGATTACCTGCTTGGCTGTTGGGCTTGCCTCTGCTCTTTGGAGTAGAGGGCAACAGCAAGTCCAGGCTCTGGGTGGGCGTAGAGGGTGTGGTAGCCTTCTGGTTCTTGTCCAGCAAGGGCTTCACATCCTCTTGGAGGACCCCAGCAGTCGCCAAGGAGGAGCCATCCTTCTTCTCTGCCAGCAGGTTTCCCGCTGCCCTGGCTGCCACCTCTTTGAGCAAGGCAGCAGAAGAGGTCATTGACACAAGCGAGAGAAAGGAACTGGCTGAGGATTGGTGGTCAGTAGCAGCACTGGTCGTTGACGAGGCTTGGCTCCGCTCACTGACTTTCTTGGAAAGTGCAGCGAGGGTGGAGCTAGCTGACTGTGGGCTGAATGGAGAGTTGAAGGCATCAAAGCGCACCACATCATCTCCTCGACCACTGCCTCCGAGGGCGGGCACTGCAGATGAGGCAGAGGTGGAGGAGGAGGAAGAAGTCGTTGAGGAGGAGGCCACGGCATTCTTGTCTTGAAGTACAGCATTCGCTGCTGCTTTTAACTTCTGGATTGCAGAGTCTGGGGACAGGCTGGAGCTGCATGGCGTGGAGCAGCTGGCCGGTGGCCATTTATCTGCAACACCTGCCCATACAAAGCCACTGCCGTTACTAGGGGTGATGGAGTTAAAGGGGTCAAGGGGCTCTTGCTTAATGTTGGTGACTGAGGGTGCCAAGGAGGCTGGTGAGGCTGAGCCGCTGTTGTTGTTATTGGCCAGTTTTCGGGCAAGAGCACTTAACTGCTGGGCATGGTGGGAAGATGGGGAGAGGGTCAGAGGTGGGGCTAAACCTATTGGAGGAGATTCCCCCCCAGCACCTCCCCTGGATGACCGACCCAGGAGCTCCCCAGTGTCAAGTTTCAGCGACCCAGCCTCTAGGAGGCGCCGTAGGTTACTGCTGAGGGGTTTTCCCAGAGCCCGAGATGCTGCCTCACCATACAGTGATGATACCACAGAAGAGAGTGTGTCCTGGGCCGAGAATGCACCTCCATCCAGTCCAAGAAGTTCCAAAGAGGCATGATGGACGGGTGTGGGGCAACCCAATGAGCTCTCACCTCCACAGGTATCGTGGTCACCGGACCCAGTGCTGACTCCAGGCCGCTCATCGGGAGAGGAGCCCCTGGCCAGGAGGAGCTCATCCTGGGTGTCTCCATAGGACGACGACTCTGAGCGTGTGTCAGAAGCATTCCCAAACCAGCCTTCCTCCTCCACAGGACCGTCATCAGGCCCTCCTTCCTCATTGCTGTCCACATCTGGAAGAGGAGAGGGAACATAACATGTACTGTGAGGGAATATAAATAAATGCTGTGCAAGTATTGGGACATAGATATCACCATATTGCTCTAGTGAACAGTCAGACTAGGCATTCTCTTTCAGCTAAACATTTGAGTATCCTGATTATGAATTCATCTACATCAAACACTTTAACTTTACTAAGACTTAAGTAGAGGGCATAGGCATAGCTTCCGGCTAGACAGCTTGTAACATTGGAAATAACAACTTACTATTAACTTTTATTATTTCCCATCCTTGCTCGTCTGATGATACAAAGCAATTAATGATCTGTACTACGGGACGCCTAATTGAGACCACAATTTTGAACACTACCAAACACTATTACCTGCCCAAACCCAAGTGGAATGGCCATTTGAAGCTGCAAAATATATATACTTTATTGCTCAGCGAGAAGACCACTAAAATTACACACAAATTCAACCTCTTTGTTATACAATAGCTGCTTTATGCAGAGAACATGCAAGATGTTAAAGACGATAAAGTAATTTAGATTTTTCTGTCCTTTTTTAACCGTATTTTTCCCACCCTTGGTCTGGAAGAGTCTAGTAAAGGGGTTACCATGACAACGGGTCCTTCTGGGAGGCTAGACAGCAAAGATTAGGGTAATGGAGGTTACAGAACTAGATTAATATTCATGAGCCTGCAGATACCACCAGGGAGCCAATAAGGATAGGGTTAAGGTCACCAAGGGTCATTAATATACACTTCATGTATCAATATTCATAAGCAAAACATTACAGCTTGCCAGACAAGGGCGAACAAAGAGAAGTGAATATTCCTGATACATATTAACAAACCTCCATAAGAATATGTCAAAAGCACCAAGCCTGGGCAAAAAATTATGTCAAAACTGACTGTTTATCCCCACCTCTTTGGGTTACTGTACATAACCTCACAAAACATCTGATAAAAAGGAACCGACTGAGATTTCTCAGAAAATTGGCAGTCATACAGTTGCAAAAACGTGTCAATAAAAGTATTGTTTTCAAATGTCTCACACACCAACATACATACAGTATATCCACACACACACACACACACCAAAGCTGTCTTCACCCTCGCGACCCTGACAGAGGCCTGGTGGGCCTGCTCTCTGTTTACAGGCAAAGGCAAAACGGTTGCCAGGCAACCTGGCCCAGCAACCTGTTGGGATCATTAGAGTTGTCTGACATCTGGCCATCGTGGCTCGCCATGATCCACAAAGGTGACCACAATCACAACCCACTATGACCGCTACTCTCCTGCTGCAACAGATATCAAACAGGGCTTACACACTTCCAAACATCTTCTCATTTCTGTCTCTCACACAGCTTACATTTTTCAGTAACACATAACCAAAAGCTGACAGGAAATGTCAGATGCCAAAAACCAAGGCAGCCGTAATAATAATGGCCTTAGGGCTCTCCAACCCAGTTATGAAGGCATGTCTAATAGACTTTGCATACATACAAGTAGGCCTACACAAACAATGCAAGATGTTAAGAGAGTGATGAGAACAACATGCTTGACCCTTCGCACTTCTTAAGACTGTTTAAAAGGTGAATGAAAACGTCATGCGCCGATTGTGAACCCAATTTTCCTATGCTCTTTGAAGCAATTTTGCCACCTGAGTAGGGTTAACAGGAATGAAAAGAGAGGGAGAAAGAGCCAGTGAGTCATGCAGGGCAGGGCTTGACCCATTTCCATGTGACATGTGAAAAGCAGCAAGAGCCACTAATGGCTGTAATGTGGTTAGAGGGAAATCGCTAGATTGCTGACCCAAGGTCTCAGCTATGTGGGTGAACTCTCTTGCTTCCTAGGTTCACTTTTAAACCTCAGGGTTAGGTACAGCTGAATGCAACACTACACCACTAGGCTTCTGCCAGAGTGCTACAGTGCACTGATGCACTCCACTACCATGGCTTTGTGTCACAGGCGAGCCACCCCGTGGGCGGAATGACATTTCCCAAGGTCATGGTCTCCAGCCCAAACTCTAAGGGGGCTTCGTCTGAGCTTGGTTCTCACAACTGCTGCTGTATGCCCACCAAACGCAAGGGGACAAACATAATGCACGTGCATACATATTACAGTTTAGACTACAAACCCACAGCCAAGAGTGTGATTTAATGCTGAAGTCATCACCCCACTGCATTTTTGACACATTCAACTGCTTTGCCTCCAGTACAATGGCTGGCTCTGCGACAGTAACTGCAACCCCCCCCCCCCCCCCTGTGATGGAAGCATGGAGATACGGGCCCAGGCGGCAAGCGTCTGCTACTGAAAGGGAACTATTTAGTGGTGTAATGGCGGGGATGACTTGCATGTTGAGACAAACAGCTGCGGGGTGCTCAGCAGTCTGGATCTGTTATCACTCTCACACGGGTGATTCAGTGGTGCAGCAGCGGGGGATTTTCTCTCTGGGCCACAAAGATGTATAGCGCCACCACATTGTAGACAAAGAGAGAGCCATAACAAGTCAAAGTGCAAGCTGAGGCTACATAAAGAGAAAGCCATGAGGCCTGAGACAGGCTAGAATAAACTGGCTGGCTTGAGCTTGAACAGAGATGTACACTGAGCAGCTAAAATTACTTTTGATGCAGCACCTCTGCGACTTAAACTGTTTGGAAACGTGTGTGTTGTGTTAACCTGTCACAAAAAACAGACAAGGAGCTCACAGCCTGTAACTACAGCTAAAACAGTTTGACATTACAGGTAGAGTACTTGTTCATTGTTTTACCACGCAGTGCTGTCAACAATCTCCACTTGTGAACTTGGCAGGATTATTCTGGCCGTGGCTTTTCTAGGTCAGAGAGAGGTGCATGTATGTGTGTGCATGCACATACATATGAGTTTAGTACGGGTGTCAGCCAGATTTCCTTGTCAAACAGAATGATCGCTGGTAAAGGGAAGAGTGAGAGTTAGAGAAGAACAAGGGACTGGAGTAAGGTTGGCCAGGAGGTCACTGACCACATGACTTGTGTGAGGCTGCTGACTAATCTCTCTCCCTCTCTCTCTCTCTCTCTCTCGAAAATTGGCCTCACTGACCCCAGGCCTGAACAGAGTGGAGAGGAGATGGGAAGGCGAAGGAAGGAAGGGGCAGATAGAGGAATGGTTAAGGGAGGGGTTGATTTGGCTCGGCAAGAAAGAAGAGGAGGCCATTAGCCGATTAAGGCTGGACAGAGGTGCAACAATACTGTGCCAATGTCAAAAAGAGTCATGCCCATGAGCTAATATAGCAATGAGAGTAAGAGAGGCAAAGAGAGAGGGAGCGAGCGCTAGAGCAGGTAGTGCAGGGAATCACTAAAATCGCAAAGATTGCTGACCACAAAGCCATAAAAAGAGAAATAACATAAAAGACTGCCACAACATACCAAGACTAAAACAAACACATCTACATCGGCAAAATGATTAGTATTACATCTTCCCTGCTATGACTGGGAGGGGGATATGGTATCGGTGTGTGCAAGTGTGTGTCTTTGGGGGTGGGTCAAGGAGGTAGAGCAGGACATGGGAAGGAGGGCAGTGAGTATGGATGTACTGAAGAAGGAGCCACGGCGGTAATTAAGTGTCCGGCTGGGCCCTGGCGGGGGTTGCCACGGCCGCGGGCTATGCTAATGAGCACGCCCGGCGGTCAGGGCTGCCTTCTTAGCGCCTGCTGGACAATATGGTGGGAGAGACGCTCTACTGGCGGTCTCCCGTCTCTGCAAATGACTAGCAGTCCTCTCGAGGAGGTAGGTAATTCCATTAATTGGGACACACTGGATCAGGATCGCTTCCCTTCCCTTTTTCTATAATCTCTCAATTGCTTTATCTCTTTTACACCCGCGATTTTTCTTCTTCTTATATATCCCTCCCTTCATCCCTTTCCCTCGTCTCCTGTTTTCATAACCGGGAATACTGATATTAAAAATAAATATATTAAGCGCAGATGCTCTACATTAATCCAGCTGGAAGTGTGGGAGCTAGCAGACATCCCCCCCCCCCCCCCTCCCTTCACATGAAATGATACGCCATCAACCTGTTAAATGCTGTCTTTTGCAGGAGCAACATGAAAATTGCTCCAAAGTTTATCCATCGTTTTATTTCCATTAGGAAGTTGGTGAAACATGACAACCAACAAGGGTATGAGCATCAATATGTCACACAATGGAGCAGGTAACTTATATACTTTTGATAAACTTGGTGATGGTGTCATAGCATGTGCCTTGTGTTGCGAAGTAACACCACTTCTTTACATGCATGCAGTATATATGTAGGCAGTTATATAGTAGTTGTCAAGGCCTTTCTTGTAAGTGACTTCAAAAACTGACACTAATTTTTCTTCCATGCAAGAGTAAGCTAAACCATTAAACAACCCTCTAGCAATTAATTATGTTGACACGATGTCTTGACCCAGGAGGAAAAAAAATCCTCCTGTGTATTGATTGAGGTTCATGTTAGACATTATGAAAACTCAGAATCAACTCCTTCATTCTCACTCCAACTATCTCTGTCATCCCGTACAACTGGTACTCTTTGACAAAGGCGTAAAGAGCTCATCTCTTAGTTGGAATTTGAGGTGAGGCGATACTCTCAGTGAGGAACAGGGCGCAGGCAGCAGGGCTATATTTAATGGCGGTTGAGTCGTATTGAAATGTAGTGCAAATTACCATCTGTGTATTTTCGGCCTTGGCCTCCGTGGTTTGTGGGTACTTTGGGCGGCATGCCAGAGGTGAAACAGGAAGGAGAAGTGTTCTTGGAAGAGAATGAGACGACTGAGAGCCCCAGACCTCTGAAATTCCTCATTGCAGATGAAGTGCACTTTACCCCCTGGTTTATTTTTCCCTTCCATATTTAGCATCTCATGTTAAAAAAAAGAAAAAACTTGCTCATCACTTCAGATGTGTCATCAAAACTATGGACCTAAACTGCTGGAGGGCGAGAAGTGGTATGTTTATTGCATCTTTGCAGCATAAACTGACAAATTACAAAGATTTTGATTAGAGGATATACTGAATCAACTGAATCTGATTAGTAACTTTATTGTCCTGCCCTAAAAATAACCTGGACTGGAAGTTAGTGTGCAACTTACGCACACATGCTTTGGACAGATTGTGTCTTGTTGTACATGTTATTTGTATTATTGCATTATGGAATGGGTTGTATCATTAAAATATTATTTAATGTCTCTTGTGACATCTGAATAAGAGTGTTAGATAAAGTATATATCTGCATTAAAAATTGGTATACAAATTGGGATTAACAAACTTGTTTTCCAAAACTCAAAAAGTTAATTTCAGATGTATTTGCTGCCAAGTATCACGCTATATGAATTTAGTTCATTTGCAGTAAGCAGTGTCTTGCAGTTATGGCCAATTTAACATTTTTCCCACATTCCAGAGTCAATTTCCATTTCACGACAACATCCTGATGCAAATGTGTGAATATGTTCATTACAGGAAAGCCTACTTGAGTAACTAATTGACCAGAAATAGACATATTGCAATTTTAGAACTTTTTTATATCACTTAAGAACACCCTCTGTAGTTGAACACAGAGTATCTCACTACATGATTAAAGGATTATCATTTGAGCCATAATCTACAGCCCAGGCTTGAAGCAAACTACAGTATCCAGCTAATGACACTAATTGGTGGGTGAAAATGGGCCAATGTTCGCTGCCACAGTCCCAAAAACAGCATCAAAACATCTTATTACACATGAGATCCCATCTCGGTCTACCAATCCCCATTTCAACTGAGCAAACAAAGGGCAGTCACTTTCTAATCTCTGCACCATACTCTCAGAGACTTCCAAAGTCATGTTTGTGTATTTAGTATTGTTCTTTTTCAAACGAATGAATGATGAAAAATCCACCAGAATGATGCATTCACTCATGTGCCACCGTAGAGTCTAGATAAAAATGACTTCCCAAATCTGAAATTAGGGCAAACTGTGAGGTCAACTTTCCCAAAATCCCCACCTATTGAAAACACTGACTTCATTGACGTCTCTCAAACAACCTATAGATGATATGTTTTAGTGTCAATTTGTTGCATGCTACCCAAGTTATCAAGGACATCTCCTCCGTAATGACAAGCCTCCAACATAGCCTAACTAGCCAACTGTAAATAAGACTGTCAATGGTAGCCATCGGTAAATAAATTATCGTTCCATAAAATAACCAGACAGGAATGTACATTTTTGACTTATCACTTTCATACAAACATCTGAATTATAATTTGCACAAATCAAACAGTCCTGCTCAGTGGTTTACAACAGCGACCACAACATATAAAGTATGGCAACTATTTCTGACTAAATAAAATGCCATTCATCAAATTAACATAGGAAAATGCATAAATACACAGTGTCTTATTTATAGTTTTCATGGATGCATTAGCTGCTAGTGCCAGTCATGGATGGATGGATATCGTGTCTGTTGTGTAAGTGAAAGCTCTGTTTAAAATCAGCCAGATTAAAACGCACTAATATGAATAAATAACCCAAGCACATTGCTGTGTTCATGGCATGAGTCACCCTAAATAGTTCTCCAAGCTACTGGATCCCTGACTAAAGGGCCGTCCACACCAACAATGATAACTATAACGATGTGAGCATCTACACTCATGAACGATAACATTCTGTAAACAGTGGTGCCAAGCGCACGCTATGCACTCCCGCTGTGTTGGAGCCCCAAAATGGATATTGATATTAAAGGTGTGAATCTTCACTGGTCACATCACGATGCATCACCTCCTCAATATTATTATGCTGGTTTTTATCAACAAATTCAAGCAGTCAGATATATATGAACTCCACTTTTTATTGTATCTGCTCTTGAAAAAAGACACTTCCTGAATATAGCGGAGTCTGAACACAGCAGACAAAAGGCAAAAACAAAAAAAGCAGCGACCGGAAAATCTACAATCAACATCATTAGGCAATAATCGATTATGGTCTGTCGCTGCATTGATGCAGAATCGTCCAGGTCTGCATCGCGATGCAATGATTCATTTCAACACCCCTAATTGATATCCGGTTACTGCTGTACATTGCCCAGAGAAAGAAACAAAAAAACAGGAGGTTATAACTTAAATTCACAAAAATATTCACAGACAAGAAGAGTTAGGAAAATCCCTTTTCCTTAAATCTCGCCTTTGTAAAAGTGAAAATAAACGTGTACTTCATCAACAGCATCTCTCTCTCCTCCGTGGTGCTTTGAGGCACAGCAGCGGCTACTTTTCAACCATTTTCTTAAACCGTTTTTCCATCAAAATTCGCGTGTATATGCGTGTTTTTTAAACACCGGTAAACATTCTAAAAATAGATAGACTCATTTCCCATAGCCAGTAGACTGGTGCCTCACGTTCAACGTCACAAAGCGGAAAACAGGTGTTAACTTTTACTGCACAAAACTGCAAACTCTGCTGTATTCACTTGATATCTTCGCTAATAAACTTATAATTAATTAATAATTTATTTATTTAAAAAAAAAAAAGATAAATAAAAGATGCACTTTGTAAATGTATCTGCCGTTTCTGACCACAAAAAATATTTGTTTTTCTTTTTTGCCATTTGTGTAAAAGTTGCAAAAACTGAATGGGGGGACAGAGTTGTTGCGGAGGTAGTCATAGAGCCGTAACAGAGCCAAACCGACGCCTGTGTCTAAGGGACAGCCACTAACGTAGTGTTAATTTGGTCACCTATTTTTAATTTAGTCTTAGTCTTGTGCCAAATGTCCTTGTTAGTTTTAGTCATATTTAGTCATTCCCATATCTTTTTTTGTTAGTCAAGTTTTAGTCGACTAAATGTCTCGTCATATTAGTCTAGTTTTAGTCAAAAGAAAACTCAATATATCTTAGTCAAGTTTTAGTCAAAACATTTTAGTCTTTTTTAAATAACAAATTATTTCTGAGATTATTTCTGATAACCATTTCAGTCAAATAATTATGACACATTCTGATTTTTTTTTCAATATCACTGTACGTAAAATGCGACCAAATATCGAGCCCCTTCCTTATTTCACCAGTAAATTCCTGTTAAACGACAAAAACAACCACTGGATGGGAAAAGGGTATTTTACGATAACTTTGAATGCAGCACGAGGCTGGCGAGGCAAGTTTCAAGTGAATGCAACATCTGTGCTGTTGCTACAGACTGTCGTACTGGAATCCTCTACAGTGAAATACAGACAAACTTTTACACTGTTTAACTGTCAGCATTTTAACAGTGTTTAATCCAGCTGCTAGCTAACGGTAGGCTAACGTTACCTGCTGCCAACAAGGGGCCAGGCTTCTCTCCTCAGAGCGAAGCCGCGATGGCGCCATTTTGCTAGCCCTTTCCCATCACCCCCGTTAGCATCCCATTGACTGCAATTCATTTTGGCGTCACTTTGACAGCCAATAACTTTACATCTGAAGCGTTTAAAGACTTCATTTGTCCGTTGTTTATTTCTTAAGAAACACGACAATGTACACAAGGCTACATTACCTTGTACCTCACGTTATGGCTCCGTAGCAGACGTTTTTATAAAAATAGGCTAACAATTGTGTCATAACCACGCGACTTACTGTCGCATTGTAGAGGAATTACCGTATAGTACAGGAGAAGCTCGCAGGCAGTTTCGACGTACATTAGCTGTTTAGTTTAATTACTAATGTTAACTAGCATTTTAGTTAGCAATAATTAGCCTGTGCCTATGTTATCTCCTTACATATACCTACGCTCTCTGTCTCTGATAGATTGGGAATGATTGAGATTTCTTTTGCGCAGCTACCAGAAGGCTTACAACGTTCAGAGACGTTGGTCACGTCACATCTAGGGCGGGAAGCTCAGTTTGCAGCTGCGCAGTAATGCTCAGTAACCCTTTCCCATCACCGGAAAAGTGCTGGTAAGAGGCTTCACTTGTCTCCGTCAAAAACAGCGGGATCGCTGTGTCCATTTTATATACTGTCTATGGCTGCCAAGTGTAGTGTTAACTAGCGTGACATGCGGCGATGTTTCAGTTGCCTCTAACGTCCGTTTAGGAGCATCATAGAGAAGCGCAGGCATTTAAGTGGCACCGAAATGAGGCTTCAAAATCCGCGTTGCTATTTGGTCCAGTAGATAACGGTCGTTAAGGCACCGGTGCCGAATTAGCACCGGGTCTCGGTACCCAACCCTAGTAACAGCTGAATATTCTATCTCATGATGAAAAAGTAGAGACGATTGTAGACGAAAATGAAGAGAGATTTTATCTTATTTTTTCATTTTATGCAAAACATTTTAGTCTTGTCTTTTTTCGTCAACAATAATGCATGCCGGATCGCTTTTTTTGGTCTGAATGCCCCTTAATTCATAATGTTGGTGGTTTGAGGATTGGGTTTCTGTGGTTGATAAACAGTGCGGATCGACTCACACCGATACCAGCTGTTGTGTTACATGTCACGTCTCTTTTGCTCACGGAATGCCGGCATGCTATGTGAAATCACACACTGTTGGGACGGCATTATGCCGCCTTTGCTTGGTACTGTGGGAATAAACAAAGCCGGCGTAACGGCAGACCCTCAATGCAGACTGGGTACATAGAACACATCAAAAAGGAAAGTGGGTCTAGAAGAGGCAAGGATTAACTGGCTAATTACAAGGTGAGAAATACTAAAACCAGCATACTGGTACTCCAAAGGCACTGGTTTGGACAATCAACTGGCCATGGGTCCGCATCTTACTGGATGGTTTTACTGTCAAACGCTCTTCCAAAGGTTTTATTTTTTTTTATGAATGGCTTATTCACTGCTTGCAGTGTTTTTGGTAACAATGAGTCATGCTTTTTTATTTAATCTGCTTTACAAGAACTGGTGAAATTATCTAAGCAGCCATTAGAAAAGATGTTCTGTCTGACAGGGTTGTCGTCTTTATAAGCAATTTTATACAGATCTCTATTGAATGAAGATAATTTGACTATACTTGACAATAACAGACCATCCGTGGATCACCATATTCCACACTACAAAACTGACAGCACTACCATTTTAAAAAAATCCTTTGCAAAGTATTACATTTCAGATTATGGAATATGTAGTGTCCGTCACAAGGTTAGTCTCTCACTCATTGGACATCATGTGTTTGTTAATAAGTGATGGAACGTGTCCTGGTATAATTTTACAAAAATAACAACTGCTAATGTATTTAGAAAATGTTTGGCAAGAAAAGGTTTCCATCCAAGGAACGCAAGGAAGAAACCCCAAAAGATATGAGTCTGTTGGGGGTTTTAACAGCATGGTGTCGGTGAGGGGTAGCCTATTACTCAGCAGCAAAAATCTATTCCCATTTTAAATTCAGTGAGTCCTGATGCAAATGAATATTCGTCTACATCAGAATATGCACATACAATATAACTGTTCGCAAAGTGATCACTGTAACAAGTAAAAAAGAAAAGGTTCCCCTATGTAGAGGAACTGGGAAGTTTTTAAACATCATTGCTTGAACAAACATTCATTCATAGGTTGCGTGATAAATGGGGCTTATCGCTAGTGTCTAAACACTAGACAACAACACGGACTCTCTTGATTCCGTGAGAAAGAGCTGTTCATATTTATCAAGACTCAAGCCGTTCCCTCTCATAGGACTAGGCATATGTGGGTGGCATCCTTCTTTGTGAAACGGAGTACATGCAACACATTTAAAACACCACATATAGTAGATAGTAGATATAGTAGATTCTACATGCATGTGTAAAACATGCAAGAAATTATGCCTCTGACACATAAGTGCTCACAACAACACAAGCTCTTTTCCTGTAAATGCCCAATGCTGGATTGCTTACCAAAAATATATTTGGTAGCATTACGACATAACCAGATCAATTTGCTGTGCAGCAGTGGTTGTTTTACAGGGTGTAATGTACTGTATACAGTGTTTCACACAGACTGGCACAGTAACAAATCCAGAAGACAGCGTGATGATAACCACTTTATTAGAGCTTCTATGCAGACATAAGAGTAATATTTTTCAAAAATTCCTCTTCTGAAACACTGAGTAATCAGCATATGCCTGCAACTGTTCAGCTAATATACTGTAACTCCCTCGCGTGTTTGCTTTCTATCAGGCGAAATTATCTTACACACAGCTCAGATTACCATTTCAGGGGATTTTTTGTGTGTGAAAACTACTAATTATAAGCCACTTGACATACTAGTCAGATCCCATCAATTTGTCCTCCGGTTGACAAAGTAACCTCATTCAACCAAGATGTGGATGTTGCGCTAGCATTCTCAAGTAGACAGGGTACATTCTTTGGAACAAGTGCGAAAAAGAACAGGCCATCACCCTGCTGCGTAGTTTTCTGGCATACTGAAGCTCCTCACAGAGGTGATTGTGTGTCTGTGGAGGAGAAGTGAGAGAGAGTGGGAGGGTGGAAGGTGGGAGTGTGTACAGCGTCTATGTATTGTTTGTAAATCACCCTACTGCAAAAGGGACACTCGGCTCTATAGTGGCCAGTCCAACCAGGGATAAAAGCAAGGTCCGGTGGGAGGTGGTTGTAGAGTGAGAGGTAATTCTATATGTGCACGCATGTAATGTATGTAAGGGGACAGTGTGTTAGAGCGATGGAGGCAGTGTATTAGAGACACTCAGAATGGACGACAAGGGAGAATGAGCAGAGGAGCGTGGAAGACGAAAGAGGGAGGGAATCTTGAGAATTGAGGGGGAGGGGGAGGAAGATGCCTTTTTTATGGTGGTATTGCTTTGACGGCTGTTTGGCAGAAGCCCCCAAAGCATTGCCTGCTTGGATTTTAGCCTGTCACTTAGGACAGGGACACTAATCAGGATTGGTCCCGGTCCCTACCCCAGGAAAGGGGGAGCACTTTCAGGCCATTATTTAAAAAAAAAAAAAAAAGGGAAAAAGAGGGCGCAAGAGAGGGAGAAGAATTGCTGTGGCACAGCAGGAAATGCTAACCGCTAACCTCATTTACATGCAGGTCCAGGGAGAATGGGGGGAGAGCTTATTCCGTTTCCAATCTCCATGTTAAATGCTGGCCAGGGCAGCTGATGGGAATGAGGCATTGTTCGTCCCATGCTGCTCTTCCCCTCTCCGTTACACCAATACCTGTCTCGCTTTCTCCAAGGTATAAAAAGACATTGCCTCAGTAATTTTAACCCCCCTCTCTGAAATCCATATGAACTTGACATGCGATTTCTGCGGCTGTTTACTTTGTGCAGACTGTGTACTGCAACCAACCCTCATAGGTCTATCTGTTCTGTCATAACCAGGTTGTGACCTGAGGCTGCCGCATTCAAAGCCATCCTTCACCCACTGAGTCTGTTCTGTGGCATAATGATTGCTATGACAACCATCACTTAAAGCCATGGGTAGGTGGAGGAGAGATGTCAGCTTCTCGTCTACTCTTCTGATGATCTCATTTCTGGCTGGCAGGTACAACAAGGTCAAACCACTGAAACTAGAAAAGTGGCTGCTTGCTGCATGCAAATGGCAGAACTGAGTTTCCAAACAATTACACTGCCCTGTCCAAATCGACATGGGGCTAAGCTCTGAGAACCACAAGGTGGGGGGATAAAATAAATTAAATAAAAAAAGGGGGTTCAGAGAGAATGAGATGTAGAGGGAGGGATGGCTGTCTTTGGCCAGCTATGAGCACAAAGTCTGGCTGTGCGTGCCAAATGAGGTTTTTAAACAGTTTTTCTGGGAGGATTTGTGCTAATCTAGAAAGCCTTCTGGAGGAAGTGCAAATACATCTGCCGCTGACCACTCCCCTGTAGAGTACGAGGGATTAATGACATGGCAATCTGAACCAACATGGCCCCCATTCAAAACACTCGTGGGGAGTGGGAACATACGGGCAATCATGAGCTGAGCCATTACATTCACTTTTTTTTTTAGAATAGCTTGATACCTACAACATTCATTCATTACCTTAGTGTGCTAATTTGTCCAGCTTCATTTGTTTCTACGTATGGTTATGGTTGTTACAGGTACCATAAGCTAAAGGGCTACTCACTCAGAATGACATATCCAGTGATTAGCTATTCTCATTAGCATCACAAGGACAAAATCAAGTGACCAAATGTCCTTGGTAAACAATGGAAGGATGAGACCTGAGTCACATTGTTCGTTTAATGTACTCCGAGATGCTATGACCACATTGTGCAAATAGGGAAGCCTCCTCTACAGCACTGAATTAGTCAAGATGCTCACCTGCATTTTCAGCATCATAAATAACCTCACACTGCACTGACAATGGCTTTCTCCGAGATGACATCACATCAATGATTTTAACTTCTCAGGATTTTTGTCCCAGAGCCAAACACTTCCACTCTGCTTTTAGAGGTGATATATTGTTTCCTTAGAGAGCTGTCGCTGCCTTATGGTCCTACTATCCTGTGTCTGTAACAGCCCCCACTCCTTCTCTGTACTCTTAATCTCCGTATAAAACTGATCCTACGTCCCAAAAAGCTGCAGACACACAGCTGTTAAAGACATGCCGGCTAGTTAAAGACATTAGCCTGTGCCTTGCTCTTGACTGCCTAAATGTGCAACATTGAAACACTTCCACACACCAAGATGAGAGAAGGGGTTAGCCTGGCTAGTGCACTAAAGGCTAACTAGCGCCAGGCTGTGCTTGAGAGAGAGTCTGTCTGCATGTGTGTGTAAGAGGCCTCCTGCCCCACTCTACCCACACAGGAAGTGAGGTCATCTCATAGCACTGCGCTGTGCAAAGGACATTCAGCGAGGGCAACAAAGATCAACCTGTTGGCCTAAAGCCTTTTTAAAGCCCCCTGGCGAAATATACATACTCTGATGACCCACTATGGGTAACTACGTTTCAAAGCGCAGCTTTATGGACAGTTAACGTATCAGTTAACATAAAATGCTAAAAGCAGTAGGTTTGTAGGGACAGCTGAAAAGCAATGACCAAAGCAGAATCCATCAGCAAAAAAAACTAAAATCAGATGGCACCGTATGCCAAAACCTTTCAAAAATTCAATTTCACACACTGGTTAAAGATGTACCACATGCTCCAAAAAAATCTTCACAGCCCACAGGCGATGGTCTTTCTTCTAAGACAATTGAGGAAGTTCTTTATCTCTGTACAATGTAATGTTAGTGTCTTTCTAGGAGTGAAACATGAGACAGAGTCCAACAATAAATCACATCCCTGTTTAGAGCGGGCGTCTGGCACGACTGGCCGGCTTCAGCTCCCCAGACCACCACCACCTCCTCCTCCACCGCCGCCTCCTCCTCCTCCTCTCCTCTCATGCTCTCCATCCCTCATGCCTGTTAAAGGCTTGTCCTGCAGGGCCTGGATGCACTTGTGTGGTACAACAACAGAGAAACCGCCCAAAGCTCTTAACAGCTCTTCCTCTACACTTCCTCCCTCCCTCTCTCCATATCCACTGCTACCACCACCAGCTCCTCTCTCCCTCTCCACTCTGCTCTGTCTTTCCCAGCTGCACCGGCGAGCTGTTCCGTATGAACTGCTGCCAGCTGAAAGCCTGCTACTCCTGTGAGATTGCTATTACTCAGTGCAAGCAGGGCTCTGCGTAGCCAAAGGGCTGCTCTCCGAGCTGTAGATCTCCATGTTGTGACTTGTCAACACGGGAAAAATCGTTACCAAGGCTGAGGCACTTCCATTCCACACAGAGGGGGTTCTGATTGAGACCAGGGAGACAGGCAGGTACTGTACTGGAGGTATTAGGACCAATACGGTTACCTGATTTTGTGCTGCAGGGGATTTTCTGCTTAGAGAAGGCACTTTGAAATTATTAGATAACAAAGATCTGAAGAAAAAATACATTTCCACAGTGAATTTCAAATTATGTTATTGATATTAAATTAAATAATTTGTAACCAGATGCTAAACAAGATAAAATCAGATGTTTTCATCTGAGATTCACCATTTTAAAAGTTGACCATTTGAGTTTATTTTTATGTTACAATTTGAACTAAACTGTAGGGTAGAGTACCAGAATTTACTTTGTAAAGATGCAAGCAGACAACTAACAAATCACAAACTGAACTTTTAATTTTGTTCTACCATCGCTGGTAAATGCAGGATTGTGTGATGGTTTTTGGTACTTGCACTGAGAATACCTGAGTATTAATACATTAGTCATTAAAATAACTTCCCTGCATCACTGTTTAGTAGGGTTGGGTATCGTTTGGGTTTTTCTAAATCGGTACTTTTAAAACAGTGCCGGTGCCTAAACGGTACCTGAACCGATACTTTTAAAGAACGTTTTAAAAAAAGAAGAAACAAGAAGGATAGGCCTATTAAACAACAGTCGGTGACATTTAAGAACACATTGTTTATTACTAAGGCCATATGGTCAAAATTTAAATGATGTAATAGTAATGTAATAACTATAACTTATAATAAACAATAACTTATTTCACCAGTAAATTGCTGTTGAACGACAAAAACAACCAGATGGGAAAAGGGTATTTTACAATAACTTTGAATGCACCATGAGGCTGTAGGTTACCAGTTTCAGTGAAGGCACCGTCTGTGTTTTTCCGACGTCGGCATTTGCTGCACTGCAAAGCAGAGTGTTGCGTCCCGCTGTTGATATACAGTCACACTTTACACTGTTTAACGTTACCTGTCAGCATTTTAACCGTGTTTAATCCAACTGCTAGCTAAAGGTAGGCTAACGTTACCTGCTGTCGAGTGTAGTGTAAAGTCAGGCACCGAAATAAGGCACCGAAATTTTCGTTCTTATTCGGTCTCGTTACTACCGTTTACGTCGGAACCGGGGACCTATTGGCACCGAGTTTCGGTACCCAACCCTCCTGTTTAGTGTTCAGCTGTATGCCTACACAAAATACTAACTAAATAAATCTGGCAAAAATTGATAACAGAACAAGTAAACTACACCAAGAATCTGACCAAGCATTCAGTAGCACCTTTTGTTTGACAGTTGCACAATTGGTGCAAAAAAGCCCTTTCAGTTGGTACTCAAAGTGTTCCGATTAAATACCCAGCCCTAGGTACAACCCCAAATCAGAAAAAGTTGGGACAGTATGAAAAACACAAATAAAAGAGGATCACCAGTTTGCCAACAAATACGTGAGAAAATTATTTGAAATGATTAAAAACAATGTTCCTCAAAAAAAGATAGGAAGACATTTGCTTATTTCACCTTCAACAGTGCATAACATAATTAAAAGATTCAAGGAATGAGGAGGAATTTCAGTGCGTAAACAAGCTGAACAACCGTGATCTCCGATCCCTTAGGCAGCACTGCATCAAGAATCGTCATTCATCTATAAGCGATATCACCACATGGACTCAGGACTACTTTGGCAAACCTTTGTCAAGTACCACAATACATCCACAAATGCCAGTTAAAACCGTACTGTGCCAAAAGGAAGCCCTATGTTAACAGTTAACATCTCTGGGCTCGGAGGCATCTGGGATGGACCATCACACAGTGGAAATGTGTACTGTGGTCAGATGAATCAGTATTTCAGGTATTTCTTGGGAGAAATGGACACCGTGTGCTCCGGACCAAAGAAGAAAAGGATCATCCAGACTGTTACCAGCAACAAGTCCAAAAGCCAGGGTCTGTCATGGTATGGGGTTGTGTAAGTGCCCATGGCAAAGGTAACTTGCACTTCTGTGATGGCACCATTAATGCTGAAAAGTACATAGAGATTTTGGAGCACAATGTGCTGCCTTCAAGAAGACATCTTTTCCAGGGACGTCCATGCATATTTCAACAAGATAATGCAAAACCACATTCTGCACACATTACAAAGTCCTGGCTGCGGAGGAAGAGGATACGGGTACTTGACTGGCCTGCCTGCAGTCCCGACCTGTCTCCAATAGAGAATGTGTGGCGCATTTTGAAGCGCAAAATGCGACAACGAAGACCCCGTACTGTTGCCCACCTTAAGACTTGTTTGCAGCAAGAATGGGACAAAATTACACCTGAAACACTTCATCACTTGGTGTCTTCAGTCCCTAAACGTCTTTTAAGTGTTGTGAAAAGGAATGGCAACATTACAAAGTGGTAAATGCTTTACTGTTCCAACCTTTTTTTAAATGTGTTGCAAGAACCAAAAAAAACCCAATATAAATCATGAGAAACACATTAAATTATGTGCTGTTGTATTGTCTGCAATGAAATACAAGTCAAAGTACATTTAGAAATCACTACTTTCTTTTTTTATTTGTGTTTTCCATACTGTCCCAACTTTTTCTGATTTGGGTTTGTAAATGATACCCGTAAAACTCCCGCTGAACATATTTTATATTTTTATATAGATTATTATTATAGAACATAATATTTAATAAATAAAACAAAGCTTAAAGAACATTATTTTATTATTATTTTTTTCTGTGCCATTTAATATGTGAGCAACTTAAAAACTTTTGGTGAGCTACTTCTGGGACACAACTAGTAGGGCTGTGCAAATAATCTAAATTTAATCGTGACTATGATTTTGGCTCCCAATGATCACAAAAACAGTATAATCGAGAAAAACAATTATTTAGCTCATTATGTTTTGCAAGTAAACTCTCATTTTCTCTTGTGTTCCGAATGGAAAAATAAAGTTTCAATAGGAAAAGTATTAAGGCAAAGTTCACAGTTGTATGTGCTTTTTTTTACTGTTGATTTAACTTTTCCCACTGTTTTTTAAGTTCAATAATTGCAACATCTTTCCAGAAGTCAACAAGTAATCCTGTTAAAGGTCCCATGACATGGTACTCTTTGGATGCTTTTATATATATATTTAGTGGTCCCCTAATACTATATCTGATGTCTCTTTCCCGAAATTCAGCCTTGGTGCAGAATTACAGCCACTAGAGCCAGTCCCACAATGAGCTTTACTAAGGACGTGCCGTTTCTGTGTCTGTAGCTATTGAGGAGGAGAGAGGGGGGGGCAAGATGGAGGGTGGGGGTGTGGCCTTGACCAACTGCCACTTTGCTCGTTTGAAAGCCATGATGTCTCTCTCTCTCATGGGTTGGCCAAATTCTCTGGGTGGGCAAAGCAGAGAAAGGGGAGGTAACCTCGCTTGTTATGACCTCATTAGGAGCAAGATTCCAGAACGGCTCACCTGAGCTTACTTTTTCTCAAAGGCAGAACAGGATACCCAGGGCTCGGTTTACACCTATCACCATTTCAAGCCAATTGGGGACCGTAGGCAGTCTGGGGGAACTCATTAATGTTAAAAAAAAACTCATCAAGTGAATTTTTCATTAAGGGTGCTCCAATCAGGATTTTTGGGGCCGATCACCGATTGCTGGAAGACGTATCGGCCGATACCGATCACTTTTATGAACTGAAAATTACGCCATTACTTAACAGTCACATGTGTTTAGAGAATGTATCTGTAATTGTTTGGCTTGTTGTCCTAGCTCAAAATCTAAAAAATGTCCTTTCAATCACTGCAGACATTTCTTCAGCACACACACAAGCACGCGCGCGGGGAAACAGCTGTTTGAGTGGCGCTGGAGCTGCTACCTACACGACTCCACTCTGCCTTAGAGTTAGCTAACTTTGAAAACACCTCATACTCCTTTCCGTGACTAACCTTCAAATGTCTGATGAGGTTGGTGGTGTTGAAATGTCTTTGGAGCTTTCTGCCTCGTGGTATTTCCTTGGCACACACGTTGCAAATCGCTAATGTATTGTCTTTTTCCCAGATAGCAATGAGTCGGCGGACCACCGGCGGTGCTCCAGAGGCAGTAGAAGCGTCAGAATGGCGTAATCGCAAACACGTTAGCCGGCGCACCACCGGTGGCAGCCGCTTTTTAAAAGCGGTAGCCGCCTTCCTACCGCCTTCGTTCCGCGGCCGGACGCTGTTCTGCCACCGTTCAGACACCTTGTAGAACTGCCAGACCGGTGAATGTAGAGAGGCCGCCATTTTAGCTCCATGGTAGTGCGTCATCTGATCGGCCAATCTGATCGGCATTCATGGAGACCACCGATCAAACTATTTAAAGCCATTATCGGCCGATACCGATCGGTGACCGATCAATCGGAGCACCCTTAATTTTCATGCCATGGGACCTTTAAATTATCGTGATTTCAATATTGACCAAAATAATCGTGATTATATTTTTTCCCATAATCGAGCAGCCCTAACAACTAGCCTCTTACATGCACATGGAAACACTTTACCAGCTCTTCCGATGAAAACACTTTTTTATTGCTAAATAATTAAACACTCAGACCTCCTTCCAGTGACCTCAAACATTTTGTAATCAAGAACATGTCTGGTTTATGAGACAAGATAAGAATAACAATTTAGCAGTCTAAGTCAAGTTTATAAAGCCCAATATCACAAATAACTTCCGCTAACTTGGTTTGAACAATGTCGACACATAGGTTTTGTCTGATCCTGATGTGTCGCACTGGGTTGCTATAATTTACCAGGAATCCAAAATGCTCCTAAACAGGAGATAAATAAATAAAAATAAATTAATTAATTATAAATAAATAAAACGGAAGTCTTCAAGCTTTTGCTTATTATTTCCTTTTTTTTAAAGATTATTTTTTTGGGCATTTCCGGCCTTTATTTTTGACAAGACAGCTGAAGACATGAAAGGGGAGAGAGAGGGGAAATGACATGCAGCAAAGGGCCGCAGGTCTGAGTCAAACCCGGGCCCGCTGCGTCCTCTATATATGGGCGCATGCTCTACCAACAGAGCTATCCGGGCGCCCGCTTATTATTTCCTTTTGCCACACTGTTTATATTATATTAGATAGATGGACAGGGCTACTTTTACTCACTGACAACAACTAGCACACCATCAAAGCTTTTCTGCCAAATGGCCTAACAGACTGCACTTAATCCGTTTACAGCACATACTGAGGCTAAAGTCCTGTATGGATTTGAAATAAAAACACATACTGTTACTATGCCTACAAAAACTACACCCTAAAACAATACAGTTATGAATCTTCAAACATATTGTCCAAACATATACAAGAATCTCATTTTACTGACTTGTGGAAATAATCAGCTACTTTTGAGCTGAGAGTTATTAGAGAATGGAACCTTGTATGGGGCTATGACATCTAGAGGGGGGCTTAAAATACAAAGGGGATGATGAGACACAAAGTTTGTCCGACATCACGCTCTATTCTCCGTGCTAGTTTAAGTGACGTTTTAGTTAAATGGCCTTGTGACTAGGTTTAGAAGGTCGGGAAAATCTGGGTAGAGTGAGAAAAAAAAGAAACGAGTGGAGTCTTCTTCAACAACTACGCTCAATGTGATGATGAATAAGGTGCCTGACGCCCCAGTTTTACAAAATACTTTTCTATTGGTATGGCAGTACTCAGGAGGTCCCAAATGACAACTTAACCAAAACCTGACAAAAGTAGCTGTGACACTCGCCACCATACAAGGATCTGCACTGATATTCAATTTTCAATGTGCAACGTGAAAGAGGTTATGCTAAGAAAATTCTTATTTCACATGTTATTCTTGTGTAACATACAGACCCACAGGGAGCTTTAATTCTTAAGAAACATTTATAAGTTGCATTAACCCTGAAATGTATCACTGACATGATAAACCACCCTGCTGCTTATGTGCCTTGCCAATTGTCTATAGCAGCAAATAAGGTTAACATTAGTGTATAAGATCTACACCCTGAGGCTTAGCCAGGCCCATTAAACCTTACACAAATACCTGTTTATTTGCATCAGTGTTTTCATTTACTAGCAAAACACAAAAAGGGAGTCCAGTTTGGCCACTGAATGATCACTGAGACCAGGTTTCTATGCTCTCTGTGACAGTGCATAGTGAGCGAGGCATCCACCACCTTTCCCCTGCCCTTTAATTCATTTCTAAGTTAAAGACTGTATCATTATTCGCTTGAGCTCTAGTCGCCCGACACCGCCAGAGCATCCAAGCCCTATCAACTGGGGGGGGGGGGGGGGGGGGACGCGGCGTAGTGGTGGTGGTGAGGTTTGGGATTCTTGGCAGAAATACCCCACCAATTTTATGCCAAGAGCGAAATGGAAACCTCCTCTAATTTTCCTTTCCCTTTAATCCAATGTTTTTCAAGCCCCAGTCCCACCAAGGTCATTATAATCATAGGAAGTGGAAAGGAGCCAGTGACCCGCCATTACAGTGAGGTAGAGAGCCACCCAGTCAGTCAGCTATTGGCTGACCAAAAGGAGCTGATATCTGTCTAGAAATGTTAAATTTCTCCCCATCTCAAATGTAGTTTACCGGGGTATAGGTAAGCAGAACATAAATGTCCCTCCCAATACACTTAAGGTTGTGCTCCTCATGATATGGACTCTAAGTATATTTTTAACATACTCACCCAATTACTTTTAAAGACTTCGAGGACAAGAATGACAATAATGGTGGGGAGAAATGTTAAGGGGACTTGTGTGATCTAATGACAACATAGGTTATAATATGTACATTTCGCCAAACAACATTGAATACTTAGGCCTATTCTGACTAATTTAATTGAGTTGTTTCCGAGTCAATACCACCTAATTGAGAAGAAGGAAAGAAAAACTACAGTATGTAAAGTTGGGACAGTATGGAAAACACAAATAAAAAAAATAAAGTAGTGATTTCTAAATACTTTGACTTGTATTTCATTGCAGACAATACAACAGCACCTAATTTAATGTGTTCCTCATGATTTTTATTGTTTGTTTTTTTTCAAAAAAACAAAATTCCTATTTTGGTTCTTGTAACACATTTAAAAAAATGTTGGAACAGTAAAGCATTTACCACTTTGTAATGTTGCCATTCCTTTTCACAACACTTAAAAGACGTTTAGGGACTGAAGACACTAAGTGATGAAGTGTTTCAGGTGTAATTTTGTCCCATTCTTGCTGCAAACAAGTCTTAAGGTGGGCAACAGTACGGGGTCTTCGTTGTCGCATTTTGCGCTTCAAAATGCGCCACACATTCTCTATTGGAGACAGGTCGGGACTGCAGGCAGGCCAGTCAAGTACCCGTATCCTCTTCCTCCAGGACTTTGTAATATGTGCAGAATGTGGTTTTGCATTATCTTGTTGAAATATGCATGGACGTCCCTGGAAAAGATGGCCGCATATTGTGCTCCAAAATCTCTATACTTTTCAGCATTAATGGTGCCATCACAGAAGTGCAAGTTACCTTTGCCAATGACAGACCCTGGCTTTTGGACTTGTTGCTGGTAACAGTCTGGATGATCCTTTTCTTCTTTGGTCCGGAGCACACGGCGTCCCTTTCTCCCAAAAAATACTTGAAATACTGATTCATCTGACCACAGTACATGTTTCCACTGTGTGATGGTCCATCCCAGATGCCTCTGAGCCCAGAGAAGTCGACGGTGCTTCTGGACACTGTTAACATAGGGCTTCCTTTTGGCACAGTACAGTTTTAACTGGCATTTGTGGATGTAACTACGTATTGTGGTACTTGACAAAGGTTTGCCAAAGTAGTCCTGAGCCCATGTGGTGATATCACTTATAGATGAATGACGATTCTTGATGCAGTGCCGCCTGAGGGATCGGAGATCACCGTTGTTCAGCTTAGGCTTGCGCCCTTGTCCTTTACGCACTGAAATTCCTCCACATTCCTTGAATATTTTAATTATCTTATGCACTGTTGAAGGTGAAATAAGCAAATGTCTTCCTTTGAGGAACATTGTTTTTAAACATTTCAATAATTTGCTCACGTATTTGTTGGCAAACTGGCGATCCTCGGCCCATCTTTGCTCCTAAAGGACTAGACCTTTCTTGGATGCTGCTTTTGTACCAAATCATAATTACAATCACCTATTGACATCACCTGTTTCAAATCACATCATTATTTTACCAATTTACCTGATTACTAGCCATAAATTGCTCCTGTCCCAACCTTTTTTGGAATGTGTTGCAGGTCTGAATGACAGGAAAGGATGTATATTTACAAATGAAATTAAATTGACCACACAAAACATAAAATATTGTGTTCACATTGTCTGCAATGAAATACAAGTCAAAGTACATTTAGAAATCACTACTTTCTTTTTTTATTTGTGTTTTCCATACTGTCCCAACTTTTTCTGATTTGGGGTTGTAGTTAAATTATGTTCTTTTTCCGTTATGACTGACTGTCAAACTAGATAATAGTTCAATGGCATTTATTTTCTGTATGTTTCCATGTTTTACAAAGGGTTTAACCTGAGCCAAGCCCTACAACAATGATAGAAAGCATATCACATTCATACAGGGATAGTAGTATACAGCTGTTAAATAATAATAATAATAATAATAATAATAATAATAATAATAATAATAATATATATATATATATATATACATACACATAAACTCACACACACAGTACCAGTCAAAAGTTTGGACACATTTGGTTTGCACACGCTTTCTTGTTCACTTGAATGGGTAAGCGTGTCCAAACCTTTGACTGGTACTACAACTGCACTGGTATCGGATTTGTACTCACTTCTACTACTACTACTACTACTACTACTACTACAGTATCTGCCCAATAATCAAGTTCAGTTATCGGAATAGGTATCGGAAAATCTCTATAATTTAATGTCATTTTTGAAATCACAAAGTCACAAACATAAAACATTAAACCTTACCAGCATTTTCATTAACCCTAACTTTAAAGAGTGAATAATAAGGCAGCAAAACTACACAAACAATAAACACACTGCAAGGTCATAAAGAATGGCAGTTTGCATTGTGGCACCAAAGGTCATGTTTACTTGTCAGAGTGAAGGCGCCATACTGTACTGTGACCTCCATAGCCAGCTATGTACCCACAGACACACACACAAAAACACAAGGGTTGCCTGTTCACTTGCACATGTGCGTGCCGTGCACACACCCTTAAAGAATAGTCTCCTCTCACAAGCTGTGCCACAGACAATAGAACAGTGCACACTGGGATACACAACCCATATAGCTGGGTCTGTGCTAAGATAAAGCACCTCCAGCATTAAAGCCAGTGTATTAGCTTGCCCTTTTTCACCACAGATAAAAGAGATTTGGAGCTCGATATTGTGCTTGTTGGCTGGCACACCACCAGGGTGTTGTTGGCTGAATAATGAAAACACACAGACTGACAGCGAATGGCATGAGGTGACACTTCCATTCTAGAGTGGGAAGATCCAAAACAAAGCGCAAAAAGCTTCTGACAAATTCATACTTTCCTGTGACAGTTTGTTGACTGAGGAGGGAAACAACTTCTAAATCAGAAAAAGGCTTTCATTTAAACCCAGGAACACAGGCACAGCAGTGCTCCAGTTCAGTGCCTACACAGAAGTACATGATTTCAGATACGTGGGTGAAGGGTATTTTTGTTCCAGACCAATTA
The DNA here is from genome assembly GCA_023631565.1 of Gymnocephalus cernua. Taxonomy (NCBI): domain Eukaryota; kingdom Metazoa; phylum Chordata; class Actinopteri; order Perciformes; family Percidae; genus Gymnocephalus; species Gymnocephalus cernua. The sequence continues at coordinate 18,060,404 of CM042427.1, read as the reverse complement.
CAATGCAGCTTAATTGAAAGGTTGACACATGCTAACTTCGGTCATCTTGCCCAAAAGACAGGAAATAGTGGACTTCATGTTTGACAGGTGTGAAATACAGCTTAAACACAACCTCATGCATTTTAATTGGTGGATCTCAAAATGTTGCTAATATGTTACAATGTTCTTTTTTTATCATAATAAAACTGGTTTAACCTATTAATTATTTTATTATTTATTATTTGAACCTATCAAAGCCAATCCTTAAATATTCATCATTATAAAAGGAGAGCTTGTTGATAATAAAATCTTAGTAGTGTAAACTTAAAATTAAATTTAAAATTTCACTCCAGGGTACATTTGGGTGTTGAATTGGACAATCCCTAGGTGGGCAACTACAGTAGGTCCTAATACATGATTTCATGGCTTCTACACAACAATATAAAATCTATTTCAATTTTGCCACACAGTGATATCACTAAAACATGTATCAACTATGAGTATACATGTGTCCCTGTTAACACAGGGACACATGTATCCAGTTGACCAAGACACTTTTTTCTTATTTGGAAGAAAAGTGTAAAACTTATCAAAGTGAGCCATACTGTACTCCATACTGTAATCTCCATCTAATCAGTAACAAGTGTATGAAGAAAAAAGGGATATTTCAGGTACTGGCACTTATGCTATAGCTGGAGGGCCATCACAACAAACTACTGCATGTATTTCATGATCACACCGCACTCTAAATATGCTTCAGAAAACACAGATTTTGGTAACCAATGAGGAAAACATATTCAGACATATTCAAAAGAAGCCTCGGTATGCAGAGGGGTAGTAAAAAGGCTGCAGAGGGTTATATATATGATATAAATATCATGACCCTGTTCTGTGCAGTTCAACCATATAGCTTACTCCTTATGCATCATATGAGTGAAGACTCACTGTCCAAATATCGCCCGGTCACTCATCTCTCTCTCTCTCTCACACACACACACACACACACACACACACACACACACACACACACACACACACACACACACACACACACACACACACACACACACACACACACACACACACACACACACACTCTATGCCTCCCAGCCAACCACTGCCATTTCCCAAGTTCAGCCCTAGGTCAAACACCTGAGCAGATCAGTGAATATTACCACAAAATAAAAATAAAACGTGCATTTGTGTATATTGTGTGTGAGCTACAAAGATAACTCTGTAATGTACATTTGATTGAATGTGTCAGACATTAAACTGTGAAAGGTGCAGGAGCTTATTCATTCCTCATACCCTTTGAAATTAAATACAAAACTATGTAAGTAAACTAAATAAAAGAGACAACTTGAAGTGCCTTGTTGATGGTGGCTGGCTATGATGAACAGCTGGCATGGTCTGACATTTAAGAAATGAAGAAGATAGTGTCATAAGATAAATGTATCAAGCCGTAGTTGTTAAAGATGAATCACTCAATTATTCATTACATTTGCATACCAATATGACTAATTGAGCAGTTTGCTTACGCATGTATTGAGCAGAAATTATCAAGAGTAGAAAATGTCACTCTCGGATATTTCCTTTAATAATCCTCGTCTTGCCCACTACCATCTAAGCAATCCTCTAGTGGCCGGAGTGTGTTATCGCAGCTTTTTATTATCTGGACAGATAAAGGCACACTACGAAAATCCAAGATACGGAGGGTCAAATGTACACAAGTAAACCAACCTCCCACCAAAATCAACAACATGGGAATAACAATAGGTTTATGCTGCGGCACCGCGTTACGTTATTTTCAGCAACGTAGTAGAGCATAACTGTCGTTTCCCTTTTCTAACCGCGTTATTGATCGTAGTCTGTCTGCAATGAATGGCTGCAAAGGGAAGGGGGGAAAAACCCTGAACTTCAGGTGACCGACCATGGCTCTGACATAGCCTGCATGCAGACTGGGAGGGGTAGAAAAAAAATTACATTGGCTTGTGGGGGAGAAATCTCTTCACACTTTTTAAAGTCGACGACAAACAAGCGCGAACAAATTCGGTTCCGCGATTTGGAGCAGCAAAACTATGAGGCGAAAGTTACACGTTTAACGCCGAGGAAATGAAGTTTACCGAGCGTTGCTAGATAGCGCTATTGCTAACCAGGAACACTAGGGTATGGGGAGCCAGACTCTGGCTTGTCTGATCCGACTGACCCTTCATTTTATTGCGGCCAGACTCCCAGATCCTCCCCTTTCTACCCGAAAAGCGACCTAGCAGAGGCGAACACATTACCGAAAACGCTCGGCCGTTATTCCTCACACACAACCGACACATATGCCAACTGACCGCAACCTTTAGCGGAACCGGACCTCTATCGATTATACTCTTAATAAAGCCACGTATCATTTATCCACTCACTGCCTAGCTAACGTTACCCATCGCCAACAACATGGCTGCCTCGCTCGGACCTAAAAAGGGAGAAATAACCTACGCCGAGTCTTTTGTCTGTTTCACCTCTTTAACCCTAAACTACTGCGCAAAACACACGGAGAGCCGTTAAAATTGAACAAATCGAGTGAAGGACTTACGTGAAGGCAGGCGCTTGGGTTGCTCCTGCTTCCTCCTTGGCATTTTCCCCCGTTTTTAATCACATTCTCGTCCTTGTTTAGGGATAAGAAGAAAAAAGGTTTTTCCCATTGAGACTGGAGGCGCCAGTGATGGCAGGGACTTGTTCGTGCACCTGGCTTTGCTCGGTTTAAAGTGTATTGTTGGGGAATGGGAACACAGGCGGAGGAGGTGCCGCTGTTGTTGTTGCCGTGTCTTGACTATGGCTGCTCTCGGTGCAAGTGTGTCTCCGAGCCCCTAACTAACACTAATGCAGGGATCAAAGGGCAGCAACAGCAGAGCAGACACACACACACGCGCGCACGCACGCACGCACACACACACTCACACTCACTCACACACATTCACACGCTCTCACACACTCAAACACGCTCTTGCGCGCACGCACACATTCGAGGGGCTCGCCCCCGAGAGCAGCATACGGACAAGGTGCCCCCAAGCTTCCAGGGTGTATTGCTAAAAAGAAAATGTATTTGAAAAAAGCAAAGAGGCATAAATCAGCTGAGAGACCGTATTGATCGAGTCGAATTACACCAACGGAATCTATTTAATTTCCTTCAAAATTAATGGTGAGACGATAATAATGTATGCGAATGATGCAAACATGAATGTAGGCTATACGTCAATTTAGACGCTATGAAATACATAAAGCAGAAGCAGGTTAAACATGGATTTAGCTTGCTTAAGTAAAAGAGACAATTCACCACTATAACCACATCTTTATTTTAAATAAAGATAAGTAGCCTAGCCAATCACAGTTGCAGCATGGTAAAATTGAAATGCTAAAAATGAATTTTATAGGCTAATATTGACTGGATGACTTAGTCTACACACTGCTTTTGCAAACTTATACATTAAATCTATGCTTTTATGTAACTGTAATACTAATAATACTTTGGACCTTTTAGTAGGCTATCAATAGTATAATACATCAGGGTATTTATATACTCAAATACTGAAAAGTTTCTAGTTGCCATTTCACCATGATTGATAAACTATATAGAAGTTGCATGAAGAAAAACAACTAAAAGCTACAACCTGAACAGTAGATTGAATAATAACAAAGTAGACAAACATCCTATAATTTCTGTCAGACTGTCCTCCTACCCCACACTTCTCACACACAGTCTTCATACATGTCAAGCTGCTAATTTAAAAACTGCCTGCTGAGTTATGCCTAGAATTTGTCTATTAAAAGAACAGTAAAAAAAAAAAAGGTACATTGTGTGGGAACCAGTATCATATCAGGTGGGGACAATAACCGGTGTCAGTGTCAGTAAAACGTCCAACAATTATCCAACCCAATGTAGTCATCTCCTCATCAAAGTTGAGAGACTAAAACTGGCCAGAGCTGAATCCTCCTCCCTCTCAGCTTGGTGTTGGGGCTTTTTCACAGCGCAGGCTGTCCCCCACTCCCTGCTGTTGGACTCCTCCAGGCTGCGTTCTGTTGGCCTGCCGCGTTCTTTCACACCTCGGCCGTGTGTGAGGAGAGCTGTGTCTTCATCCCTCCATCCTTCCATCCTCCAGTCCTCCTCCTGCCATGCCTTCCACCCACCCCCAGCGGAGGCGCAGGAGGCTCGTTACCGTGGCAATTAGTGAAAAGCCCAAATTAGCCCTCTTGGCTGTCCACAGGTGACAAAGACACTTTGCATTTTTGCTAATTAGGAAACAGAACAACATGATTAAATGGGGCCTATCAGGAGGAGAGTGGACAAACATGTTCCACAAATAGAAAAGAATTACATATTATTGCATCTCCTGCATGAAATGATTAAGACATCCCATTAGGTTTTTCATTTGTGGAGAGGATACTGTTGGGTTGTGATACTGAATATTGTAATGGTTTACATTACAATTTTAATAGACTTGGGTGTGTGTGTGTGTGTGTGTGTGTGTGTGTGTGTGTGTGTGTGTGTGTGTGTGTGTGTGTGTGTGTGTGTGTGTGTAAAGATAGCTGTGTTTCTCACCTTCACCTGTAGATGGATGGTCTATGGACAGGTGCTGTAAGCAAAGAGTGGATAAGCTGCTACAAGGGAAAGGTTAAATTATTTTGGGTTTTTGCATTTCTTGCATATTGTCTGTATTTATGTGTGGAAAGCACAAAATATGCAAAGTACCTCAGGGGAAAAAGTACTCTGATTATCTACTGTGGTTCTGCTGGTAAAACATTCGACTTGAACAAAGAGTTATAAATTAAGAAGTTTATCCAACATACATGTGTTTGGGATTTTAATGCTAGTGCACAGATAAGCTAGAAATAAGTTGTAAAATATGTAAAAGGTGACTTTAAGAGCATACATACTGTAGACATTTTCTGGTTCAGATCAGTTACCATGTCTATAAAATGCAGTGCAAACAATATTTTTATGATTCCACTAAATTATTGTAATGCAGCCGCTCTGGTTTGTACGTCTTGATGAAATCACAGATGAATGTCATTGTTCTTTGGGTTTCCAAGAATGATGTTTATACTCACAAATGTTACATCAACAATCCTAGGGAAGTTGAAATTCTCCTGCTGGATGGCTTAATCAAAATGCTAAATCTTGCTCTGTGTATCCACCCTTTGCTTATTACACCACATTAGTGGTAATTAATCATGGAAAACTCCATGTAATATCAAACTGCATTTACCAGGCTGACTTATTCCAGACGTAAATCAGTGCAGAAATCTAAAACTTCTGCATCCAGTGGCATCATTTCCACTAAACATTTCCTTGAACAGAAAATGAGCTGTACTAGACTACTAGTGTTTGTCATGATGGTGTTTTTGTCCCCAGTTGAGTTTGGTCACCATTGGGAGGTCACAGCCTGTTCCCTGACCCTGACAATGCCAGGCAGCTGAGGTAATGCTGGCAACAGGACAGTCTGCTGATAGTAGCCATGGCAACACTGACATGACCTCACTCAGGGTTGAACCTAAAGGTTATTCCTCATTGCTCCGAGGGAAGAGTGCTCCAGCTATTTATTACCAGCGACAGTGCTCAAATTTCCCAGCTGTAACACTGTACATTACGCATATACACTAATGCAAAATGGATTTTACCGAATAGACCTTAAATAACACCACAATAAGTGCTGTGTAAGTGAAGAAAGACATGTTTTGTTTCATTCCCCAATAAAAGGGGCTGGTTCCCTGCTTTGAAAACAGCTCATTTTGTCAGTCGACATTATTACTACTTATTAAAATGGTTCCCTATAGTGGCACAACAGTTAGTGGAGGCCAAATGAGTTTCAGGTGCTTCAGCCGAGGATGGAGCAGACTGGAGAGAAATGAGCTAACTTGCTTATGTCCCTTGGGGGCAAACTGAACATCCTCCATTTCTTCTCCTTTTCTCTGTCTCTTTTTCTTCCTCTCCTCTATCCTCTCAGGCCCTGTCCTGTGCGGGCAAGGCAGGTTGGGCTAACGTTATTCTCGGCCAGTCAGATGTTGCCCTGGGGTAAACAGAAACATCTGTCCCCTGCCCAGCCGTGACTGTCGCTGAGTGATAAATCCTAGGGTGGCTTGTGCCAGCACTGTCCGGCGTGCCACCTGTCCCCCTTCTACACAATATCTCCAACCAACCCCTACACGTACACACACACACTTCACCCTGTTTGCACTCGTTCGCCTTCATCCTGATGGTGTGACAGAAGCAGGTGGTTCACTCCCTTTTTGCCCTCTGGCCTTCTATGCTCTCGTCCTCGGTTGGCACATTTATGCAGGGAGCGAGGAAGGGTTGTCGCCTCTAGCAAATACCAGCGGAGAGATCCCTGAACCAGGTTATTTAGCAGTGGTCCTTGGAAACTCAAAAGCCTGTAGCAGTCGTTTCCTTTAATCAGACATAAAATCTGCAGATCAGATAAACTAAGTCTCACACAGGTCAACAAAATGCTCAGTGAAAAGAAACACAATAAAAAGTTCTGGAGATATTAGAGGATGTGACTTCAATGACAATGTTTTTTACTTATTTAAGGATTTTTATGCAACATTCCAACTGACCTTGTAAATTCAACTGTCAGACAAAAGAATAGACAGATACACTTTCTCTCCGTCTGTCATGTCTTACTCTACTGCTACCACTTAATAATAATAATAATAATAATACATTTTATTTGTATTGCACTTTACATTACAGGAATCTCAAAGTGCTACACAGCATATAACATATAACACTTCCTCTCTTTGCTCTACTACTTTACTAAAGTGACAGAGGCAGGTGGCCAACTTCCTGCCCTTTGACCTTTAATAGTTTCCCTGCAGTAAGAAGACAGTCCAAACACACACACACACACACACATACACACACACACACACACACACACACACACACACACACACACACACACACACACACACACACACACACACACACACACACACACACACACACACACACACACACACACACACAGAGGAGGAGGAGCCTATGTTGGCCTGGGTGAACTGGGGCAGAGGTCTTGCAAAAGGCCCTGGAGGGAAGTGAAGGTCCTTCAACTCAGGCACACAACTTATTTTAGCAGTGCCAAACCTGACAGGCTGAATGATAATCCCTGCAGTGCTAACATCTTAGTGAATATGCACATCAGAACGAAAGAGAAATGCACAGTACCAAATGCAGTCCTGTCTAACCAAAAGCTGAGTAAAAACTGAGAGGAATCAGGGAACTGATTAGTGGCACACTCCTTACTAACACAATTCTGAAAACAATGTGGTCTTTTATCATTTGAAGCAGTCTGCATACTGAATTGCTGCACATTTTTCACAAAAAGACACAAAGTTCTAGGACAGTAACACTGTCTGCCACCTCTCTTATTCACTTTTTTTATTCCAGAGGCTCAAGTGAGCAAAACAAAAGAATAATATAATTATTACAAAAATGTTATGAACATATCCACCCTTTTGCCCTTGGCTGCTTGACTAACCTTTTTCTTTACAATATGTCTGAATGGATCTAGCAAAAGCCAGTGATACTGTAAATTATCTATACCATTTAAAATAATATCAAGTGAAAGAGCTCTTCAACACTGTGTTCTTTTGAGCTGTACTTTAGGCTTGTGCACGTCTGTGTGTATGATTTGCATGTTTGTTTTATGCCTCTATGTGTGTGTGTGTGTGTGTGTGTGTGTGTGTGTGTGTGTGTGTGTGTGTGTGTGTGTGTGTGTGTGTGTGTGTGTGTGTGTGTGTGTGTGTGTGTGTGTGTGTGTGTGTAAGAGGACCCCCGCTGATTAATGTCATTTCATATTGTAATGGAGCATGCTGAACATGTTCTGATATCTGTAATGTGTTACCAGTCTCAGCTTGATTTTATTGCCATGGTCTAATAGGATATTGCCACTATCACAATTTGGATTAACTTCCATATCACTGCTGTTAAACCGAGTGAGGTTTGTATGCATGTGCACACAAATGATAGAGAAGTGGGGATGCCTATCAGGGTGGGCTGCTCTGGTTGATTAATTTCACATTCAGCACTTCCTTCATAATGTGTCTCTTCTGTTTGTCAATATGAACAGTTACAGCTGCTGTTTTTCTCTCTCACTGATGCTGCGTTGAGGGAGGAAACATGTTTGACCCTGTGTAAAATAAGGCAATGCTGTCAGAATTTGCTACGGGGGACACTGTACTGGCAAGTGCTTTCGTGTTTTTTTGACCAGCCTTTTATGATTAGCTTGCCCCTGACGCACACAAACACACACACGCGCACAGGTATAACAAACCCCGGTAAAGAGGTCTGGCACGCTTTTGTCCGGACATTTTTTTGTCAGCAGGGAGCATGGAACTCTATGCAGAGGAGGCTGCCCTTGCTCTGTAGAGTCCTTTGTCTCCCTACATCCCCAAGCTCCACCTCTCTCTCAGCCAGCCCTCCAATGGCAGAGCCTTCAGGTGTTGACCTTATCGGGTGGAGGTCAAAGCCAGGTCAGGGATCTGTTGCTAGGCTACCATCAGATAAGTGGCTGGTGTAGGCAGCAGTGGGTAGCTCTGTCATCCAGGGCTTGTCATGTAATCTTGTTCATTTGCAGACAATTGTCTGGACGTCAGAAAGGCTATCTGGCCCATAGTGTTGTAATGAAACACATTTAAATATTAAAACCAGCCATGCTGAGCATTGGCAGCTCCACTTGGCACATGCCTTTTCTTTTTTTTTACAGTCATGCCAACTGTCATGCAGTAACATGAACCCCTTAAATGTGCTTGTGTGGCTGGCTGTGTGGAAAGTGTTGTCGAGGATAGGGTGCTATTCATTTAGGTTTTTTTTTATTTTGTCCTGCACCATTTGATACTTTTTAATGTTCAGCAAATGCAATAACATGATTAAATTAATAAAACCTTTTAATAAACATAAATTATGTATATAATCAGTGTTTAAAAACTTGATATCTTGATTGGGAAAGAACAACTCTACACTCTGTCCATCTGTGTAAATACAGTATTTGTGTATTTTACGGCAACTACTGTACATAAATAAATGGATAAATTCATTCATGACTCGTGACTAATTTAGGGGGACAGGTGGGAAGGAATCTTGTTGTTTGCTAACCTACAACCTTTAATAGAGTACAAAGAGTGCTACAGCAGTCTGTTTGAAGAGGGAGGGAGGGAGGGAATGAGAGAGAAAGAAAAAGAGAGAGAGATAGTTGTTGCATCTTCACACAAACATGGTCTGTTCTCCCACTCTGCCATTCCACCACCTGGACCGAGCAATGTGGGAGACTGCGCCACACTGATGAAGGACACCAAACAGGGCAATTTCTGTTCATACTGTGGGTCAAATGGAGTAAGACGGGTTGACACAGCATCTGTGTCATATCACAAGTTCCTCTTTGGTGACACCTGCATTTTGTCAACGTCACCCTCTCAGCCGTTCAGGTTAACCCCCAGGTCTGGTAGGAAGTGGCCTTTGGAGGCCGTGTGAGGAGCAAGACCTGCGACAGTTAGACAAAAAGAGACCTAGATAAGGCACGTGGCAATTTATCCATGCCAGTCCTTGTACTGTAGCTCCAACATGGGATCTCGTCTGTTAGATTGGCGCATTGTGAAAAGAGGTTCTCAGTGTCTGGGCGCTTGCCAGCTGACATTCCACGGAGACAAATTGAGAGAGAGGCTCCGGCAGATTTATCGGGCCATTGGCTCGCCTCAGGAATTCTCTTGTAACATGGCACTCCTGTGAAAGGGATAAAGAAATTAGTGTAAAACAGCCCCCCCACGCCCCCTCTGCCACAGCACCCGTTTAGCAATGTAGTACTACTTGTAACCCCCCTGTCTAACAGTCACTTCCTTTTTTATATATAAATGTGGATGAATACAAGATGGATGGGTCTGAGCTTGAGTCCTCTTATTTCTATGAATATTCAAGAGGGTGGGCAAGAGAACGTTGCTGTATTCTGGCTGTTGAGTCACAGGTCCTCAGTGGCAGGAAGCACTGCTGGTCAAATGACAGAGAGAGAGAAGGAGAGGGAGACATTGAGGAGAGAGGGAGATATGCCTGTGTGTGGGATTTGAAAGGAACTGCTCCTGGCTGTCTTGGATATTTATTCCTTTCTAAAGCAATGCGGTGTTTGGAGAAAGAGGCCAGTTGTATTCTTAATGCTACAGTGAGAACAAGGAGCATTCTTTTTCACTTGCCCTAACAGACTATGGTGTGCGAATGTGAGAACATGTCTTCTGATCAATAGAGATTGACATGTTTGGAAAACAAGATCATGCAAATATTATTAAATATTCATACAACCATACATTATATACATTATGAAATAATAAGGATTAATGATTAATTACTTGCATAAGCATCCCTGTTGGAAATTCACTTCCTGGTTTTGCATACAATAGAGCCCTAATGCCATCCCCCATATCATCTGTCAGCATCTAGAGGTTATCTGCCAAGTTGATGAACAGAGAGATTGGCTATGAAACACAAGGTGTGACAGTATGGCAATATGTTATAGTATGCAGGCAGAGCTCATCAGGAAAGAGAGGACGAGCGGCTTTGTTCCAAATGTCACGATGCATATTTATGGGCGCACTGGAGTGGCTCCTTGTATAAGCACCATTCACCATCTATCAAGCAAACCCACTACAGTGTCTCTTTGACAACTTGGTAGGATAGTGTTGTGTGACAAAGTGATCAAACTGGGCGATCTGCTCATGGCTCGAGCCAAATTTTCTTGTGAAATTGACTGTCATTTAGACAGTCAAGACAATAAAGCATGCTGAGGTTAACAAAGTGTAATTATTAGTTACTGCGCACATAATTATTTTCATGACAGGATGCTTCTAGGCAAACTCATCCACACAAGCCTTGTCATGTTGTTGAAAATTGTTTATTTTAAGGATTATATAATGCTCTTTTTATCCCTGATGCAACAAAAAGGAACACTGGATGGAGCTTTAAAATACATTGCCTTCTTGCTTCAGATTGAGATATTAAAGGGAAGTGAAAGAGGATAAGGTGACATGAGAGGGTGTCAAACAAAAAGACAGACAGACAGATACAAGCAGAGCCCTCAGCATAAACTCCACTGAGCTTTCGTTCCACTAAGGGGGATCTCAGGAGAGTTACGTGCTGGCTGGCTGGCTGCGCCTGGGCCATATAGCACAGGGTGGGCAGTCTGACTATCTGTCTGTCGTGCCACTCCTTGGGGAAAGAACATGGCTCCAGGGCTGTAGCTGATTTGAGATGGTCCCAGGACTAATCCCTGGGGAATACCAACCAGGCAGAATTGGTTCTCTGAACCTCTTTTTAGGCTTCTGAAAACAGTGGAGCTCGGTAGCTGTGGAGAGACGAACAAGAGGAAGGCTTTCATTTTGACTGTGAGCAGCTCAGTGGATTTCCTCCAAATTACAGGGAGTGATTACATCCCACCTCGTCTGCCTCGCGCCACCCCCTTCCCTCAGCATGGGGCCCTCGGGCAGCCAACCACTGTCAACTGTCAGTGCTCACAGCTGTGTCATTAAGTGGAAGTTGAGCGATGTGTCATTGGCACGGAAATAATAAGGAGCAAAACCCAAAGCAAAGGGACACTCGTTGCACCCTGTGGGTAATTTACCACTGCTTATACATTTGGATTCTTTATTGCACAGTTACAGACTATGACCAAGGGATTCAGGACTCATATAGGGGAGGGATGTGAAAGTCTGACCACCTGTTTTGGTGAGCTGCTGCATCGTTACATGAACAGAGGGCAGGCATGGAGGGAGTCACAAGAGCTTTGAACAAGTCAGCCATTTAAAACAACCCTCAGTGCCACAAAGGCAACAGATCCAAGCATCAAGGCATGCAGCCGAGGTTTCCTGGCCCCTTTTTGATGGAAGAAAGGTTTCCCATCACTTCCAAGCTATTACCTACATACAGTTAGGGATTACATAGAAGCAAGAACAGGGACACTCTGTCCACCAATCTGTTTTTTATTTGAAAACTCCCCGAAGCTTTTCCATTATCTTCTCCATATCAAGCTTGACCTGAAGAGAAAACCTGGCTTCAGAAGGGTCAATGCAGTCTAGACTTTCTACTCATCCTGTACAGCCGACCCCCACCTCCACCTCCATCCTGCATATTGCCTTAGAATACAAGAGGGATGTGCCCCCCTCCCCTCCTTATTTCCACTCACCTCAAGCCCCTGCCTCCTTTGGTCCAGTCCCCCATTTCCCAACTACAATAGCATCTCCCGTCACCATAATCTTTCTATTTCACTAGCCCGCCCCTTGGGCTTAAGGGGTGTGGAGATATAGGATTTGTCTTTCAATTGACAGCACTGCTGTTGTGCATTTTGGCTGTCCACTCTTATACTGGATGGTCAGAGCATTTTTTAAAGAAAGTCATAGGCTGTTTGTCCAGACACTGATGTGTTTCATGATTAAGAAAGTTGGCCTCATAGAGCTAATGAGTAGAAGAGCCAGATTGAAGAAAATTAGTTAGAAATAACTGATTGATAATGCTAATAATTATATCATTTATGAGCGATAAAGTATCATATGTAGGACAATTACTCATTAGAATGACGCTGCCAATAAACCTAATATTGTATGCAATACTGCTGCTGCTTATACTTCCTAAAACTACTACTACTGCTGTTAATGATATTATGTTGTTGGTTATAATTGGAACCATTTAATAACATATTCATATTTAAACATTAAAAAGTGATGTAAACCACACTTTCAACCTGCATTAATTGATTATTTTGCCCACGTGGGGGCAGCTGTAACAAGCTGTGAACACAACACTGACATATTATCTTTTATGTAAACAGTTGCTGTTTTACACATATGGAGCAACATTATCATTCATTTGGAGTCGTGTTTGTGGCCACCTGATGAATTTAAGTCCAATATTCTCTCTCTTTTAGCTCTGTTTTGGTCTCTACCAACTCCTGAGGGAAATATCTGGCTCTTACGCTGCTAAATGCTCTACTATGTTCACCAGCTAGTCTCTAACTTTGTCAGTGCGCTGTTTAGTGCAGGGCAGGTAGCATACAGTGGGTTTTTAGAGCATTTCTTTCTTTAAAAAAACAGCTGCATGGTGCTGCTGGAAACAATGCTTACAAAAGCAGTGAGAGTAACCTAAAACAGAAAAGTCAGATAGTAGTTCTCTGTGGGCTCTGTAGGAAAGTGTGATCCTTATGTAAGTCTGAGTTAAACATTTTAATAGTGTGGTTGTAAACTGGTCTTCAGAGGAAGTGAATTGGTATACAAGTAAGTCTGCCAAATTACCAGTGATACCAACATTAGTCTATACAGTTCACTGTTAAATAATACATTTTAAATACTGACTGTCAGCCATCAGATGGGTCAGAGCTAGAAGCAAAACCAAAGCCTACTAATGCTCATGTATTAACTGCTATTACAGGGCATGTAAAAAAGGCCTGGCATTTTAAAGGTGTACTCCTACGCACTTCAATTCTAAATAATGTATAGGCTGCAGAATGTGTGACCATCATTGACATGTGATCCGTAGTAAAATGGGATGCGATGTTGACGATGCTTTTAGACCCGTGTCAATGTTTACAATTAACCTCCATTTCAGCTGAATTATTATCTATCCTTGGTGAATTCTTTGCAGGTTACAAGCAAAACACACTTATCTCATGGCCCCTGAATGCTGCTATTTGTCTGTGATTTCTCAGTTCATGCGTATTTTCTCATTGCCTGCCCAGTTACCAAACTGCTAATTAAAACATCTGCATCTAATGCCAGTGACGACGTAGCCTTGGTCATAAGTTTAAGTTTTATTTTAACCACAAACTTTTTGACATGGGAAAAAAAGATCACATTATTGGTTTTATTGGGTTAGATTCGGTGCATTCAGGGACAGAGCTGCATAATGAGTGTGGAGCATTTCAAAAAGCCACTTTCTATTACGACTAAGGCCATCTATTATGATAACAAAGGACAAGTAAATGTAAGTGCACAGAGGTCATTTTTGAAGGCAACAGAGATAAACTGGTTTTTTTTTTCTTTCCAAAATTTTCCTTCAAAGCAAGAAACAACCAAGGGAACAGGGGACACGGGAGAAAAAAAACGTCATTGAATATTCATTAACCGGTGCCTAGGTGTATACATGGCTCTTAACCACTCTTGTTTATGACTTAAGGACTTGTAGTACTGACCTTAGTTTAACACAGCAGCAGATACCAAATTAACCTCTAGCCTCCACAGGGCTAGCCATGCCCTGCTAACAAGCAACCTGTCTAGACACACAAGAAGTACTTTATGATTCCACCTCTCACAATCCCCCCCCCCCCCCCCCCCCCACCCACTCTCTGCCGCTCTCTCTCCCACTCTCTCTCTCTCTCAACCTCTTGGTCTCTGTTAACACGTACACTCCCTCCCTCTATCCTCTTCTACTGTATCTTTCACCTCACCATTTCATCCCTATTTCGCCCCTGCACCATTTTTCATGTACCTCCCAAGCTGTGCAGTGTTTGGGTCATGCACCTAACAGCCAAGAGTTTTATCAGATGGTAGACTTTCTCTTATCCTTCACAACACAGCCTGGTCATAGCAGAATGAAATAATAAAAAGATCTATAAACCTCTAGGATGCTTAATTCCAATTACACTCACAAAAATGTGATAAAATATAAAGCTATAAAGTTTTTTTAATTTTTTTTTTAGAATAGTATAAGACTAGGAATAGCAATTCCATAAAAGATCTAAAAAATATAGCCTCTAATCTAGATGCAATAAGGTCACTAAAGGGATCATATGCACAGTATAACTACCTATAACATTGTTACAGCACTACTATTATTTTATGTTAAAGAATAAGATTAAGCAAAAAAATCCTAGAAATGAGAAATAATATGCCTCTGTCAATTAAAGTTGGAGAAATTCAATTCAATGTTCTGTTTCTTGACAGGACAAATCTGTCGAAAAGACAAACATTTATAATAATTTCATTATTATTTATACTGATATAATCAATGCCTTTCGTTCCTTTCCCTGACTAAGAAGAACAAAATACTGTATTGTAGGCTCTAGTTTGGACACGCTGACTTTTGCTAAAAGTGGCGAGAACAAAGTATCACGTAAGCTGCCAATGTATTTTTTTGTTAATTGACTAATTAGTTAATGGACTAATTGTTACAGCTCTACTGTACTTATAGTCTGCACTAAGACCCAGACATTGATCTCCTTTCTTGCTGGCAGATCAGACCTCCACCCAGTACTGTACGTCTGGTGACCAGCTACAAGTTCTCTGTCCAACAGCAGCCTAGGCTATGCTGTAAAAAATAAACATAGTGCAGCAACACAGGAACACATTTCTCCCTCAGATTCAGAGGCATACACGTGTCTGTGAGATCTAGTGAATTCCAGGAATTACATTGATATAAGAAAAATGTAAAATAGCTTCTATCGTCTGTCCATATTAAAGTTTTACAACAGCATTTTCATATTGAGATGTTAAGGTTCATATTTCTATTTAAAAGGATGACAATAAAAATTGAGATCATACATTAGTATTCTTATATGATTTTATAGGAAATAAAATATGTGTTAATAGGATGAATTTGAACTTTTAGTTTTTATTATGTCATTTTATCGTGTTAATTGTCACAATAGCAATTTTGTCTTGACTATTTTTATTTGATTTTGGTTGTTGATTCTAGCTGAAATAGCCATACTTTTTTCAGGTAATGAATTTGTATGTTTCTAATAATGACTTTAAACAACGTGCAACTTAAAATATATCGCTGTAGGCCTACCCATAATCTCACAAGATGGTTAGTTATATCAATAAAAAATATGAAATACAAAAAACAGTCACACTGCCACATTACCACATACCAAGAGGGAAAGTCTGTTATGGTGGATTTTTACTAAAGATAGGGCCAACGTCAATTTGGAGCTGGAATTATATTGCTGTTATATGCACAACCTCAGTTGTGACTACTTATAGCATACTTATACTATCTTAGAATACTTAAGAATCAAATATTCAACTTAATATGTTTGTATGTACCCTCTCATATTTATTATGTAGGCTATCTAATTTTAGGTTGAAAAATAGGCTCCAACATTGCCGGCTGCTTGTGAAGCATACAACTGTATAGGGTAATCTGCATTAAGTACAATGCTGCTATGTTGCAAATTAATTTCTTTTGATTTGTTAACTAAAAATGTGTCTTAAACATAGTGAAATATGTCAAACTCTCAAACCAGAGCATACTAAGTCTGTCTGCCTACGGTTCTGTCTCTAGTTTTCACCTCACACAATCTGTACCGCTGCGCTCTTTGGGTTTTTGTCCTCACTCAGTCTCCGTATAGTGCACGCCTCTGATTGGTCAATTCGCGGTCCATTGCCGAAAACAATTGTTTTGAGGCGAGACGTCCATCGGTAAGTGGAATGCTACCAAACATGTAGCTACTGATAACATTCATTAAAAAAAAAAAAACGCAATATGTGCAGTCTGCTTCGATTCAAATAAACGAATGCATGTACTTACAAGGATAACGACCACCTCACACCGTTAAGTGCAAGCATATTCATTGAAGTGAGTTCGCAGTTAGCTACACTAGCTAGTTAGCTAGCAGCTAACGCTCCTTGTCCGCACAGCATTAGCTACCTAACTGTTACACTAATTGTAAGTATATGCTACTACTACTATTACGGTTTGGTCAAATCAGATACATTACATGCTGCTACACTTAAAACTAATCGTAGGAAAAACCCTACTGTTGGATTGAACGAATGAACGCCATCGAGCACGAGTTAGCGGACATGATGCTAATTTAGCTAGCTAAGTGAAAGAAACTGCGACCATAACATCTACTGTTACGTCTACCTTTTCAGATCACAGCCAAGATGAGTCTGAGAAAGCAGACCCCAAGTGACTTTCTGAAGCAGATAATTGGGAGACCTGTGGTGGTCAAACTGAACTCTGGTGTCGATTACAGAGGTAATGCACCTGGCATGTACAACCTATCCATTTGTTTCCATTATGTCATTTTAAGAACCATCAAGTTATGAATTCTCTTTAGCTAAATCACTGCACATGCATGACCTTTACAGGTGTCCTGGCCTGCCTGGATGGTTACATGAACATCGCCATAGAGCAGACTGAGGAGTATGTCAATGGGCAGCTCAAGAACAAGTATGGAGATGCTTTTCTAAGAGGAAACAATGGTGAGAGTCTCCAATTTATAATTATATTGTATTATATATTGAGGCAGTGCATGGCTTTTGTCATCATTACATGTGTACAAAAGTATGTCTCATACAAGCCTAGAAGAGGGACTAGTGAGTAATCGGCTAATTGAGAAAAGTAACCCATTCTCTGAGGAAAGTTTGTAGACATAGGCCATAAATATAGGCCTTTTTCACAGCAGACGTTTCGTCCTGTCAAAGTATAAAAAGCACAGGTGTTACTAATAACATTAAAGATGGCTCTATTCTATTCAGGTGTCCCAGTGATACATTTAAATAATGTTTCCCTTAAGAGACTGCTTCTTTTTCAATCACTGAAGTACCCCTTTTAAATATGAGTATTTTACTAGCAGTGATGCCTGTATATCAGCTCAGTCTAAGGGGGATGTGGGCAGAGATATCAGAGATATAGTGTTATAGAGCTTCAAATGGTGCCTGTTAACAAAATTGTTTAAGTGACGAACACAAGAAAAAAAAGTCCTACGACACAGAAAGACCTTATGGGTAAATCAACCACCAGAAAAATAAAAAAATTGTATTCTGATGTTTTTGTTTTTTGTTTTAAAATGTTCCTTTAACTGGCCCCATTCGCTTATTCAAAAAAAAGTGTGAACTGTCCTTTAAATCTACAAAACTGGCTTTGCTGTGAAATATTGATAATGTGGAAAGCTTAAAGCAACAAACATTAGGAGCTCTCCTGCTTTTTCTTTTTAAACTTCTACCTACTGTCAATATTTGATGAATAAAGGATTACAGTAAGTGTGTATTGTATTGTCTGTATTCACCTTTTGCTTGAAGAATCTGTTTTTAGTTTTCGTTCCATATCTTCAGCCTTCGTCTAGAATTTACCTCACACCAGCCATGTACTGTATTTACTGTGTGACTCCCTCTTGAATATGAGTCATGCTGGCCAGTGGAGTTCTAAGTGTGATAAAAGGGCCAACAGCTAAACATGGGGCTATTTTAGTCTAAACCGAGCAGGTCGATAAAAGCAGATTGAAGTAAAAGTAACAATTGGTTTACCTGACTGCTTTTCTGTACGGTCTGCACTTGCACCCAGAGTGACCAGTCCAAAACAATTCTGAAAATATCTTTAGGATGAGAAACGTTTTTTTCACACAGATCTGGGTGGTTGGGCCACCCAAGTATTTGGCCTCGTATGATACATGATCACATCAAATGACCATAAAACAAGATATGATGTCGATACGTTTCAGATAGGTCTCAGAGATGTCATTGTGTTGCTCAGTAGAACTACAAGCCTTAATGTTTTTTCTTCTTTTTTCCCTCTCTCTCTCTGTCTCCACAGTCCTTTACATCAGCACCCAGAAGAGGAAAGTGTAGTTGAGACCATTCTGTTGTTTTGTTTTCCCCAGCGTTTGATTCGTCAGTGGACAGCTCTCCCTGTTTTTGGTTCTGTAAAGCCCGAAGTCCTGAAGAATGTTTGTTTTGTAAAAATGGAATATGTTAATAAATCCTGAGTTTTGATTCATGTCTGATTTGGTGAATATTATTTACACATTTTGTTTGGTGTTAGCACGACAAGAAAAAAACATTTCTCAATTGTTCTTTGTAAAAATGTAAATGTAGGGTTTGAAGTAACAGTATCATTTCAACAGGCCTTATTTGGAAAAGATCGTCAAGTGTGGAGTTTGTCGTTCATATTGAAATATCTTGATTTAATTGTTGAATATATCAGGCTTCTCCACTGCCAGTGGAATAAAGATGGGGTGTTTCTGGCTAAATCATTCCTTCAAAGTTTATCCCTTGAGCAAGCAAATGTACCACTATTTTACCACAAGGCTTCTAAAGGATTAGAACATTAGATCATTTTGTAATTTGTCAGTATTAATGTACTAATGTTGTAATTGATCTTGATACGACTTGCCTGCAGAAACCCATTACTGAATGGCCTGTTTACAAATGTACCCATCCTGCATTAACTTTATATTTCAAGTAATTGGATAAATAGCTTGTTTATTTTTTAAAGCTTTCTATCTTGAGCTTGCTGGTTTTCAAATTGAGCATGAGTAATGAAAGTATTCCTGCAGCTGTATATGATGACTCAACCCAGTAATGTACCTGCATCTGAACTTTACCATTATCCTGGAGAGTAATTTATAGAGCGTATGACTGCATGATGGAGTACCCATACATACAAAAGTAACTGGTGGCTTGTTTTAATGCAGTATTAACAATTCAATACATACACGTGGAAGAACATTCTTCACTTACATACATTTAAATATCCATGACAGAATAACAAAAACAGAATGTGACCGCAGGACTAATTCATAAATAGTGCCACCTGCAGGCTATGTCAGGCCGCATTAACATGTAAACAGTTCTGTCAGATCAACTCCCTCTGCAGCAGGCCTCCATGTTTTAGTGCTTTCAAATGTCTCGGAACACACAGCTTACCTTTTGTCATCTGTGACTGCACATTGATGCTCGCTGTTCATGAGGTTTGGAGTAGCTATGCCTTCTCCGTTGCTCTATGAAAATGAATGCAGCAGCATATGCAAGGAATTGTAAGTTTATTTCATTTCAGTGTGGCCTGTGGTAATTTAGCAAATGAGTTCAAAAGTGGCATCACCTCATTACGCTAAGATAAGAACGCTATAAATATATGATTCATTAGGCTCTTAATGAGAATGCTGTAGTGAGGAGGCAGTGAGGGGAATTATTTTCCTTCCAAGGGTGGATTTTTGAGAGCCTTGTTTTCCAACCTGTACATGCGCACTCTGGCCCCTGGAAGGAGACAAAAGGCTGCCAAGGTCAGGCCTGACTTGAGAATGAAGGACGCCTTATTGATCAAACTCTGCCGAGCTGCAGCTGTAGAGAGGGAATGTTGGGAGGATAGGGGATTGAGCTGCAACACACACACACACACACACACACACACACAGGCAGACATAGGCACTGAGTGATGTGTACATAGAAACACATTGTGCACGGTGCAACACAAAGAATCATTATGGCACCTAGTGAGGGTTAGTACAGGCAAATATTTACCCACTGGAATCATAACTGAGCCGCTGGCTGTGTGGCCTCGCAGGGAACCCAATTAATACCATTCACGCAAATGACCTAGTGGCAGACATCATGCTATTGAATCATGCGCTTTAAAAAACTGAAGAAAATAAAACAGAACTCATGCACTCACTTTATCATTTTGCACGTCCTATTGATTTTAGTCTCACAACCCCTTTTCAAACCAACATTTATTTCTTTTGGATCATTGACATAACATGCATGATGAATGTGAGAAATAACCCTTTTTTTAATTTAGTTTGTTTCAAGATGCCTTTCCCCCTTTCTGGCATAGTATGTTTTGGGCACTGGTACGGCGCTGGCAGAGGATGCTGCAGTGGCTCAGCGTTGACGTATGGAGGTGAGTGATGGAGGGGAGAGGACAAAGGAGGATAGAATAGGTGACAGCCTTGTTATGTCGGAGAAAAAGCAAGGGGGAGACTCAAGTCTTACAGCACCACCAGCTGCCAGAGCTACACAACTACAGTGGAGTCACAGGAGGGAGGAAGAATGGAGGAGGGAGGGAAAGTGGAGTGTGACTTTGACCCTGACTGATCACTGCAGCATGGCTGTCTAGCCTTTTCACAAGGGATCAAAGGATGACAAGGACAACCTGAAAATCAGTGATCTCTCCCCCCCATGTTTGGCTGTACCATGTTCTCATTTGGGCAAGGACACATTTCTATCTTCTTCTGTGCAAATCTATTTAGAGTGGATCTTTTCATATGAATGTTTTTGCCAGGGTTGAGAGTTTGTTACACAACGGGAATATTCAAATAATTTGTATCTCCCTACCTTTTATCTTCTTGTTGCACATATTAAGCAGTATCAAGGTGAATCACCACACAGTAAACAAATGCATCATGTGTCTGCATAGCCCAAATAATGTGGTGAATGTACGGAGGTAGACAAAATATCAGAAACACCTTAAATGCAACAAAAACACTACACATTACAGCCTCAAAACATACCATTAGGCTCAATCAACACCTCTCTGACTCTAAAAAAACCAATAAGTTAAACAAAAATCATCAGTCATGCTTCCTGCATTACATTATACTTTCACCCACTCCCTGTATGCATAGATGTAAGTGACAATCTGTTTTCACATGTGTACAGAGACATCCCTCCCCACAGTGTATTGGGATCTGTGCTGTCCTGTGTGAACTTGACCAGCTTTAACCTCTGCCTGACAGCCTGTCTTGTGTCTGTGTTTAGGATGTAAATGATGGCGGTGACCTCCCACACTGTGTCTCTGCTCTCACATTCCACTGACTGGGTCACAGGTCTTGTTAGGTTAACGCAGAATAAACAAACACCTTAGAAACAGCGTAACAATGCCTGAGTAATGTTGAAAACAGCTGCTACTGATTATTAAACTGAACGCTCCTTGTTTGTCTATTATTCCATTAATCAGGTGTGGTGGCTATTCCCCTCAAAATATATCAGGGTGAAGTGTGTGTTACTGTGCATCACTGGTGTTTTGATCCAGAAGGTTTCCTGCTTCACTTCCTTGTTTTTCAGTAACCTAAATCCAAGTTCAAGTTTGACGGTTGCTTTGATCCTAATTGAGTGCGAGTGCCTGTGCTAGCCTCTGGCGCTCTGCAACCCCTAGGCTCTTTATTTAGCCCTGAGGATAGTCAACCTTGGCCAGAAATGTAACCCATGACCTTCTTATCTGGAAGAAGCTATTCCCAGCATGGACAGGGTATTCCGTGATTTATCTTGGCTCCAAATGGCAGCGTGATGCAGATGGTGAGGTTAGGGGAGTGTACATAGTAGGTACCCTTCAGTAGGCCAGAGAGCAGTATTGTTGCACTCACAGAGCATTTTATGCTGCATGGGCTCTAACGCTATGAACAGCAACAGACTTGCATGGTAACGTGGTCCACGTGAGTTCTTGAACCTTGACCCCCAAAAGGCTCTCCAGCTGTCCCTTCCAACAGAAGGGTCTATTTTGGAAACACACTTGCTTGAAATCTCTTACTAGATTATGACCATATTGTGTTATTGACCATGACCTGACCCACTTACACCACAATAAGCTGGGTTGATGTGAATACAAAGCACGTTGTCACTATTCTTCTCAACAGGCTAAATGTTGTTTAGATGACTGTTCTATGTTACTGGTGTATCTTAATTAACTTGTTCATACCTGTAATAACATAAAGAGGTAAGGCTTCAAGGTTGAGTCAATCAATGTATGTATCCCAAAATATATGAACAAATAAAGATTATTTCCTAGATATATTGATTTTATTATAGAGGCCATCTTACACAGCTGTACTTGGACTAAAGTCAGACTTTAGTCACAAAAATGAGGACTTGAGACTTGACTTGGACTGCTCTGGTATTTGACTTACTTAATATTTGAATGGCAAAACATTTAGTAAGTCTCCATAGGCTGATGAAGATCATGCGATATGAAAAACTCCATAGCAGCAACTACATGGGCCTTGGTGAGATTGTTTTGTCAACTGCTGCTTCAAATAAAAAACAAAAACAAAAAAAAACTATGAAACTAAAACAATTTGTGAACATGGACAAGATGTCCCCACAGTGCTCAGAAAAAAATGGGAATTTGAACATCTATATTGTACAGTATTATTATAAAATCATCTGTTAAAGCTGCAGTGGATAGAATGCAAAAAATACCGCCAGAATTTGAAGTAGAGTGAGATCTGTTCCTGCAGCTCTTTGTAGCACGTGCAGAACAGCCAATAGAAACACTCTCTTTTAAATGAACAGTGATTGGTCAAAGTCTCCTGTGGCGGCTAGATTTTTTAAAGCCTGAATACAGAGCCAAGAGGAGGTGCAGAAGTCAATTTTTTTCTCAGACCACTTGAATTACAATATGCTGAAAGATTATCATGGAATTTTTTCCCAATGACGCCAACATTTTTTTTCCTACCACAGCTTTAATAATGCTGCTTTCATTTTCTTCTTTGATGCACAGATTTATTTCTGGTTTTATTCCAGGTTATTCCCAAACGAATCATCTACCATTTGGTTGAAACAAATCTACAGTTACTTGGTTGCATAAAATACTGTACAAGGTTGTGGAAGCTTATTTAATGGCCATCTTGGGACCTTATCTCACAAAATAGTATATTTAAGAATGAGGTCATTAGGGCTTGTGAGCAATAATTAGTGAATATGAAGTAAACAGCCCGTGTCAAAGAGCCATTTTGAATCGCCTTTTTGCTTCTGAAAGGCGATTGCTTGTTCTGTTTGTCAGCCAAGTCTCACTACTATGCACATGAGATTTGCATGAAATACAAACTAACCCTGCACTCAGGCAATTAGCCTCCATTAGACTGGCGTTCCAATTGCCAATTTGTCTGCCATGCAAGGTAATCCGGAGTGTTGCTGGCAAGCACCCAAAATGGCAATAATGGTATTGCAAGAGTCTTTTGTTGTTGTTTCCTCTCAGACTAACGGCCATAGACGGCTGCCGTGTCACTGGATGAAATGTTGAGGAAGTGGAAATGTTTGCACGGCAGTCAGGAGTCAAGACATGACCCTTTGCCCTCAAATGCGTCAGTCCAAAAGGCTTTTGGGCTGCAACTGTTTCGAAATTAATGCGTTATTCAGGGTTGGGTTTATGTCTTGTTCTGTTAT
The DNA here is from genome assembly GCA_023631565.1 of Gymnocephalus cernua. Taxonomy (NCBI): domain Eukaryota; kingdom Metazoa; phylum Chordata; class Actinopteri; order Perciformes; family Percidae; genus Gymnocephalus; species Gymnocephalus cernua. Next base: position 18,036,527 of record CM042427.1, on the reverse strand, counting down.
TGGTCTTGTTCTGACTCTGTTTTTATGAGGACCAAACATAAAAGATGCTATAAGCAATGTTCTTATATTAATAATGGGTCAAATGACTATGTGTGTGAAACTTAACGCTCATAGTGACGAACCCACAGATAATTTCTGCACAATGGTGCAGTTCCCCTTAGCTCTTTGGAGAGTTTCAGCATCTTTCAGGTCATTGTTTTTGTTTTAAGACCTGCAACTTTACTGTTTTAAGTTCACTCTCACCACTCTCAAGAGCCACAGCAGGCAGCTGTTTTGGGCAAAATAGCTCTAAAAACCCACCGTGCGCTACCGGCCCAGCACCAAACAGCAGACAGAATAAGTTAGCGACTAGCTGGTGAACATAGTGGAGGATTTAGCAGCTAATAAGGCAGATCTCAGGAGTTGTTTAAGAGCAAAACATAACTAGAGGAGAGTAAATATTGGACTTATAAATCAGCTGGCCAGAAACATGACAATTGTACTGTGGTAGCTAGTGATATCACAGTGTGTCCTGATGTTATTATAACTGATAGAATGGTCAAAACAAAAAATAAATAAGACAAATTGTTATTAACTGGAATTAGCCTTTAATGGTGCTTCTCTCACAGCTTATAATACAACCCCAAATCAGAAAAAGTTGGGACATTATGAAAAACACAAATAAAAAAAGAAAGTAGTGATTTCTAAATGTACTTTGACTTGTATTTCATTGCAGACAATGTGAACACAAAATATTTCATGTTTTGTCTGGTCAACTTAATTTAATTTGTAAATATACATCCTTTCCTGTCATTCAGACCTGCAACACATTCCAAAAAAGGTTGGGACAGGAGCAATTTAGGGCTAATAATCTGGTAAATTGGTTAAATAATGATGTGATTTGAAACAGGTGATGTCAACAGGTGATTGTAATTATGATTTGGTACAAAAGCAGCATCCAAGAAAGGTCTAGTCCTTTAGGAGCAAAGATGGGCCGAGGATCGCCAGTTTACCAACAAATATACGTGAGAAAGTTATTGAAATGTTTAAAAACAATGTTCCTCAAAGAAAGATAGGAAGACATTTGCTTATTTCACCTTCAACAGTGCATAACATAATTAAAAGATTCAAGGAATGTGGAGGAATTTCAGTGCGTAAAGGACAAGGGCGCAAGCCTAAGCTGAACAACCGTGATCTCCGATTCCTCAGGCGGCACTGCATCAAGAATCATCATTCATCTATAAGCGATATCACCACATGGGCTCAGGACTACTTTGGCAAACCTTTGTCAAGTACCACAATACGTAGTTACATCCACAAATGCCAGTTAAAACTGTACTGTGCCAAAAGGAAGCCCTATGTTAACAGTGTCCAGAAGCGCCATTGACTTCTCTGGGCTCGGAGGCATCTGGGATGGACCATCACACAGTGGAAACGTGTACTGTGGTCAGATGAATCAGTATTTCAGGTATTTTTTGGGAGAAATGGACGCCGTGTGCGCCAGACCAAAGAAGAAAAGGACCATCCAGACTGTCACCAGCAACAAGTCCAAAAGCCAGGGTCTGTCATGGTATGGGGTTGTGTCAGTGCCCTTGGCAAAGGTAACTTGCACTTCTGTGATGGCACCATTAATGCTGAAAAGTACATAGAGATTTTGGAGCACAATATGCTGCCCACAAGAAGACATCTTTTCCAGGGACGTCGATGCATATTTCAACAAGATAATGCAAAACCACATTCTGCACACATTACAAAGTCCTGACTGCGGAGGAAGAGGATACGGGTACTTGACTGGCCTGCCTGCAGTCCCGACCTGTCTCCAATATAGAATGTGTGGCGCATTTTGAAGTGCAAAATGCGACAACGAAGACCCCGTACTGTTGCCCACCTTAAGACTTGTTTGCAGCAAGAATGGGACAAAATTACACCTGAAACACTTCATCACTTGGTGTCTTCAGTCCCTAAACGTCTTTTAAGTGTTGTGACAAGTGTTATGGCAACATTACAAAGTGGTAAATGCTTTACTGTTCCAACTTTTTTTGAAATGTGTTGCAAGAACCAAAATAGGAATTTTGTTTTTTTGAAAAAAAACAACAACAATAAAAATCATGAGGAACACATTAAATTATGTGCTGTTGTATTGTCTGCAATGAAATACAAGTCAAAGTACATTTAGAAATCACTACTTTTTTTTTATTTGTGTTTTCCATACTGTCCCAACGTTTTCTGATTTGGGGTTGTATAAGCCTATTGATGGTTGACTGTGTGTGTGCCTTTGTATGTGTGTTTGTTTCACTTTGTGTGTGTCCACAGTTATGGAGAAGCTCAGTGGTTTGACTCACTGCACTCAGAGTGCCTGTGATATTGCTCAAGGGTAAAGCCAGACAGAAGAGTTATGACTTCAACTCATCTCTGGCCATCAGGGAGGTCATAAGAAGGCTACAGTCACACATACACATTTACCTAACACTCGGAACACACACTAAGCAACCTAATCTATCATAAACGCACACATGCACGAACGCACACACTTGGACACTGGACTAGTGCCAGTATTGCAGTCAGGGCACTGTCATAAACACAATTACAGCCTTTTAGTCTTGGGTCTGCATGGGCTAGGTCTCTCTCCGCACTCTGTGTGTGTGTGAGAGAGAGACAAAGAGAGACAAAGAGAGAGAGAGACTGAATGTGAACATTTGCGTCACAACATATTATGAGGCAGATGACAGAGAGCACCTTTCACATTAAGATATGATTTCCTGTACAGTGCAGCACGGGAACAAGAGGCCATTAAATTCAATGTGACACTCCCCAGGTTAGCCACTGGTGCTTTTTACGTGGGCGTGTCACTTGGAGAGTTTTTAACAACCATCATGGAAAGTGGAGAGCTCTCTCTCTCTCTCTCTCTCTCTCTCTCACACACACACACACTCACACACACACACACACACACACACACACACACACACACACACACACACACACACACACACACACACACACACACACACACACACACACACACACACACACACACACATACACACTTCTGGCAGAAGGTGCCGGTAGGATTGGAGGAGCAGCTTTTATAGGGAAGAGACATATAAAGGTAAAACCTGGGAGAGACTTTTATGAAGCGCCAAAAGTGAAGGCTTTTAACAGGGCATACAAATTGCATATTTCTTTGTTTATTGTGACCATTGATGTAATGTGCTCCTTAAGAAAAGCTTGTATAACTTTCAGTTAAATGTGTAAGGTGATGTTTCGGGTATTTGCATGTTATTGTTATATGTTATCTGGGCTGCTGTACTGTTTTGCTCCAAGATGTGTTTTCTACATTTTGGAGACATATCTAAGCCCATTGTGCCCTCTTGTGGCAGATCTTGGTGGTGATCTTTCTCGCAGCCAGACACCAGCCCTCTTGTTCCTTATTTTAATTGACCTGGATTTGTTCCTTTGCTTTGCTGTAATGAAAAAGCTAGAGGTGCCTCCAGACTGAAAATCCAGTCAGCTTCGCCCTGCAGCAATTCCCACACCCCAAAACTGGGTCCCCTTTACAAGATCTACTGTTTGAAGCTGAGCAGAAATAAAAAATTTAAAAGACCTGGGTGCTTCAATGCCTTGCGATGAATAATTAAGAAATATGCATTTCCAGATAATGGAGAAGGAAATTTTTATTACAATTGGATGTAAATTCATTGAAGAAACACTTTGGCATATATTTGTGTGGGGCTTGTACATGACTTTGTCTTGTATCCTTATTTCTCTGTGTAAAGAGATGGTAAAATATTCATCTGGCATTTCACACGGAGTTTCTCTGTATGTTAAACATAGAGAATGAGCAGGATCCCTTAAAAAAAAAACAGAAACCTGTACAAATGGGACATGTGCTCATTCGGGTCCTGCACTAAGAGAATATGTACAGTGATTCTACCACCCATCTGATAAATACTGAGGCTGTCTGTGTCGACTTCTCGACGTGCTGCTGAGAGTCTCATATTATCAATACAAGGAAATCAATAATCTACACATCATGAACAAGGTCATTCGATCAAAACATGTTGGGTTAAACATGATCAAATTAGTTTCAGAAAGAGATGGAAAATCAAACTTCGTAATTAATAGATTATACACTGATTTGATACATACAGAGACCTGCATATATGTGTGATTAAACACAATCACCCATGCAGTAAAAAGTTAGTTCCTCTCAAGTTACCTTGTAAATAATTACAGATTAAAAAATGCGTAAATCATAACAATTGAGTCCGTCACATCTGTCACCACCTCCATCTGACAGTGTAATATCACATAAAAAGCATTTTTGAGAATGAATTTTCCCTCGCTGCTCCTTTGGCTTTTCTTTCTTTTCTTTTTTTCTGTTGTCATTACAGAGACGAGCTTACAACTAACTCCCTGTGCAGTTATAATCACAGACCATGGGCCTGTTTGATTTTACACATGATGACTCATCAGAGGTTTAACTCTTCACATTAAAGCCTGGTGACAAATTTATGGCCTCCATACTGGAAGGAGAGTGAATACGTTGTGCTGTGCTACAACAGAAAACCTCTCTTGTCTTAATCACTCATCTCCTGTGATGGCAGAGCTGGGGTGAATCATCTGTGCCTGTGAGGCTGGGGCTGAGGTGTGCATATGTGTGTTTGTGGTATTTTGTGTGTGTGTGTGTGTGTGTGTCTGTGTGTGTCTCTGTGTGTGTGTGTGTGTGTGTGTGTGTGTGTGTGTGTGTGTGTGTGTGTGTGTGTGTGTGTGTGTGTGTGTGTGTGTGTGTGTGTGTGTATTTCGTCCTAATTAAGCAGCAGCAGCTTCTTGGACCAGGGGGAGGCAAGACTTCACAGCCATTAAATCAGGACAATGCTTTTTGTGTCACTGGTGCTGGCATAAGATCCCCTGCTTCCCCTCCTTCTCCTTGCATCTCTTCTCCCTCCTTACCCTCCCAACTCCTCAACCTCCGTCAGTCTCACAGCTGCCATGCAGCCTAGGGCTCCAAAAATAAATGATGGCTTCCCAAGTGCATGGTCAAGGCCAGGCAAGTTGGCAGGCCTGGGCCTCCTTTCTAGGGCTGTAGCAGTGACTTCTCTCTGGCATGCCCTCGACTGGTGGATTGTGTTAACTACAACTACACTTCAGGAGGCACATGCATGCACAGGGGCTGAACTAAATAAGAGCTAATACTGTTGAATATAATGCAACACCCCAAACTACTGATTCATTGTTGAATCAAAGCTTCTAACATAATTACATACTTCATATTCATGTTGAAAGGCCTTTTTTAGTAACCTTATTTAATTTGAGTAATTTTGTGTGTATGCAGGTTGGTTATATTGTATGTAAAACATGTGTAACACGCATGTTTATATGAATGAATTGATTCATTTCTTCTGGTTTACTTCTCTTACATATTCCATATTCCTTTTTTCTTTTTTCCTTGTGAAGCACTTGGTAATCTGTATAAATAATCCTAAAAACATCTATACTAAAAAGTATTTGTATTCCATTGTACAGTTGTTGACATGTAATGTCCACTCAGCTTTTCAACCCTTCTTTAACATGTATTTTGAAGATAGATAATGAATCGCTTGTTCATCTCTTGTCTACACGTTGTATGCCCGATGTCTTTATGTGACCCTGGTGTTTGCTGTGCGCTTTCAATTTGTATATTGATGAAAGCAAACTGAATGTTCCCGTCTCCTCTCTTCATCCAGAGTCTCACTGGGCGACAAGGGAGTGGAAGTAAGGGCACTGACAAGTCAAAGTGGGTCAGTGTAGAGTGTTCCTAATACAGGCATGACCTCAGGCTTAGTCACTCACAGGAAAAAGTAAGGTCAGCAAAGGACCAGTCTGTGTGTGGGAGATAGAGCAAGAGAGACAATATTTAACTTTTCCAACCAGACACATCCATAATATACGTAACTTAAGAATAGAATATAATGCCTTTTATTGTCATTATACACATGTACAACGAGATTGAAGCAACTCCTTTTCCAGTGTCAACATGTACGTAAGAGAAATGTAACCACATGGAATAAAATAATTAGTGCAAAAGAAAAAAAAAAGTAGTGCACAGTTCTGAGAAGCTATATACATATATAAAAATAGAAAGATAAATATGGTTTGTATACAGTGTGATACGCAGTGTGAAATAATGATATTGCACAGTAATAAAATTGCACAGAATTATCAGTGTTTTCAAAAGTCTAGAGCAGCATTACCAGTATAATTGATTTGTCAATTGACAGAAAATGAATCAGCAACGATTTTAATATCCGAGTAATTATTTCAGTCATTTTTCAAGCAGAAAAACAAATGTTTGCAACTTCTCAAATGTGTGGGTTTGCCACTTCTCTCTGTTTTAAATTACTGTGAATTGAATATCTTTTGGGTTTGGGTCTGTTTATCGCACAAAACGAGACATTTAAAGATGTCACCTTGAGCTTGTGATTAGCATTTTCACTATGTTCTGACATTCAACAGACCAAACAATTCCTAGTTAAATGGAGAAACTAATCATCAGATTAATAGACAATGAAAAACCATTAGTTGCAGCCCCACTTCATACAATCCCTGTTGCATTTCCACACTTAACTAGCATTGCTTTTTTTTTTAATTAGTAAAAACCAGTGAAATGATTGAAGACATAAAACAGGGTTGACAAAATTACAGGAACATCAGTCTCAGCAAAACAGCTCAGCATTAAGGTTTAAAGTCTTTAAGGTTCTTATTGCACGTGTGTTGTCTGGCATCGTATTACAGTATATTGTATAGGTGTTTATATTGGCAGTGTACCATTGGATGCACAGACAATAGAATATTAATAGAATAGGCTATACAAAAGAGAACACACACACACACACACACACACACACACACACACACACACACACACACACACACACACACACACACACACACACACACACACACACACACACACACACAAAGTGTCTTGTCTGTCCTCCATCAAAACTCAGCACAGTGTAGCAGTTCAGTTCTGGATAGTGGATGAAGCAGCTTATAGGCTAGTCCTTTGGTCTGGTATTAATTTTACATACTCCGAGGAGGCCGTATATATCTTTTATCCATTTAATTAGTTCTGCTGTCTCTAAGTTGGTCAGATCTATTTTACCCATATAGGCTGGTCCAGTCAGTTACGGAATTCATCAACTATACGCCTTGCTTCTCTGAGGACTATCCGGGCTTTAATACATATTCAATGTCTGAGTTATTGTTTTCAAAGGCAGACACACTGAACTGCAGTTGAAGAGAGAATTGAGAGCAATTTAACTCACATTTCTGTACAGCCTGTTATTGACTTTGGCATGAAACATTATGAATAATGGCTTAGTCTACTTAAATACAAATACATGTTCATAGACACAGACCAGTGCTGAAGGCGTTTTAGTTTGAATACTTTCTGCACAACAATTAAGGACATGTGTTGCTTGTGAAATGCAGACAAAACATCTCAATAGATGATTTATTCATTTAAACAAAATTTATACAAGTTTTATAGTTATCCTTTGAGTGTTTTTGTGTGATGCCGCTATACTGTCACTGTGGTGCAGCAGTGGGTGGACTGGCTGTCCACTAGGGGTCAGGCTGACACAAAACATCAGTACCTGCTGCGTGTGCTGAAATAACTCCACACATGCTAAAATGTTTGAACAATGTGAAATATTGTAAGATCCTTACAGAAAAACATCCCCAGTAATTATCAGAGAAAGTGTTCATTTCGATCAATACCCCCTTTATTTAAAAAACATTAAAAACTTTTAGCATATTTAGGTAGCAATAACTCCATAATGACCTAAAGACAACATAAATGTTTGATTTCAATAGATGTTTATGTTCATAACAAATATATTTTAAGTAGAATCTACGATTGGTGGCTGAGCCTCATTTAAAAGCAGGATGTTATACAAATAATCTTTTACACAATGTTGATCTTCACCTATTAACAGACCAGATCTGCACATTCACCTCAAGTACTGTTCCCTTAGCCATACTATCAAGAATTACCTTACGCTATATCTTATATTATGTTGCCCAATGCTATATACTAGGGCTGCACGATATGAGGAAAATATCTATTTGACTGATATTGCGATTGCGATATGATTCACGATATTGGAGGGAATGATTGTTTTTGTATCATTATTCTCATTTTCATTGAAAATTATTAACATTGAAAGAAATTAAAATTATTATAGTGTGATTTTTGCGAGGATCTGTACCAAACGATTGTTTTTCTTTAGTTTGTAGGATATGATTTGTAGCATCACAATACTTAATTCAGAATGGTTTGACACATATTTTGCCATTAACAAATATTGCACTAGTCCATATTGCAATTTCGATACAAATGTGATTAATTGTGCAGCCTTAATATATACTATATGCTCTCTCTCATGGCTATAATTACATATACAAACCAAGGTAGAAAAAAAATATTGGTTCAAATATATTCCAAAAATGATGATAAAAGTTTCGAACCAGCATTTGTTTGAAAGGTGACATTTACAGTTGAACGTGAAATAAGCTGAAATTAAAACACACTAATCATAACAATAACAATAGAACACCACATCTCAATTATCTCAAACTTTGCTTGATTCCTTACATTAAACTCACAATGTTAACTATATTTGGTCCTGACAGCACTGCCATTCAAGAAGAAATTTTTTAATATATGTCATGAAAAAAAGTACCTCTTCTGTTTACCAAATCTACAATATAAATACAGAATCAACAATGACCTGTTACTGGAGGGAGTTTTATAATCTTTAGGTAAAGAAAGGTGAAAAACTCACTATCCCATCACGTCTGAGTTAAATGTGACTTAAGACGCCATTTAAAACGCTCTTATCCAAACAACTGACAAAAAAAAAAGCTTTTAATGGGACTGGACAAAAAACCTATTAATGTACAGGAGAAAGTTTAGTTGAACAGTTCAGATTTCTCAGAGAGGATCAGTGCTGCTGTAGCGAGATTAGTATTTATAATTCTATCCTGGACATTATTTTCATTTAATTAGGTTTTTTTTGTGTTTGGAATGATAATAGGAAAGTGATGGATATTTATACTTATTTATACAATTTTTTAATGAAGGCAAACACTGCCAGAATTTGGTCCATCATTCTATCATTGATGCATCCTTTACATGTTTTGTTTATAGGTTTAATAAGTGAACTAATCAAACATAATCAAAATACAAAACAGGTACAAAATATTAGGTGTATAAAGAAAAAGAGCAAACAAAGGCTTATTAGAAGTAGAAGCCTACTAGGTGAGTACTGGCTCAACGGATGTACGTCGCCTGACATTTGGCGCATCTCTCACGCGCTGGATGTCCCTCCCCTCTCGCTATCTCCGCTATCGGGACTTAGCGCCACCCAGGACGGCTGTGATTGGTTTGAAAAATACAAACAAGCCACAATATTTTGCCCCCCATCCCAGAATAGATAGGCGGTGTGTAGCTAGACCATACTCCAGCGCTGACACAGAGCTGTGCAATGCAAGACTACTTGGTGAGTGACAGCAACAGGATTTTGTTTTTATGAGGAGGTCAAAAAACTGCATGAATCTCTATTGTGTACCACGTTATACTCTTATATGTTAGCAAACAAGAATATGTGTTTCCTGTCTGTGCTGAAATATGTGTTGTGTATCGCAGGCTGCTAATACACAACACAACACAGTGGGAGCAGCTCCAACATGGTGGAGTCTTTAACAAGCTGTCAGGGGCCACAGCATTGTTGTCCTGCAACAGTTAACCCAGCACATCAGTGCAGCTCCAGGTAGTGACACCCTTGGTGCACTACAGAGCACCTTTGCAGTCCACAAACACACAGACACACACAGACACACACAGACACACACACACACACACACACACACATAAAGGTGTGTCTGTGCAGACTTCTGCTCGCATTCTCACTTCTGGCCCCATACACACAACACAGCTAATAGGTGGCAGTGTTCTTGCTTAATGGAAGTGCAGAGAGAGTTCTGCTGTTGAGGTAGATAGGGCCCTCTGGGCAAAAACACATTAACCTATTTGGAGGGCGTGAATTCTAGATGGTGTTATTAGCAGAGTCTGAGCACCTTCAGCTGAGCTGCTCTAAGGCTCAGTGTGAGTTTGTATGTCAGAGAGAGAAAGGAGGTTTAGAGGAAGAGAGAAAATTCCTGTTTCAGTCAACAGTCTCAGACCGGAGTGAAGGTCTTTGCACAATCCATCTCCGCGGTGTGAATCAGCAGGTCGAAGGAAAAGCTGGACTTCCTTGCTGAGGGTTTTATTAGTCATTTGGCTTCTGCACAACAAGTCAGTGCAGTGCACTGAAAATCAGGTGAGAAACAAAACTGGCCAAAAGAACCAGTCATTTGAGTTTTAAAGATTCAAAGGTTATGTTGTCTTGCCCTTTAAAAAAAAAAGCATTAAAATCACTTCACTGTCACAGCTACATACTCAATTTTGCCCTAAATGCTTTGAAAAAAGAGGGCAATTACGCTTAAGCCATCCACAAATTCTATCCAATTAGCCAATTATGGCTAATTACAGTTTTAGCTTTGGCACAAGGGTTTTCATAATTAACCATTTATCAAATATCCACCCTTTTTTCTCTCCAGAAGACGCCCAGGCAGCAGAGCAGAAGAGGCTGCTTCCTGCTCCGCCACACTCCTACGTCCACCTTTCCCCAGGGGAGTGAAGCCGTAACTGGGCTGCAACTTGCATCATATTCCCCTGATTACCTCGTTGAGGTTGTAAATACATTTTAGTTTGACCTCTTTTAACAGGAAATATTAATTAAATATTAGTAAATAATTATTTTATGCACACTAGCAGCCTGGCTATAGAATATACAGTATGAATCTGACCATACATCGCCACCTGCACAGTGTGAATTCATTAAGGTGACCGCAGGGTGAGCAGGGCCTCTAACCTGAACTGTTTCTCTCTGCCACACACACCACTCTAACCCCCATTGTACTAATGCATTATCTACTTTTAGTTAGATTCTCCAGTTTCACAGTGTAAGTGAATTTCGTCGAGTTGTGCATTATTAAAGGGCAGAAATTATTTATCTAATATTCATTATTTATATTTATACAAGGAGCTTGTCCGGAGGGAGCAGGTCTCATTTTCAGCCTCATATTTTGTAAACAGGCAGTCACAGAAGCGACAGTTCCTCTGATTTAAAGAGACAGGCCTGCTTATGGAGAATGATGCCTACCTTGAATTCAAATGGAAAAGTGATCAATTTTTAATATTTCTTTTCATGCAGCATTTGCATTGACTCATTCTCAGATTGTGCAGCTTCTCCCCCTTTCAAATGGACAATGAGTGCAGACAGGTGAGTTTGAAGTGGAAAAAGGAAAGAGGAAAGCCATCTCTGCTGCAGCCGCCTGAAAACTGGACAACATCAACTCAGGCAGAAAGAAGGATTTATTCAGCCTTTGCTTTAGAAAATAAATGGAGATATTAACAGGAAGAGAACACCTTTTGCCCCATGCTGACCCTTTTGCAACTTTATAAGCGATTAAATGAAATGTGATGACAAACAGAATTCATTATTCAGAGTCATGGTTTTATTACTTTTGTTTAAAAAATATTTGAGGAAAGCCACAGGCCACTTTCACAAAGTGTCCACAAATATTCAAAAACCAACAGTCTCGGCCACAAACTCAAATTGTGGTAAAGTTCTCTACTGAGAACTTGCTGGAGGCCTGTGCATTAAAAAATCAGAGTTCAGTTGGTCGGGATTGTAACATTCAGTATCCATCTTTCCATGTTAACAGCACAGAGCAGACATGGCAAGGCTAGACAACCAAGTGCGTGTTTGTTAGCCCGAGTGTGTGTACCCGCACCTCCACACCCGCTGCCTCTGAGTAGCTTTAAGTATGAACAAAATCGCTTTTCAAAGGGAATAATGTAGAACAACATCATGTTAACTTTAGCATATATTTATATATTTCTTTGGGCCGGCATTAATTTTAAAGCAGCATTTTAAAGTTGAGGAAAAGGGAATGCTGCGCTCAAACCGAGACGAAACAAGAGACACGGGGAGCAGTTATGCAAATGAATGAAATAAATGTCAAAATGGCAGTGAAGAATTGATGAGGACAGAGAGCGCTTGTCCTGGTTGCGAGGGAAGTGGATGACTGAGAGGACAAGTGACGCTCATTTTCAAAGGAAAGTTTCACGCCGCTATCATGGCAGCCATTGTGACTTTTTATAAATTTTAATGCCTCACTCTGACGATTCTGTGTCACTCTCCCTCTTCCTTTTTTTATATGAGTACCCATTGCTATCTCCTCTCCCTATCTTGCTGCGATGACATCCGAACAGACACATGTGCATGTGGTGCGCAAGGACCCAGAAAGCCTGTGCACATGGAAAAGAAAGATGGGGAAAAAGTCTACATAAAAGATTCATCACAAATGTCTCTAATCCACTACTGCATTGTCAAGGAGATGTTATAAAGCACACATTGTAAATGGATTCTTCCTTCACTGACTAAAGTCATTTCTGCAGAGGGATGGGGGAGTGGAGCTGGGGCGACAGGGAGCATCCTTGTGTGGCACCAGACAAGTACATAGTGTGAGTAGATGAGCAGCACTCTCTGGGACTGCATTACTACCTGTCCCCAGTGCTGCACTGCCTGTGAGTCTGACTCTAATGTACAAGCTGGCCACATTCCCCTTGTCAAGGCCTTGACGTGCACATCAAAAATTACCCAACCTAAAGTGACAGCCCCCTTTCTTCCCATCTCTCCCCTCTCTGCAGCCCGGTCGCTCTCCAACCTGCTAGAAGAGTGCTTTGAAAGAAAAGACTGCCAGTGCCACTCTACAGCGGCAGGCACTTTATTTATTCCTCACTGCAGGCAACGGGAGGTAAAACAATATGGATGGCACTGTGGAAGCTCATAATGTTAGCTTTGGCTGTGGGCAATTGGCCATAAATATCACACGTCCTCGTGGAGAATATGATTGGAGCCACTTGAAGTATAAAGATTTTGAGCAAAGGTCTGAAAAAAATGGGGGAGCGAGGTGTCACTACCTTTCTTTCATCTCTTATCAAATCACCCTTCAGCTCCTCCATCCTCCCAGCGCAAAGTGACATAAGTCTCTCATGCTTTTAGTGGCACTTTGAAAAATAAGACCTCAGTGAAGCAAAAATAATCACTCTTTTCAACACTTCACTTCATCTGGCGATGCTCTTCACTCCTCCATTTCAGAGCCCCTTCAATCACATATGATGATATTAAGTATTACTTATTTATTTTCTGTTGAAGAGGTGCAGCGGTTTAAAAAGGAAGAAGCGGCAGGGAGCCGAAAAGGAAGCCCGGTCCCGCCACAAACACGCACGCACGCACGCACGCACACGCGCACACACACACACACACACACACACACACACACACACACACACACACACACACACACACACACACACACACACACACACACACGCAATCTGACACATTTTGTATGCCTTTGATCTCTTCCACTGTTTGACTTTTACATTAGTAAAAATGTGACATTTTAAGATCTGATTTTCTTTTAACCTCATTGTGGTAATTTCTGTGTGTGTGTGTGTGTGTGTGTGTGTGTGTGTGTGTGTGTGTGTGTGTGTGTGTGTGTGTGTGTGTGTGTGTGTGTGTGTGTGTGTGTGTGAGAGAAGATGCACGTGTGTCAGGAAGAGAGAAAGTCAGAGAGAGGAGAGAGTAAGAGAGAGAGAGAGAGAGAGAGAGAGAAAAGGAAAGAAATGTTTTGATGCCTCATATCTTTTATTACATGTTTCTCTTGAGGACAGATTACTTTTTGATTCGAACATGGCTAAAAAGTGACTGCTGAGAAGTGTATTGACATGTGTTTTGACACACACACACACACACGCACACACACACACACACACACACACACACACACACACACACACACACACACACACACACACACACACACACACACACACATTACATCCGGTTGAAAATCCCCTTCCCTGAAGACATGTTCATTAAGATTATAAACCAGACTGGATCAAGGACAGGGCTATGGACACCTCAGCCATTTTTCCATTTCTCTGATCAATAATATTTTGTAGCTTTGATCTCGGCTCTGTTCTGCTCTACACATCCCCAGACTGACACCATTCTTTGTATGCTATATGTCTATTATAGTAAGCACAAATAAATAGAGGCAAACACTTTTTTTATCATAACAACGCAGAATATAAACTTATACAGACACAACACAAGGGAAAACCGGGCAACAACTACTTAAAAAACGTTGCTCTAAAGATCAACGCGAGTATCAATGTTTCTACAATAAAATACACAGGTTTACAGATGACAACAATTAAAATGGTCATTACTATGTACTTATTTCACTGGACAGGACATTATTGCTCTCTCCAAGTCCACCAGACTTCTTTGACACCTCACAGAACACAGGAGCTGCTGGTCTACTGTCACCACTGCCTAATGTGACATCCACAGCGATACAACGGCTTCTGTTCCTAGTCGAAAAGGGCTGTCTGACGGCAAGGTAGGGTGGGGAAAATAAACTAGAAAATAAAAAAGTTAACTTAAACTGATAATGCATGTTTTAGATGGGCCAAGTTTTTCTGGTACCCCTGTCCACAGCAGTACATATCACTCTATTCAAAGCCAATGCAAATGAGAAGGTAGAGACAGTGTTACGGTAAATTGGCACACCGGCAACATGACATGGAGAGTTCGCAGCAGGTCAGCTTAACATGCAAAAATGTAAAATTTGTTTTTCTAGTTGTAAATTACAGACACACAATTCTCCAAATATAATGTGAGTCTAAAGGATCTCTGTCAGTTTTTTAATATTTTAGCAGTTCTTTAAGAAAATCTTTGGAACAACTGTGTACAAACTCAGCAGCTAACTAAATTACAAACAGCTGTCCCAGATCTAATTAGGTATAATCAAGCTTCCAAAGAAATTCTGAGAAAATGATGGTACCCTGATGTGTTACCTTGAAATGCATCAGATGTGCTTTTTAATATGGCACTCAGAAAAAGGGATAGAACTGCAGCTAATATTATACTCCTCTATGTATATTTTTAAACTTAGTAAAGGAACGAGTGCAAGGCATCTTGAGTTCATCATTTATATCCAGATCTAAACTGTTATTTCAATACAATCCATCTTTCACACAAGTTTATTTTTTGGGAACTTTCAAAAAGTGCATGCACCATATTCATAAGCAGTAGTAGTTTGACTTTAAAGTAAAAGCAAAGCAAATAATGAGTATCAGCCCTTTCTCTCTTCCTGTTCTCTTGTATCCACATCAACGCACAGACAACACTCACATCTGAGCCGGGTCACCTAGGACCTCTGCCTCATCACTTTAACTAAGTTACACAATCCTCTGCTACGCTGTCTTTTCATCCCCACTTTCGCTCCTCTCATCTCACCCTCCTGCACTCGCATCTGTGTGCATCTGCGTCCCCAACTGCTGCGCAATTAAAGAGAGATGAGCAATGCTGTTAGTTTATAAAAAAAAGGAGTGAAAAAACATAATGTAGTTTGTGTGTCACCACCAATTTACTGCATGCTAAAATTTTAAAGGAGCAGATGAATAATTCGAGAGGAGTGCAAAGGGGAAGTAGGGTGGCGGTGGTAAAAGAAATAGATGGAACGTAGGAAAGAAGACAACAGGAGAAGGGGGGAGAATGCAGAGAAAATGACATTGTTATTCATCCAACTCTTTGTCACAAGTTGAGAGTGAAAGATGCAAAACTTCAAGCACACAGTCTCCCGTGGGTGAAATACCGCAGTTCAAACAAAGTAAACAACTGTTTTACTCTGATGCACACTTTAGTCTTGCTGGAGGCTAAGTTGCCTTCCTGCTGCAGCTGGTATCGTGGCACACTTTGCCGGCAGGGGAGAGCATGAAAATTGTTGCAAAGATCTCAGAGTATTCTCACCAAGTGTGGCACGCAGGAGACTCTGCCTTGTTGTTATTTACATAAAATGAGCAGGTTAGCTTTCATGTACGGGGGAGATGCTCAGGTAGAAAAGGATCATGAACGCAGTGTGACAAAGTGGAGACACTCTGTGCTCTTAGAGGGAACTTTTACTGTCAGAGATGAGGATGTGAACAGAGGCGTTTGGCAAGTTTCCCCCAAATTTACCCAAAACTTTAAGGCAGTTACATAAGTGACCACGGGAGATGGAGCATTTTTTTAATGCTAGTGTGGATACGTTTTTGACCAATTTTCTTGAATGAATGAATTTAAGCCCATGCCTGTTTACATGGTCTACATTGTATTAAACCTAAATTTGCTGGCAACAATAGTCATTATAGTTGGCTAAATGTGACTAAAATCAGGAACTATCTGATCAAAGATGAAGTAAACAACAAATATGTTCATACATGCAACGCCAGCTCTCAGTACTAGAGATGATTAGGCATTTTAGACACATTTCAGTTGCCAAAAAAGCACTGATGTTTGATACTCTAGTGGCCAATATAAAATAAATCGTTCAAAGGCTTTTATGATGAATACAACCAAGATCTCAACAGGGCTACAGTGTATGTCTTTGTAAATAAAACACACAAATGTTAAAAAAAAAAAAGCATAAAAATGGGGGCAAAAAAACAAACAAGCCCTGGGTGAGCTAAAGTTGTTTAGTGAAACAATGAGGCTTTTATGGTTTTACCTGGTCCAGGAGAGAATCCCCCACAAAAAAACACGAATCAAAGCTCCTGTTACAACAAGATTACACAGAAAACATGAGAGAGTTTGTGCAGCATGCAGGTTGTTTATCGGAATCACATCATCAAATCTAAAGTCTGGAGGCATAACCACCATGTATCCCTCTCTGAAATATGGGATTTGAGTTTTACTTAGAAAAAAATAAAAGATGAAATCCCCTCAGCCTTTCTATTGTAGCAATTTAACTTCCAACAAAAGACACTGGTTGGATGTGTGATCCATGTAGAACGGCAAGATAAACAAGGTTTACAGCTAGTTTATTTTAGAGATGTATAGTAGCTGCTTAGTGGATGACAGATTTAACAGATGGACTTGGTGATGGAACAGAAAAAAGAAAAGGACGAGAGAGAGAAACAGAAGCAGATATCAGAGAGACATAATAAAACTGTAGCATGCGAGTTGCTGCATGTTGCCTTTAAGCTAATTACAGCTGAAATACAACTGTCCTAACACCCTTCATATACAGTGGCATGATTAACGTTTCATGCAGTCTCAGGTCACATTTGAGCATAGAAGTTAATTCTTGATCTTTGGGAACATAATATGTAACAAAATAATGTAAGCTCAACTGTCTACTAGCTAACTTGAACTGCTTTCAGCAGCATCTCGTCTTCATCAGTGACTTGAGTTGCCTCAGGTGTCATCACATCACCATCGTTCCTGTGATAACAAGATGCAGTTGAAAGCTTCAAAAGCTAGTAAGTGAACCTTTAAGCTTTGTTACATATAGATGCATGTATTCATAGTATGTTCATGATAATAGCAAAGCATACATGCACACACACACACACACACACACACACACACACACACACACACACACACACACACACACACACACACACACACACACACACACACACACACACACACACACAGCACATGCATCATCTGAACTTCTACAGACATTTATGTGCACAATGCCTAATTAAAATAAAACTCCACACAAATAGACAAATGTTACCACACACAACAACCGGCGCATTGCTTTCTGTTCAAATGTACATACTAAATAAGATATGGGGGAAAATGAACCCATTTCCCCATTCGTTACTTTTAAATGCAAATTGGGTCCTTCATTAAAATGTGTGGCTAAACTTCATTAGCAGCAGATATTGATTTTCAGGCTGCAACGATCTGATAGGCCCTATAGGCAAGTGAAGGTACAAAGGTTTGTCTAAATGCTAACTGGTAGTATGTGGCTTGGGGGCTAGTTGGAGTTCTGGCTCTGAGAGCTATAGAACATCTGGAGAGGTAACATTTACATAAGCTTCTCTTTGTACATGGGAACCTTCATTAACATCACGCTGCTTTGAACTTGGGATGAGATGGTAATACAGACGAAACAGAAGTTAAGGAGAGAGGCGCTGTGTTGGATTGTTGCAGCGATGTGCTGTTTTCTCTGATGGTGTTTCCTGTTTTTGCACATTATTTCAGGAAAAGTGCAGGAGCTGGGTAATCCCACAAGAACACACGAAGAAAGCCCAACATTTCTAGCAATTTCAATATCAAGATTTTACACATTGATGAGGCCTGCCAAAAATCTAACTGCAATGTTTAACTTTGCTGACTGCAGGCTTTGGAGAGGACATAACTGTGCTCAATGATGATGAGAGCGGTTTGGACGGGTTTGAAGCTGCTACATACGTTTTATGTAATGTCAAGTCAACTCCACATTTTTAATAACCATACCGAGAAGCATTTCAGAACTTATAATCATGAGCTCAAGTTATGCGACTAAAAGTTAAGAGTTGAATGACTAACCTACAGAGCATTCACTAAACTCATTAAGTTTCTATAGAAACATTCTGAACCTATTCACTTACATTTCCCACCATGCATTGCAATGTCTTAGACACTCCAAAACCCTGGTTTTCTTCTGGTTTGTGAAAAGTTGAATTATGAATACTTACGTCATTGGTGCTAACTGTAATGAAGATTTGATTTACAGTAATACAGCCAGACACAATAAATCCATGTTTAGTCCAATTCACTCTTCTTTTAGCCCTGTTTTGGTCTCCACCAAACTGCTGAGAGAAAATAATAACTGTTTAGCTGCTAAATCCTTCATTATTTTCACCATTTAGTTACTAACTGCTGCTAGGTGCTATGCAGATAGTGTACAGTGGGTTTATCAGAGCTTTTCACTGAAAACAGCTGCCCGCTGATGCTGGAAACAAGGTTAGTGAGAGAAAGATGCTAAAACGATTTGTAAAGCTGAGAAGAACTACTACTTGGGTGATAATTCTCTGTGGGTTTTTGAGTGACATCTTTCACATTATACCTAGTTATTTAATCCATTGTTGATATAAATATATAGATTTAAGCAGCTTTAATTTCTTAGTGCCCTTCTAACTTTACTGAGATCCATCAGCCTCCACACACACAAATCATATTTACCTGAGGTCATCTAAGTGTAAACTCACAATTCTGAAGCAGCCTGGTAACTTATTGTTTGGAGTTGCTGTAAAATACTGCAACTTGGCATGATAGGAGGTTCACATGATCACAAATTCACCTTTCCTGCTCTCACACAGCTGGATAGTCTTCTTGCTATCCTCCGTCTCTTACCCCCTCTTTAATTTTTCAACCACTCCTCCTCTCTCTGATACCCGGGTCTCCACCATAGACTCTCTGTTAATTCAATCTCATTATTTTCGCAAACATGGTCATACTGTGTGGCTCCCCCTCAATCACTGGCCGGCCTAACCCCCTGATCTCTGGCAAATGGGGCCCCAGTCGTGTGCCACTCCTCTCACCGTACGAAGCACACAAAAGGCCATGACCCAAATTGCAGGGGATTTAGGCCCTAATCTGTCTTTACTCTGCAGAAAAATGGATGGCTTGGATAGAGACCAGAGTAAAAGGAGGAGGAGGCGAGAAAGGGGGGAGGGTGTTATAGGATGGTAGGTATAGAAGCATTAGGAGAATACCCCCAGTTGGGAAAACATCTGCTCTTTATCATCTGGTCCAAACTGTGTGTGTATGTATGCTTGGAGGTTGTGGTTGGTGGGCAGAGACTAACATGGCCTGCTTTACATTTTTAAAAAGCAACACACGAGGCGTCTCCTACAATCACGTAGAGTGTAAATTATTGAAATTATCCCCAGTGTCAGAGGTCTAAGACAAGCACAACATGATACACAGACACATGATGTGGTTCTACCTGCCAGGCCCCCTAACACACTTGTAAACAAGTGTAATTCTCTGCAAAGCAAGCACAAGTACAGTATGTCTTTGTGTAAATTATTTATCATTTATTTATCCGCCTCCCAACAGGCGATTGGAGGTGAGAGATGCTGTATGTTTATCCCTCTGTGAACATACACACAGACACGCACGCACGCACGCACGCACACACACACACACACACACACACACACACACACACACACACACACACACACACACACACACACACACACACACACACACACACACACACACACACACACACACACACACACACTCTCAAAAACAATTGTCAGAGTTATGACTGCTCTCCATTACAGATTGTGTCAAATCTTTCTTTAACCACAGCCCGTTTCTAATGAGTAAATATAGGTGATAGTAGCCTAAAGGTTAGGCTAAATCCTCATTGCACAAGACAACTGTGTGTGTGTGTGCACAACAGCAGGTAGTACAGTAGGTCAAAGATGAACCAGGAAGTTGGTCCGTAGACAATGTATAGTTTAGGGCGACCCTCTACCTTTACACCCTCGATTCTGTGATGGAAAATGTTTTTGGTGCAACAGGTGTAGATTGATTTGGAAGAAAATAATATGATGAAACAAATAAAGAAATAGTCGTAGACTGAACCAATGTAGGTTTTTGTATTTTATTAAGTATATATTTTGCAAAATATAGGAAGATGGGTTCACAGGAGGCACGCAGCGCTAGTGTGAAGGGTCTTCAATGAGTAAACAAAAGCACAGAGTTTATATACACAAACGAAAGGAAGGCAGTGACAACCACACATGTCTAGTCTAAACATGACTTTGCATTTTGTGACAGACATATCTGTAAGTCAGCATACAATCTAAATCATAAGTGACAAAATGGAGCCTATGTGTCCCTTGCTTCGACCCACTATCACCCCTAGGTCACAAAGATGCACTGAGGAACAAATGTTATGGTTTACCGTGACCTTGTGGCTTATTGGTTCACACTGAGAGGTGCACGCACTTAGCCAGACTCACAGGCATTCCTCAGAGATACAGAAAAGTTTTATGTGTGAAATGATATAAGCTCTTTTTAAGCCTAAATGAGAAGAGCACAAAGAAATAAAACAGAGAACTATAAAAGAATCATGCTAAATGTAATTTTTGCTATTACAATTCGAATGTGGAAAAAAACGTCCCCAAAACATGGCAAGAAAATGGCAGACATGCGATAGGCATTGTGTGTACAGAATAGACCAAAACAGAAACATTTGAATATGCAAAATTAGGATGACAACATAATAGATACATTGTATATGAAGAATATGACCCAAGAGGACGTTGTGCAACATGCAGGTGCTGCCAAACAGACAACATTTTCTTTAGTGATGTTGACCCACTCCCAGATTTTAGAAATTCATTTGGGATTAACATGTTGTCATTACCAATATGAGTGATGGCCAAGACTAGGACTATAACATCCAAGTTGTAAAGGAATTATATTATCTTTTAATTTGTTTTTGTTAATAACAACTACCGAGATATTATCCAGTCCACTTGACTTCCATCTGCTCCTGTCAACAGGCTTAGTGTAGCTCTCAGATGTGAACAGGGAACAAATATAAAGCCAGGTGTCTTCTTTTAAAAAAAGACGTTGAAAAGAAGTTGATCAACATTATTGTACATGAAGATGAAAACCAGATAGTGTTCATATGAGTGTGTTTTCTCTGTAAAGACTATACCTTGGATGCTATACCGTCCTGCCCGAGCAGGAGAGTCATGGTTAACCAGACCCGGGACAGAGCGGGATTATGAAGAACAACCATCTGACTTCTTCCTCCTCCTCCGACCCCCTGCCTTTCCCCAAAACCTCCCATCTCATCACCGCCCCTCACTCACCCCAGCCTCCTCTCGCTAGTATGATTAAGGGTCAAGCGTGCCACCTCGTCTCCAGGCCATCATTAAAGGGGCGACAGAAAAGAGAAAGAGAGAGAGGGAGAAAGACACCCCGGCACACGGGGCTAATGAAAGCCATGAATCACAGTGTGGTCTTTAAAGAACATATTAGTGGCATCATTAACTCTGCACAAAGGCCAGAGCCGGGGTGAACAGACAGGTCGCTCTACCAGCAAAGCCTGCTGCCCCACCCCCTGCCACCCGCCCCTACTGCTCTGCCTTTCATATCCCCGAGAGCCGCCTCTCATTACGGAGGCACCCATACTGCCACATACGGTACGGCTCTTAGTGTTTTACTATTTCCCCAGACAGATTTGAGAGATCTAAGCTGCAACATGAAATAAATGATGGACCTAAAGAGCAACAACTGGCTCAGTGTGCTTAGTTATTAGACAAACCCTAAACAAAAGGAGGTATCGGCACATGAATCCGTGGCGAAATATGCTTTCAGAGTATCCTGGAACAAACTCCAAACGCAAAGCTTCTACTTCTGTACGAGCAAACAGCAGACATATTTTTGATGGACACGCTACTCTTAACCTGCCACTTCCTGTTTGAACAAAAACAACTCTCCCTCCAGACGCCCTGCAGCGGGGGCCTGTGGGTACTCCTCACGGGCAGTGACCTTTTCACACAGCCTCGGGACAAAGTGGGTCTCCCAGCTCACCCTGGAGCAACACCCACCACCTCCACCACCACTTTCCCTCCACATGCCCCCCTCCTCGCCCCTTCAGAAACCCAGGATCTGATGGTGTTGCTGGTAGAAGCTGGAGCCCCTCAGTACCCTCCATCAGAGGTGTGTCTGGAGTCCCTATATGCTCGGGGAGTCGGCCCAGGCCTCATTAGGAGCTCCATGATGAAATGAGCTGAAAGGCTCCAGCCTCCGCCAGCACCATCCAGCAATCACAGCAGCCTGAACTGGCAAGGCTCATCTCACGGCTCCAAAGGCGTTAAATCATGGATAACCTTCTCATTTCTCTCGCTATCTAACTATCCGCACCCCCTAACTTGCTCTCTGTCTCACTCAGACTATGTATGCTTCGCCTCTTCTCTCTGTTAGTCCCCTACACCCCCCTATGCCTCCCCCAACCTCCTGCTATATCTTCCCCCTCTGTCTAATACTGCTACTCACAGACCACACTGTACTTTACTGCTTCACGAACTAAAGGCATCAAAGTTTAACACCTACAATTTACAGCTGTCACTCATATCTCATCTCTCACTTTCTAGATTTCCATGTTTCTCTCCCAGATTATTTTTTCCAAGCTTTACATCATGCATTGTAATCGTAATTTTTTTTCTTCCTTTTTACTCCATTTCTGTCCTTTTGACTCTTCTGTTTCAACTCTTTCTGTCTGTCAACTCTATCCACCAATATCTATCTATCTATCTATCTATCTATCTATCTATCTATCTATCTATCTATCTATCTATCTATCTATCTATCTATCTATCTATCTATCTATCTATCTATCTATCTATCTATCTATCTATCTATCTATCCTTCAAGACCCTGCTTCTGCTTTGAAATTATAATTATAATTCCCTCAGCTGAACTGTACTGGTGACATGCAGGTGTAAGTGCCTGGAGGTATGCAGGTACGAAGCACAGTCTGCTCAAAGAATCAAAGCCACGGCTCTCTGGGAACCAGAGTGTTTGACGGCCTATCAGAGTAATAGGGAATGATTTTAGAGGACTAAAGAGGACAGTGGAGACACAAGTGACAGAGAAATGAGTGCCTCGTTCTCTGTCCGCAGAGCTGTTAGTAAAAAATCTAAACATTTCAGTGAGCTTTTACTCAGTTGTGAGCAGTGAGGCATCACTTACAATCCAAAACAGAGTATCTCCAGAGAAGTGGAATGCCAGGAGCAGGTGATGGCGAGCATTATACAGCCTTTCTTGAATATATGTTTGAATAATTGAAAGCCACTTAGTCCCATTTGAATGGTTGAGTGTTGTGGATCAACTACACCTATGGAGGGACGAGGTCAGTATGGCTAGCAGGGATAGGCATTTATGCTAAGGCTTCAAATATATTCATGAAATGTGAGCGTATACATTTTTCTCCTCACGTAAGTCACAACACACACAGAGGCATGGATAATTAAGGATAGTCGTAATGCTTTATTTCTGCAGGCAAAACAACCCCCCGCCCACCTCCTCAACTCCACACCTTGTATTAAAAGCATAATTCAATGATAAAGCTAGTTTAGGGAAACCTAATGTTATATTAAAGCGGAGTTAATCAATGCAAGGGGAACCTTCTTATCATACATTATTATGCACTACAGAATGCTTTAATGTGCAAAAAAATACCTTTTTTCTTGGCCAAGAGTAGACATTATATTACTACAGGTTAATAAAACTTTGAGTTTCTTAATTTTTCATAGTGGTTAGTGCATATGTAAATATTTAATGAGGTCTTTATGCTCCAGATATTCCAACAAAAAGGTTAATAAGCTCTAAGATGGAGGATAGGGTATATAATCGCTGGCCTGTCCTACAGAGAGAGGAGGAATGGCGAAGCAGTAATAAAGGACATAGAAGAAGGAAGTGAACAGGAAGAGGAATGACACATAAACTGCATTATGAAGTAGAATATACATATATGAATAATTGTTAGCCTTACAGTTTACAGACTGTTATAAAGGTATGTTTGTCGATAATGAAAAAGGTAAGGTTGCAACTAATGATTATTTTCATTATCAATCTATTTGTCAGTAATGTTGTTGTTTTTTATTAATAAATTAATCATTTAGACTATAAAAGGTTCAAAACATATTCAAAACAACAAACATAACCCATTAGACTTTCTCATCTTTAAATTTGTTTTTGTCCTAACAACCCTTCAAGCTAAAACAATATTCAATTGACAATGACGTAAAATCAAAACAATCTGCAAAACCTCACATTTCCGAAACTGAAACGTTAGACCTTTGTGCTTTATAAACAACTTAATCCTTTATTAAAATAGTTGACGATTAATTCTATGTCAATTGATTAATCAACTATGCCCTACAATGACGAGACACATAATGGTATAACTGCAAGCTTCTTTTTAAAGTACTCCATTAACAGACAAATCCAAACGTATAACTAAGCAAAGTAATAAAGACAGTAGCTGTCATTGCCTGCTCTCATTTGGTTTGGCATTTCATTTCTACTTTACTAACACTACAAGCACCTTACAAAATGAAATCTACATATTGACATCAGCCTAGAACTGGGAAACCCAAATGCCACTTCCAGTTAACTTATCTTCCACCATGATGGCGCGTTGAAAGCCCTGTCCCATCCAAAGCATATAGCTCTTTCCTTAATTAACACACACTGTGGTGTGTTGCAATATCAAATTAATATTTCAGTGCCTGCTTCGTTTTATGGCCGCTACCATTTGAATAGGCCTTAATAGAGTGACAAGACATTCCCACCGACCACTGTCCCATGAAAAATGCACAAGCCACTTAAAACCAATGGCCAGTCACAAGAAGACACTTGGCCCCTCAAGACAAACCATGACTTCTTTCCTGATGAGGGGAAAGCAGGCATATTTTCAGCGCCTGCTATGGAAACTAATGCCTTCCCCTGCACACACATCTGTTATGAAGATTGGATGAAATGGTTTGATAGTGAAACATTAGCTTCTTTTAAATCTCAGGCCTGGTGAGCATTCTTCAAATGTAACGCAGAGTTAATAATTAAAGTGCCCCATTCGCCATGATATTAATCGCCAGAGTCATCTGATAGTCTTCTTGCCCCCCCCCCCCAAAAAAAAGCCTTTGACTCAGAGGTTTCTTTAACATATTTGAACTGAACATTTGGCTGCAGATGAGCTCATTATAAATGGAAATACGATATGGAATAGACAAGGGGAGTTTTCATACATGTTAGAGGCTTAAAAGAATCGATATCTGAAAGAAAGCAGGGTTACAAGATCAAAAGAGTTAATCTGGGGTAGCTGAAGGTGAGTTTATTCACTTACTAATGTACGATAAGGAGCTACTGAATGCTGTTGACCTCACTGAGTTGAATCTGTCTCAAAGTGCTTCTTCATTAAGGTTCCCTAGACACTCATGCCATCAGCATTTTAAAGAAACATGCTTCTGACTTGTGCACCTTTACCCGTCTTTGACCTTCCCAGTACAGTATACTGCATACCTGATGTTACAGTATCAGGCAGTATGAAGAGAGTACCACCTTTTACTGTCCCTCTTCATCTCTGTTCCTCTCTTTGATTAGCCGGCATTACAACAGTGCGATTATGAGACGTCAGTGAATACAACAGTGTTTACAGGGATGTAACATTATTAAGGCGTGCAGCGAATCCAGCCCTTCTAACTGTGCAAACTGCTGAAATATTAAAGCAAATTAGAGGCAACCAACATCTGGGGAGGTCTGGAGAAAGAGAGAGAGAGAGAGAGAGAGAGAGAGAGAGAGAGAGAGAGAGAGAGAGAGAGAGAGAGAGAGAGAGAGAGAGAGAAAGAGAGCGAGAGAGAGAGACAGAAAGACTGTGGTTATTGACTGTACTGAACTGATCATGTAACAAAGCACCTGTCAGTACACACATTTTCCCTTTGTACAGAATTGACACACAGTGACGTGGCATGTGCAATAACTACATAGATGATATATGAGATAACACAAACTACCCACACACTTATGCACACTACAGGAGCTAATATCTCCATCCTCAGACTATCATAACATTAGTTTGATTACATGGAACCAGTAGAAATACAACTACCAACTCCTAATGACTTCCATGTGACATGAGAAGATGTAAAAACACATGCAACAGCGTTATTTCATTTGAAGATGACATTTTGGCCTCTTACGCATAAAAGACACGTTAAAGTGGTTGCCAGTTGTGTTTAAAGTAGTCTCACATTGCCAGACCCTCCTCCACAGCGCCGCGGAAGAGGGTCTGGCTAGTCCACATAGCATTCCGGGATGGGAGAAAAAGGTGCTCTGGTTTATTGGCATTTCTTTAAACCAATCAGCGTTGCACAGAGCAACAGCGCCTCTGCAAACTAGCCTCGGGAAGGAACTTGTTTGGGTGGAACATGTGTACATTCAAAAGTTGTTTTAGTCGTGCAACAGAAAACTCTGATTGGACGGATAGTCTAGGTAGCTGTCTGGATTTACCCTGCAGAGATCAGAGGAGCGTCAACTAAAGTCCTCATAAATTGACCAGAGTTTAACATTCCAACGCAAAGAAAGCAGAAGATAACAGACATCCGGCCGAAATGAAAGACATCCGGCGGAATTTCCGGTGGCACCTGAACAATCCCGGAAGTTAAACGTCGTGGATATAGACTATGTTTAAAGTAATGAAACTAAAGTCACTTTTAGTGGCAAATAAAACTGAAATTTGTGCAAAAACAGAAAATAACCTACACGTATGAAAGGGCTCTTGAAGGAAAATGGTGATTGAGCCTTAAAAAGCATCTGTTGCTCAATACATTTTCTTGAATCAAAATGTATTCAATTAAATATGTGCACTGCTGTCTCTCTCTCAGAGAACCGAGTGTCAAGACATTTCCTGCACCATTAAGTTAAACTTTCTGATAGAGTACATCAAGGGGGAACTTTATAAAAGCAAACAAGTAACCATCTTCATTGCAGCCAATCTTCATCAGCAGTCAGGAGATGGCTACAGTATGTACCAAGCCACATATTCTATTAAAACCAGGGATCAAACTGGTTGAATCTGTGTTTGTTTGCTTGTCCGACTGTAAATCCCTCAAAAAGCTTAATCTCAATTTGGATTAGTTTTGCCACAAATTGAGCTCAAATCTCTTTTAAAAAACACAGAATATACAGTATAACATTAATGACCAGGAGAAACATTAATAATAAAAAACAAAAAACAAACAAATGTAAAGACAAATAAACTGTTAAAAACATTTCCATTAAGGACAGGTTGTATTTGTAGCAGTGTATCAGAATCTGACTGCTACTTTTGAACAAACTCTAAGAAAACACCTCCAGCACTAGTTAAATATGTGTGTGTGTGTGTATATATATATATATATATATATATATATATATATATATATATATATAGTGAAACTGAATAAATATTGTGCATGTATATTGGTAATGTATTCATCCATACAAGTGATGCACAGATATGTCTTAACTATTAACTAACGCTATTTAAATCAAACTATTTTTTAAAAATATATTTCTGACCAGGAGTGCTTCAACATGTAACACGTTGCAAATTAAAAACAAAGAAAAACTAAGACGCTAATGAAGGGCATATGAAAGCAACCTTCACCATATTAATATTTCAAGATTTCCCTGTTTTCCCAGACCAGTGCATCAGCATGATAAAGATTTGACACCAAAATATGCTCGCTAAATTTTATAGTTTTATATCACAATTCATTCAAAGAATTGTGCAGCAGATCCCCGATATATAAAGGAGATTTTAAGTATGAAATGTTTCTCTGAGAATAAATGATGACGATGATGATTGAGGGATTGCGGGTGGAACAGAGGAAGACATGAAAGGAATTTGGAATGACAGGATGAGACAGGAGAAGAACAGGACCCCACGCGATGGGGGGCTTGAGAGGCCGTCTGCAGCGCTGCCTGATTGACACACAATCGCAGCGCTACTGCCAGGGCCCCTCCCAGAGTTGGAGAAACAGAGCACAATGCACTCCGACTGTGAGCAGACAAATACACCTGTTCAGATGCAAAAAAATGACAGGAAGAAATACACAGAAAGACATAAACACACACACAAGCGTACAGTGAGGATGAAATGTAAGGTATTCGGCTGTCATGTGTGCTATTTTTTAATCAAAGGTAGGTGAGGGATTGATATATGTATCTGTAACAGGAAAGAAGAGCTAAAGCTAACAGATAGCTTTAACACATAAAAGAATAAATAATCGTCTGGAGGAGAAGATTAAAGTAGATGCTGGTTTATAATTAGCCAGTTGGCCCACAGCTAGGAATCACTAGTACATCTTTGCCACTGGTGATAGAGTATGTGTCACAGGGTTGACCAGGGGAAGGATGGAGCAACCTGTCACCCATAATTCACACATAAACTGTACAGTGAGGCTGTACGTGGGCTGTACACACTCTCACAGTCTCTATCTCAGAGTTCCTCCCACAAAAACACTTGTAAAAATACACATTATTACACTATCTCGCTTTTGCACACACACACACACACACACACACACACACACACACACACACACACACACACACACACACACACACACACACACACACACACATACACACACACACACACACACACACACACACACACACACACACACACACACACACACACACACACACACACACACACACAATATCTCAATATCTCATTTGCGTTATGTTCACTAGTCTTTCTGAAAAAGGTTACACATGTTCCTTGGGTTTACGATCCACATTCTAAGATAAATAAGTATACTATACTATAGCTTAAGACTGAATCACAGCGCCCGTGCTAACATAAAAATCACTTCCAGGTAGACAAATGGCAGTTGATTTGAATTGCGGAGATATGTGAAATCAGCAAACTTGTTTATTTCTGTTGTCATTTTCAGCCGTAACTGTAAACTTTAAAGATATATAGATAAACACGGAGTTCCGAACCCATCCAACCTAATGTTAGTGAAAGTGTTGACATATGAAAGCATCAAACATGCATTTTAGATGAGATGTTAGTATATGAAGTATATATATGCAGTTGTTCCTCCTCCCTGTTAGCTCAGCATCGTTAAATTGTATGTCTGGGGCACAGGAGTTTTCTACACGGATGTTGTTGTAAACAAACATTGTGATTGGGTCTATTAGCTTGCTATTAAACTTCTAATGCTTTGTGATAAATAAAAAAAAGAAGCATAAGGCTGGTGATAGTCTATATGTTTCTTATCTCTTATTGTCGTCTTGTCAATTGCACTGGATGACATGTTCCATCATTACAACTAACAAGAGCACTGTAGTTTATTTTGAGTCAACCCCACATACACTGTGCTGGTGCTGTAAATACTCACCAGAGCAACAAAAGATGTATCAATCTGCAGTGAAAACGAGTCCCCAACAAATTAGCATTAGTTAGTCCTGTTTGAATAAAGTTTGGTAATAAGTACCCAGCTGTTTTAGGCAATAAACATATATTTGTTACCTGTTTTAAAGCTTTATTTCTTCACTAGGAATGAATGGGCTTGGAGCTAAGTGCCATATGTTGGAAATTATTAAGAAGCAGACAAACCCATTATATGTGGTGATTTCATGAGATTTGTTGACTTTCACCAGCCTTATCCTACAATGTATGTATGAAATGTTAGCTTTCAAAAACCACAGCCATACCAGTCCAGCATTAATCATACGTCCTTGTATTTGTTTCTCCTTCATTCATCATATCGACACACGCTCTCTTTTACAGTAATGTCATCTTTACAACGTTTTAACCATAATCTCTGCTGTCTTAAAACGTCTATGCCAGCTTGCTTTTGTTGCAGCCATTTCTAGACTCGGGAGATTGACTTGTCCATTAAGCCAGCCAGTTGCCTGGGTCTGTCAACATGGTGACATTTCACCTGTGACAGTTTTGGGCTTGTGGGAGACGGTGTTTGTAAAATATATATACAGTATACATAGCTCACTGTTCCACTTTGCTCAGGGATATGAAGAGTCATTGGATGTCTATTCAAGTCATTGGATACAATCCGTTTTGCACATATTCTACATAAAAGCATAATTGATGTACACTGGCTTAAGGTTTTTTTTTCTTTGATTAATTTTTTGTACTTATTGATGTTATGTGCTACTTATTTGTATCTATTTGTATATGCCTTTCTAATTCAAGATGTAATTATGTCAGTTTAATCTGTCAGTTTAACGCGTTATTAACGGCGTTAACGCAAACCCATTTTAATGGCGTAAACATTTTTTATCACGAGATTAACGTTCTTTTGGATCTAGCTAGACGGGAAACAAAACAGACACACGGCGTGGCCGCTCACACGTGTTTGGCCGTGCGAGCCGTGTAGCAAGTAGGCTCGTCACGGCGATTAGCATCGGAGAGAGTAGTGACTCTACCGTCAGTGAGAGAAACACAGTGTCTCCCCTGTTATTTCTGACCACGGTGGGAAACCGGTAGCAGGAAAAGTTAACCCTCTACTTGATTTTACGTTGCGTATGCAGAAGGACAACCAGGAAATGAGTCGGGGGAAACCATAGTTGCCAAACCATGACAACCAGCCATGCTTGCCTCAGGCATGAGGCAGTACTATCTGCAATGGAAGATGGAGGTAACAGTGTTGCATTATGTGACAGATTATTAGCTCCAAGTGTGAATGTTAGTGTGAAATTAAACACTACGTATATGCCAATGTTGTTTTCAATAAAAAAAAACATTTGCACAAAGCAAGCCGCTCCACTTTTCCATGTTGATAAGAGCATTAAAATGAGAAAAATAATGGGACAAAAAGAAATCAAGGGACATTTAGAATAGATAAAAATGTGCGATTAATTGCGATTAATCGTGAGTTAACTATGACATTAATGCGATTAATCATGATTAAATATTGTAATCGTTTGACAGCACTAATACAAACATGAACACACAGCACCAAACGTCAACAGGTTGCATCTTTTGCATTCAGGAGACAAAAGGAGCTGGACAACAGGCCTCAACATGGCGACAGGAAGTCATTGTCACACCCATTTCCTTGTTTTACTACTGTCAGGGGAGAAGCCTAATGTAATCATCTTTCAATCCAGACCTGATAATGAGCATAACCTCTCTCTTTTCATTCATATCAGGTCAGTGCTGTGCTGACACACTTACGCACACTGGCCCCCATTAAGGTTCCCAAAGGTCCCTGACGAACCCTTTGTCTCTAATGGAGAAGTCGACAAACAATCTGTGAGCGCAGGAGTTCAGCAAACACTGATGGAAATGCATAAAGCGGGGAGAGTGAGAAGAGGGAGAGAGAGAGAGAAGGGTGGTGGGGGGGGGGACAGAAAGACAACAACTGACATCTCAGGGAATTTCACAGGGATGGCTAATCCAATGTGATCAGCGGAAGATTTTAATATTTAAATAGCTAGCAACGCACCAGAAGTTTCTAATTAAATTATAACTCATGCTTGAAAAGCAAAAGTGCATGTGTTGTGGGAGCTTAAA
Source organism: Gymnocephalus cernua (assembly GCA_023631565.1). NCBI lineage: Eukaryota > Metazoa > Chordata > Actinopteri > Perciformes > Percidae > Gymnocephalus > Gymnocephalus cernua. The sequence goes on along the minus strand of CM042427.1, from coordinate 18,004,490 downwards.
TAATTTAGCCCGCCCTATATCTCGTCTTTCTGCTAACCCGGAGACAAATGGCACTTGCTAGGGCTTTTAGACAGGGGGCTGGCACTGTCAGAAACATGAACAACATCAGCTTGTAAAGGGCCTCACCCATCAGGGCCCAAATCCAAACTGACTGGCCTCACTACTGAACACTGTTTCTAACCTAGGAATTAATTTGGTTAATTAATTCATTATTAATTACCTTAAAGGCCACACAACATTGGCACATTGTAAAAAGATGACAGGAAAAAAGCCTCTTCCTAATGAACTAGGGATGTTAATGAGGCGCCAGACAACTATGTTCTGGCTCCTCTCACTATATCATCCTACCTGCTTGCTCCTATTACAAGTTTCCAGTGAAAAAAGTATCAGAAAAGAGTTTATTAATTAATACACTCTTGAAGGATATATGAGACGCTCACAATATCCATGAGAAGCTTAAAATATTTAGGGTGGTAACATTCATATTAATGGCAAAATTACACATACATCTCAGAAATTAAATTAGAATTCGACCCAACATTGATGGCAGAGTCATGTCAAGCATATAAATGTACTTATGGCTCGAGGTTAGAATATCTCTGTTCATTCATTATTTTTTTTTTTCATCCACCAGGTATCTTCGCTTTTGGCTACTCTGCCCTTGCGGCGTAATTCCAGAAAAGAATTACATTTTTGATGGAAACTAATTAGGCAGGCCTTTACCTGAAATTCTTCCAGACTGTTGCGTGTTCCTGGGTTGGGATGATGGTGGTATAACTTATTGAGGGGCACCAACTGTTCTAACTTCTGTTCAGGAACAGAGGGAGAGTTGAGAGCGCAGGGGTCTGTTTCACAGAGCTTGTACTTTGCACAACAGAACAGGAGAGACTCTTATAAACAAACTCCAAAGAGACAGAAAGTCAATCACTCCACAAAGGCCTTTCAGTCTTTTGACAAATACTAAAAACCTGGTGTCATAGTCTCTTGCTCTGCCCTGCGAGGGAGAGTTAGCGTTCACATGCATATAAGAAAGCCAGAGAATTACAATACAGATAGTGAAGCATATTTCTGCGAGAATAACAGTCCCTGCTGTGATTGCTTTGATGGTGAGTACACCTCAGACGCATTTTGCTGAATACTCTCTATTTTTTTTTGCTTTACCTGTTACTTTTTTTTTTTCTTCATTACCATGTGAGTGCACACACAGACACAACTGGCAGAGGGTGGTAAAGTGGTAAAGAGAGGGTGGGTGAGGTAGGCAGTATCATGATCTGAGATGATGAAATAAAACCGTCTGGCTGCTCCCGTCTCTTCTCTCGCTGGCAGTTGTAGAAAAGCCGCAGAGAATTTCAGGTAGGAGGCAAGACGCAGACATGAGAGATGTGTCAGCTCCGATACAGTTCAACACAAAAGAGACCAAACACCACAAACTACCAACACAAATGTGTGTCTTGTCCTCAACAACAGGAACAGAAATGGAGGGTTGACTTGGCTCTAGGAAGGAGGGGGCGCGGGAGGGTGAGCTAAACTTCGGGGTGTTTATTCTACAACTTGGCAAGCACTTTGAGAACATGGAACAAAGACGTGTGGTTCTGTTCTTTTGTGCTCGCAGTTCACACAGCCTTTGGCCTCCGTCTTCATCAGTCATGACTGATGTGAGCCAGTCAAGATATGTGATTCATATAGCAACTACAAGAAAGCCGCAGAGTCCACCCCATGGGTCTCTCTCTGTCTCTGTCTCTGAGACACACACACACACACACACACACACACACACACACACACACACACACACACACACACACACACACACACACACACACACACACACACACACACACACACACACACACACACACACACACACACACACACACACACACACAGTATACATGTATGCATGACTTTTTGAGTGGCCCTTTATGATTGTTATTATGAAGTTTGTAATTGTTCTGATCATAAAGAAATACCTTTCAAGAAGCTTCTTTTTCAGACTCGCAGCCTGATTAAAGAATGCATGATACTTCAGTGACAAGACTGTATTATTAATTCATTGCAAACAGTGGAATTTGGGTGTGTTACTTTGAAAAATGTTCAAAACTGGCGGCCTGTAATAAAAGCACTGAGAGAAATTCCAACTCATTAACATTTAATCACAAAATTCTCTTTCATATGAAATACCCAATATAGGCTGTCAGAATCAATCAGGTGTCCAGAAAAAGGGAGATGACATGCCAAAAGGATGGGGAATATGTCAATTGTGGCACTCACTGTTTCTTCTGGCTGTCATATTGCCAGTGCTGCCTTTAAGCTCACACTGTTAGGAAATGTGGCTCCGCAGTGCTGCTCTAAAACACTTGGGGAGATGTGGAAGAAGAAGAAGAACCTTTGCTTAACAGGAGCCAGCACTGGATGTTGTGTCATCTTTTGGTGTAGGAGAGGTGTTCAAAGCCAAGGCTTCTGGGTAATGGGGTTCTCTGGGGCAATCAGGGATCTACAGGAACTCTTCAATCATAATTTTATAATTTGCCTGCTGTCCCGGGGATGCATGCCAGCACTCTTGCCTACACCTTCAACTCCACTCTTTGAAAGCCTGAGGTTTGGCCCTTGTGTAAAGACTAGTTGTAGGGATGCAGAACAAGGATCAGTGAGGGGGATGATCCAGATTTCTCATGATGCTTTTGGAGCAGGGTAGAGGCAGAGAGCTGCTAAGCTAAGAGAACAAAGTTAAAAGTTGAGGGCATTGTTTAAAAGTGGAGTCTGCGATTTAACTCAACGGCCAAACAAATATACCCCTCTCGTCAGTGCTCCTTTAGTGTGGTGTTTATAGTGTTGTGCGGCGCGGTCCGAGCCACTTTCTTTTTACAGAGCCAGGGCTGTGTATGAACACCAAATTTTTTTTCAGCACATACAGAGAACGGACAGCTAGCCGACCGTGAGGAGATAATCGTTGAATTTGACAAAAAGCGCACTGTATTAGAATTGCAGACTCCACCTTTAATTATCACAGTTATGTAATGTTAATGAAAAGAACATTAAGGGATGGAAAGGCTACGTATAAGAGCAAGGAGAAAATACTTTTTGAAATGTATGTGTTGTTTAATTCATTTTTAAGTCTGTGTCACACCAAACATTTGGTCCATCCAACATGGGATTTTAAGTCACATTCAAAAATATAGCAAGACATTTTTAAGTAACACATACTGTATATGAAGCCAAATAAAATAAATTACTCACAATAGTATACATACAGCTGCATTACATTACAGGTAATTCATTTTATTGTTCAAATGTTCTAACAATATTGGCTTGTGAAATTTGTTCTTTCAAATATACAATATTGCCATGTTTGCAGTGATAGTATGGGCTCACCATATAGCATGGTTCAACTCTTGACATATCGTTTGTATATTGTTTATATTATATATTGTTTATATATTGTTTCACAACGTTTCAGACTCACTGAGCCCCGTCTGGCTTTTCTCAGAATCGCAGAATATGACAATGTTCTTTTGCATGTGAATCATCTGAATATTTATGATTTAGAAGTCAAACTGTCACGTGTGCAATCACACTACTGAAAAACTGCAACATTATTGCATTACTCTATTGCGACGTATCACAGGATGTTCTAAAAGTTTAGATATGTTTTATGGTTTAAGATATGTTCAAGCTTACAGTATGATTGTACTCAGCACCATTTGTGCTTTTGTCATTACTTTTTTCACTTTTCCAAAGCATCTTGAAAATGTTGGCTCAGATAACACTAGAAGAAACAGTATACAACTTTTTTTTATCTGTGTCCATACTAATAAATTGCAAACAAAACAATATTTGGCTGTAAATTTAACCTGTGCATACAACAAGTTAAATGATTGATAAAGTAAGTGGGATGCTTACTGCCTCACTGAACAAAAAGGGTAATCTACTGTATATCTTGATAGAGTTGTTGATCAGTACAACTTACTCAAAGCAAGAATCAGGGTTTTCTTTGTAACTAGCGTCCTTCTATGTTATCCAAATGAAATCCAAATGCACATTTTTGGTAAACAAAGCAACGGCCAAGCAAGACATTTTATTCTCAAGGTAAAAAAAAATCAACTGGCAAAGGATTGCTGCTGTCTTTTATGAAAATGTGATTTTAGTTTTTGAGTCAGTTATAGGCCAACATTTTTCAGAGGGACAGGAGAGGGCTGTGCCAAATACCTTTTGATGATGCAGATTTAGCTGGTTACAAATCGATGTTGACAGAGGTCACACATCATTTACTGATTTTCATCAGAATCAAGTATGGTAAAAAAGAAGCTGAGAAGCATCTGGACTCTTATGACGTTTTTCCATTATATGGTACCTGCTTGACTCACCTCGACTCTACTCGCCTCGCCTCGACTCGACGCACTGTGCGTCCGTTTTCCATTGCAGATTTTAGTACCGCCTCAGCATGGCTGGTCGTATAGCGGCGCCGCAGTAAACTGCCGTGACCTAACACGACACACACACAGAACGTCAAAGGTGTGTTGTTGTTGCCAGGAGACACATTTCGTTTCAAATGAAGCTGGAGGCAGCAAAAACAAACACAGCTGGCTAAACTATTTAAAAATGGCGGGTTTGTTCAGGACACCCCCATCTGTCGCTTTCGTGTCACCTTTTGGGATCGCCTCAGCTCGCTTGGTACTAAAAAAGTTACTTTTTTTCGTAATGGAAAAGAAAAAAGGCGAGTCGAGCAGGTACCATGTAATGGAAAAGCGCCATTAGTGACACATTCAGCAAATGTGATGATTGATGGTGAAACATTTACTGCCTTCTGTATCTGTCCCCACGGTGTTGCCACGTCCTGTGATTTTATGTTTTGACTTCATTGCCTTCATGTCATTCTGACAGACACGTCTCTGCCTCTGGAGGGCGCGGTAAGTACTGTGTCTGTGACACTATCAAAATGGAAAAGAGAGATTCAAACTGGAGGGTCTACAGGGACAAAGGAGTGACATTTTCTTCTTGCCTTGTGTGGTGCCAATTTATGTCTTCCTGTCCAACTGCAGCTATGTTTTAGTTGACAATGCAATTCTGTGTCAATCCAGAGTGATTCTTTCCCATGCTGAATATTGCAAAGCTTCTACCCATAGAATCGGGATAGGTTTAAAAACAGTAGGGAACACTTAAATATTAAAATGACAAAGTTGGGGAAGTTTTTGAATCGCTCAACACTTTACCACAGGCCTGTGTACATATAACAGATTTTCTAAGCTTATGTTGAACAAATAAAGTGTTTCCTCATGTTCTATGTGCACCGCAACTTTTTAAAGTGCCCATATTATGAAAAAAACATTTTTTCTGGGATTTGGGGTGTTATTTTGTGTCTCTGGTGCTTCCACACACATACAAACTTGGAAAAAAAAACATCCATGCTGTTTTGAGTGAGACACAGGTTTCTGAATGTGTCCTGCCTTCAGTCTCCGGGTGAGCTGTTCAAAATCTGCACGGCTTTCTACGTCAGTAGCTGAGACGAGGTGCCTAACCGCTAGCATGCTAGCGCTAGCATGCTACCTAAAACACACACATGTTCACCATAATCTACAAAAGAACTACTTACATGTCCCTGTTCTGCAGGTATTCCACGCTAAATTGGAAGTGTGCCCTTGTTTAGAAGAAGTCTCCCGGCTAATCCTGCCTTGTAATTGACCAAAGTTGTTTAAACAGCTAGCTGAGTGATATGATCCTTACCTAGCTACAGCTCATGTGCGACTGCCAACAAAGACGGTAAAAAAAAGAGATGTCTCACTCTCTAGCTAAAACAGAGACCTGAACAGAGGTGAAAAGAGGAGCTGCAGCAATGTGCAGTACAACAAAAATATGGTGTTTTTTGAAAATTAAACCATGTAAGCCTATTCTGGTACAACCTCAAAATACAATTATGAACCTGAAAATGAGCATAATATGCCTTCTTTAAAGTCATTTACTTCTTCTGTGGACTTCCATCTATCCATTATCTATACCTGCTTATTCGTTGCAAGGCAGCGGGGCACTGGTGCCTATCCTGCTATTTTAATGTTTCATTTTTAAAATAAGTGTTTATTCTGTCTTACTGTCTAAGTTGTTTTGTTTGCTAATTCTGTAGGACTTCGGACCATGACGTAAAACAAAACACACTGTTTGAGAATAATAAAGAACGTGCAGTTCAGTGATTAAATGCCAATGCACTGCTGAGTTTGTTGCCTCACATCAGCTTTTGACCTGGGAGCTGCAGCTTGTAGTTTTACATTGTAGTTTTAATTGAGTTGATGACAACCAGAAGGACTCAGCCATAGGAACCCCTGACCTGAAACAATGAGCTGACAACAGTTAAATGGTAAATGGGTAGTTTATAAATTGCAACTTAGGGTTTAGCGCCTTGCCCGAGGACACTTCGACATGTGGACAAACTGCCAACCCTGCATAGGGGACCACCAACTCTACATTCTGAGCTACAGCTTACTTACTGTAAATCCAGCAGTGGAACTAAAGTGCATGGCTTCAAGCCTTGTGTCAACAATCATCCACCCTGCTGAAGTGCCCTTGAGCAAGACAAGGAAATCAGTGCAACACTGGGCAGTGTGGTCTAGACCGGTCTTGAACTAAAATCCAGAGACCGATCGCGAGTACTACAACACTGACACTTGGCACACTGCTGTGTAGCTGACTGCAGACTTTGAACTCCCTTTGGAAGAATAAACAATTTCCCCACAGGGATCAATGAAGCCTCATTATTATTATTAATAAACTAGAGCTTGGACAGATTGTGAACACGACTGTAACACAGACTAACCTACTTGATCTTAGTGAGAACTACAGGATCACACAGCAGAGAGGCTATAGGTTAGTAGACCCTAGAGCTATGTGAAGGTGCTATTACAACTGGATGGGCTGTTGATCTCTAATGGCTGTGTGCTGGGCTGTAATGGTGCTTGGAGAGAGTGGAAAGGAGAAAATAAGAAGAGGTAATCTCAGAAAATGCTGACCTCTGAGCCACAAAAAGTAGGTGGGAAGTGTTAACGGCTCTTTGGCACTACCCCAAGGTTTTCTTTATAACCTTTGGCCTTCTCTCTCTGTAGACTCTAGAGAGCAGACCTCCTCTTATCCACCTCCTGTAGTTACTACAGCCTTTTCACCGCCCTTATTTCAGGGACAAATGAAACCAAAGATAAATCTTTTTCAGATACGCTCTTCGTTTTCCTCTGGCTGAATTTGTCGTCCGGCAATTTTTTGGTTGTGCATTCATGTGTTTCCTTGTGACACAGCCTGGCGAAAGTACTGATATTTGAGTAGAAAGGCACGTTTGATTTCAAATTTCTGATATCTGGAGATTTCAATTCTGGCCCATATGATCAAATCTGTACTTTACTTTTTTTCTTAACTGCAATCTACTAGACCCGTTGTGAACTCTTCACAATGAAGAAACAAGAGAACATTACTTCCGACATGCAGTGAAATATTAACCTGACTCCACCAGATGGATTGCTTCGCATTTGCTCAGCATATCCATCTGGGAACTTTCCGTTGGAGAACATTTGGGAAGGGGCGAAAATACTGGTTAGCTGACTGGATAAACCATCTGTCTATCACCAGCTATGTTGGTGATAGACGGACCAAATCACCCAATCAGATCAACGAAGTGTATGACGTACCAACAGAGCAACGACGAAGCCAGGCTCCCCCTGCTGCTGCAGGCAAAGCATAGCTCGTTAGCTCAGCAAGCAAGCAACATGTCGGTAAAGGATATTTGCCGTTTGTGTAACGAGAATTTAGGAATAAAAGGCCCCATTTCAGGTTCCCGGTCCATATTCCAAAAGAAGGATCCAAGAGAAAAAAGCATTAGCGAGCGGCTAACATAATTAGGGCTACCGCTGTCTGAAAATGTGTCTAGATCAGGTCAGATTTGCATGCGTTTCTTCCGCTTGCTGAGCCTCGTGAGACCATCCTGATCTTGCGAGCTCCTCGTTGCATCACACCTAAACCCGCCTCAAAACCAACGCTGATTGGCCCGGTCGTTTGCCGAACGGCTCCAAATTTTCTCTGCCTCAAGATGCCAGACTGATCTGCGAGCAGAAAACTGGAGCTCGCGAGATCAGGATGGTCTCACGAGGCTAGTGAAATATAAAGTGTCACAAAACAGAAATACTTGCGTAAATGTGCCTCAAACTTTACGTGTGGTCTAGAAATTACAACAGTGAATGTAGATGTGGATACTAAAAATAGTAATAAAACAGAGGTAAAAAAAGATATGATAATACTAATAAGAAATGCTAACAAGAAAAAAAGGCTTAGCATTTGTATAATGTATATAAAGACAGGAAAGACACAAAGTATCAGGCTGGTTGGCAGAAGAGGACAAATGACAGATGTCAGCTCTAAAGTTGGTGTTACCTTGTCACCAATATGTCGTGACCCACTCCCTCCCCTTCTACCTCTCCATCACACCTCTCCAGCCATTAACGCAGTTAGGGCCCGGCCAGGGGAATACGCCTGCATTAGTACAGACAAGTCTGCTGGTGTGATCTTGATGGTTGTCACTGCCTTTGGTTGTTTGGACCATGACAGGACGGTCACACTGGAACATTTTCAGAGCAGTGGAATCACATAATACTACATTAATCCTTTGGATAGGATCAGATCGATGCTATGATTCAAAACAATCTTTTCTTTAACAGCAGTAAAGCAGAGACACCGTGAAGATATCTGGATTCACACACACACACACACACACACACACACACACACACACACACACACACACATACACACGCACACACACACACACGCGCACACACACACATACACAGATCTCCTGATTAAGACTGACTCAGTGCTTGCACACCTCATCAACCCTCAGCGACAACTCCCAGGAGAAAACAGGCCTCATTATGCCAGAAAAAAACCCCAATGAAACTCAGTGGTAGCCGTGACTCTTTTGCTAACGGACGAGCCAAGCTGGGTAGAAGGAGGCAGATCTGAATCTATGGGTAAAGGCTGGTACCGGGAGTGCACGAGCATGAAACCTGATGTGATAGCGTGCCTCGTGGGCAAGTATTATTCCAACTGTATATCATTAGCAGGGTGCGTTTTCTAATTAGCAATAGGGCAGAATAATGAATACAGCTCCATTAATCAAAAGGTAATATATGTAAAAGTACTGTTTTATGGCCGTAGGGAAGAGCGTGAAAGGTAAGAGAGAAAACACAAAAATGAGATGGAATGTGAAAACAGCTATCATTGCCTTGCTGAAAAGAACATTGCTTTTCATATTCATTTACACACATCCTTTTATGCAATTTATGGTGCTTGCTCATTGGATCCCAAATACTGGGGCTTGGAAGTAGGGAGAGTCAAATGAGAAGGGACATTTGAGTCAGCACAAGCCCTTCTTCTTTATTCAAATTACTGTATAGCACTAATTGTTGTATTGCATTACTGTATAAGTCAGGAGATACAGTGTTTCATTTATCAGTAGGCCGGCCGGATGTCTTTGCCTCTGTAGAAAAATCGCCAAACTGTCAGAGGAATTTAAAAGGGATTTTAACGGAGATGGAAGGTAATCAGATGTCAGTTTATGTCAAGAAAAATATGAACAATGGTGAGGACCTGATCATATTATCCACATTATATTAAACTGTGCAATGCTCACTACTTAAAGAAGTAGTAAAAGAAGGCTGAAGTCAAAGTTTTAATCTGAAACCCTTCTTACAGTACTCTCACTTATGCCATGCTCAGATGTATGCCTTGAAAGATAATGCTGATTCAAATCTATAGTTTTCCTATTTTCCTATCAAAAAAGCCGATGAAAAAAAGTAAACCAACAATTAAAATGAGTTTTACGTCAGACGTCACTGTGTACATTTGATTTGAAGAGGCTGTTCTGGACACAAGAACTCTTCATAATTAAGAAACAATTAAACTGAATTGAATTGTTCACAATAGAACAATGTTGAATATTCCATTAAGAGTCATCCATTCAAGTAAATAAGTATTACCAATTTGCCTAGGATTTACATTTACTAATGAATATCAATCTTGACTGAGCATACAGTAAGAGAAGAAATAAGAGAAACAAATGATAAAGACAGAAATTACTAAAATGATTAATCTCACCCATCTGGTATTATTTATCTGTTGGTTCTCTCAGAACAGTGCAGAGGGAAATCTGTGCACATGTGAAACTGTAGCTGATGTGTTGGTATTTTAGGGATGGAAGAGATAGAGAGAGGGAGAGATAGATAAATAGATAGAGAGAGAGAGAGAGAGAGAGAGAGAGAGAGAGAGAGAGAGAGAGAGAGAGAGAGAGAGAGAGAGAATTGAGACACAGGGATAAAAGAAGGAGGAAAAGATGGGGAGGAAAATAGTGAGATAAAAAATGATCTTGGTGCCTGTTCAAGAAATGTTTGAGAAAGCATTTAAGTGATCTGATATTTCTGCTGCCACAACACTCCTGGCTACTTTGCGCTGAATCTCCAACTCAAGCCTTTTTTCATACATTTGCACCCCGCAATCCAAAGTGAGCAAAGCCATCTCATTGTGACAGCAGCCCAGGCTTTTAAATGCATCCTAAGATATAAATAAACTTTGCTGAGCGGAAGCTGCAAATGCATTTATCCACCCCTCTGTAAAGAAAAAAAGTATAAAGATGAATTCTCTTTCTGAGAGGAGAAAATAGAAATGTCATTAAATTCCTCTGAAATATAGATCACTTTTCACAGGAAGAGACACTTGGCATGCTGCAAGTCAAGTTTATTCATCTCAACTTGGGACTGAAATAATTTGATAAAGTTCTCTGTATGATGACCTTAATATAAATATTAAAAGCTTTCTATTTGGACTCATTTCTAATACAATAAAAATTAAAACATTAACAAACACTTATTCAAATATTACAAATGATTTACTTTTTATTAACATGTTATGCATGTTTTTATTTTAAATGGCAAAAATAGGCCTAAGAAGTAAAACAAATCTTAGCTTTCATAGCCACATCCTTTCTGAAATGCTGCAAATTGCTAAAATCAACCAGGAAAAAATATGAAAGAGAAATTATAAGAAGTGTAAAATGCTATAAAAGAATCAAACTTCGTCCATGTGTGTAGGCTTCAGTGAACAGATGAGGAGTTCAAATTTTAGAAAGGCAAAAAAAAAACACAAAAAAAACAGTTGGTTCCTGACATGCATAAGATTGTCTGTGATATGACATGTTGTCTCAACCATGATTTGTTGCCACTCCCCAGAGAGCGGAGTTAAAAGACTCAGAGTGACTTGAGGAAGACATACACTTTAATCACGATAGCGAAGTTTCATGAAAATTTCAGCTCGAGATGCCGACATCTGCTTTCCATTATTAATCACTGTTGTCACCACAAAGAAGATCCTGGCAACATGATACACTTGACTTCTGAAGTTACTTACTTTTGACTGTAACACAGGTATTACTGTCACACACACACACACACACACACACACACACACACACACACACACACACACACACACACGCGCGCACACGCACACGCACACGCACACACACACACACACACACACACACACACACACACACACACACACACACACACACACACACACACACACACACACACACACACACACACACACACTTTTGTTGCAGGCACACACAAACATAGAATCTTGGTTGATGAAGAGCATAACACACATGCACAAATACACCCACAATTAAGTGAAAGATATATAAAAACAGGCCATATTAATAGAGTAAAATGGATTGAGAGAGAGTGACAAGTTGGTGAGACAGGCACAATAAAAGAGAAAGAGATCAGTTGGCTTTTTGCATTCTCTTCTTCACTTAAACATCAAGCTCCTCCCTGCACTTAAAAGGCCTTCCATGTCTATTTTCCCATTCTATCTTATCAGTGGCATTTACCTCCTAACGAGAGTAATGATACCAGCAATATCAAAGTAGCACTTTTGTCATGTTGCATAAGAGTCCCTCCCCCTCTACCTGCTTACACACCTCTGATCAGTGATTGTTTGCAGAGATACCGAGTGAAAGACAACTATTAATGTATAAAAGAGAGCACAGCCTGTCGTCTACTTGGCAGTTGATCATTATTAAGCAGCTCACCATCTCCTAACCACCTGCATCTCTTTTCATTCTGCCTTCTTCTATGTTTTTTTTTACTTTGCTCAGGCTGTCTTTCCCTCCTCTCTTCATGTGGACTGGGTTATCCGATCAGACTGTGAAACAAGCCAGCGAAGGGACGCCTGACAGCGCCAATTAGAGAGGACAGTACAGCGAGCCCTTTCTACATGCATTACTACAAATAAGTCTTTTGTGTACAAAGAATTTTGGTTAAAAAGGCGTGGACATGATTCACTGGCTATTTTGCAAACAAATGAGCTGCGGCGCTTGTTGTGAATGACAGATTTTCTTTGCACTTTGCTTTAGGAATTTATTCTGAAGATAATTCAAATTTAAACAAAAGTAGGCTACATGAAGTTATTGATGCAGGTACACAGATATGTAGTGTTATGAAGACAATAAATAAATAAATAAATAAACATGCAGAATAGTGGACAGAATTCTTTTCTCTGTTCATGTAGCCATTAATATTTTTAGAATTTCCAATTTCTTTTACTTGATCTCAAGTACTGTTTTAGAGCCACTGCACTAAAACAAACTCAAAACAATTTAGATTTTTATGCAATATATCAAACAATATACTCTGACCTAAAATTACCCTTAAATAGAGATTTCTTAGGGACGAATGTGGCTATAGCTTTTACTCATGGAGCAACTCTGCGAGTGTTTGGAAAAAAACCTGCTGTATGAAAGTGTAAAAGCCAAAAGTTTCATGAGTTTTCAGAGTCTCAGGGTGAAGTTTTATCCCAGATCTCTGTAGTTATATCTTAACCTGGTGATGAAGGATCATCACTGTACAGATAGATGCTCATTTCAGCTCAAAGTGCCATGTTACATCACCACCAGATGGCGCTTTAGCCCTTCAGATCTCTCTTACTTTCTCATGCACACACACACACACACACACACACACACACACACACACACACACACACACACACACACACACACACACACACACACACACACACACACACACACACACACACACACACACACACACACACACAGCCTGTATGAATGAAAAGATTAGGCCCCATGTAAACAGGCTGCATCTGGAATAACATTAGATTTATATGAGTAGTTCTGGCATGATGTTACTGGACCTTCACTTCATTTATTTATAAGAATGCCTGTAGTTGCTAATGAATGCATATTACAATTATTAGTATTCTGTCAAATATTTAGCATTATAGTTTATTTATTGGGTTTCACTGCATATATATGTTTGGTGTAAAATGATGTGTACTTCTGCTTTAATGCTTTCTGTGCAGCAACATTAACAAATTATATTCTTAGCCTTCATGAATATTATAACATCACCTTATTTTTTAAGATTATTTGGTACAGGTGTAATTAATAAATGGTCTAAGATTGGTTATGAAATGTATTCCATAGTATTTCTTTCTATGTTGGAGTGTACAGATGCATTCATAACAAGCAAGGTATATATGAGAGCACACACACACAAACACACACAGCAACATCTCATTTGCAGCTTTTCATGACAGCACATTAGACTACAGCAAACTGAGATGCAGCGCAGTGAGAGTACAAAGTACGCCGAAGCAGTTGGGTTCAAGGAAACAATATAAGATCGATATGCGCGCGCTTCTCTGCTTCTCCGAGGTGTGCGGGGCCCTGAATGCCCGGCGGTGCTGCTCTTCTAACACAGGCTTCATTACCACACTGCAACACGGGCTCTCTAATCAGATACAATAAGAGAGGGAATGAAGTGAGACAACAAGGAGAACCACTGGGGACGGCCACTGAAAGGCAAGGCTAATCCTTCTCAACGTCCACACACACAGAGAACTAAGTTTTATCTTAATCAAAATGATGTCAGAGCAGCTGGGCTCACATGGAGACAGACAGAAAAAACTACCAGACACATGCAGAAACAGACATACAAAGAAAACACATTACTATAATGCCTAATAAGAAAAAGGTGACTCAAAAAAGATTTTTTAAAAAGTGGATAAAAAGGGTTTTCTTGTGTAAGAGGATGACTGATTGCAGTTTGTGCTTCCGCATTGCAACACTAACTGGCTGACTGAAGGACTGATGGTTGTGGGAAAGTCCTGCCTCAGCCCTTCACGCTCCCTTGCTCATCGCTCAGCCACCCAGGGAGCTGTGTCCTTCATGGGACCTCCACCTCACACTGCCCTGATAGTGCCTCTCTACCTTTCTTCCTCCCCACGCTTCCACCTCTGCATTCGCGCAGGGAAAGGGACCGACCTTGCTAATTGGTGATCAGGGGACGGGTGTCGCGACAGGGGGTGGCCTCTAGATGATGGGGGGCCAAAAGGTTGGGGTAAATGTGAGGGGAGCAGGCCGTTGCTGAAAGGCTGAAGCTGAATGTGAATGATAAGTCGAAAAGAGGAGGTTTAGACCCAATGCTCGCAGCACAACACACTCACGCATGATTTCACATGGGTGCACACACCTTTAGATGGCTGCCGACTTTGAATGATACTGGGTAATTCACATGTTTAGTTGATGTTTTTACAGCTCGATCCTGACGTTGATTGATGTACGATGGCTAATTGCTGCAGTCTTTAAGAATAACTGATCAAAAACATAAACACTATATCTGACCCCACTGCACCTCCTTGGGCATTTAGTTTGCCTTTGCTTGTACTGCAGGTAGAATAAACATTTGAATAGCGGAGGACAGCAGAGCAATGAAAACCCTCCTGTGTCCACTCTCCAAATGAACAAACAGCTATGTTGCTGCTGGAGCTGAACAGAGGCATCGAGCCGTGTGACCAGCCCCCTGCCCTTTCCCTGTTGCCTTGGCTTGCTGTAAACAGACTGAGAGGCAGGGAGGTCGAGGCAAGCTGCCTGGGAGCCCGGGCTCCACCGAGGCACGCTAATTACAACAATAATGGAGCCTGATCACAGGTCCTTGCAGGCCATGCCTCCCAGTAAACTACCTCTGTATAACAGCTACCGATGTTGCTTTTTCCTGTTGTTTGAGATTAGCACGTAGCTGTTCTCTGTACCCCACTAGGGGGATGCCTGGGCTGGTTAGAGCATGTTAAAAAAAGGCCCCCAGCTCTGGCTCAGGCAGCAGGCTCTGGCCTAGCATAGTTAGGCCTAATGAGCAGGCGTTAGCGTAAACACGCGTTAATGCAGTGGGGAAAGGCAGGGTCGGGTCAGGGAAGTGATGTTACCGGTAGGGTGGCTAGCACACCAGAGCTGGGATCCTGATTAGTGCTCATAAATAATGCAGCAGGCGAAGGCTGGATGGAGAACGGGATTGGCTACAGCGGAGTGAAGCTGCATAACGATGACAGGCAATCTGTGTGAGGTCGCAGTGAGTCAGACTCTGCTGGTAAAGCTTCTGATTCATACACCAGAACCGTGCCAGCTGTAAAAGAAGTCCTCGTTTACTTTGTGTAATCGTTGAGATAGTGCTACTTTTTTTTGTATGGTATTAACCTTACGTGCAAGCCTGTTTGCCTAGATGACATATGTCACCGCAGAGCTGATCATTAACCCTTCTGTGGCAGGGATGTGGAGTGTAATGTGGAGGACACGGCTGCAGGCTACAGCCAGTAGGGCTTCACACTTGCCTATGTGTCAGTTTGAGAGGCAGTAAGGGACAGACGTCAGAGGTCAAACCCATTACGGAGGATTGAGAGGGAGTTTCTGTTTGAGGGTGACATGTCATATGTTGCTATGGGAACGTGGGGTATGAACTCTGCCCTCTGTGAACTTCAGCTAAGACCAGGGGAGCGAGTAAGACTCACAAGTCCATTAAACCGCTGAATCAATCGGGATACGAGGAGTTGAAATGGAGACTGAACTGGCTCAAAAATGATTGCATTATTAAAATAAAAATACTTCCTTATTATGTTATGGTGTCCAACAACACACATGTATCCCCAAACACTGGGATTCTGGGAAAATGTTTGGCACAATCACAAAATCAAACAATGCATCTCTAATGTGGTATAGAAGTTTGTGACATTTCTATTATATACATTGCTGCTAATTTATTTCAACATTAAAGCTATAATGTGTAACATTTCCGCATTAAAATATCTAAAAAGGACTAGCTGTGACTAGACGTAAATGTTCAAAACCAGAGAAATCTGTAATTTAGTTCACGACAAAATGTTTGAATGTTACAATAGTGTTATGCATGTGATTATGCTACACTATCCTGAAATCATACATTTGTTGCCATCCTTTTATCCTGTGAATTGCCGTGGAATGTGTCACCCAAGTATTAATGTATACCCAAACATTATGTATATTTTTGTTGTAAAAGCACTACCTGCTACCATATTATGGTGAAATGTTTTTGTTTTTTTAAGATATTTTTTGGGGCATTTTTAGGCCTTTATTTGTATAGGACAGCTGAAGACATGAAAGGGGAGAGCGAGGGGAAATGACATGCAGCAAAGAGCTGCAAGTCAGAGTCGAACCCGTGGCTGCTGTGTCAAGAAGAAAACTTCTACATATGGGCGCGCTCTCTACCAGGTGAGCTGCCCAGGCGCCCATGTAATTGTGTTTTTGTGCTTAAATGCTCGTTTGTGTTCCTAAAACAGGTGCGTTTTGAAATAGTTAGTAAGTCTGACTTAGTAATTCAGACAGCAGAGGCAGCAGGGGTCCAGAACCAGGATTTATGCCGTGTTAAGCTTGACAAATTCAGGTGCAAAAAACAGAGAGCTTCCAAACATGAACATACAGAAGTGTCTTTGGTGTCACTCAAGATTTATTAGGGGACACAACAACAAGTGAGAAGCCCTGCAGCTCTCTATTCCTGTAATGGAACGCAATCACTTTGACTGGGGCAACATGGCTAAATTGACAATGACAATGTGGTTATGAAAATACTAAATATTACAGTTAGAACAAGCCTTGCTCATCATTATTTACTAAAATATAGGTAGCTATACACATGACCCTAATCTGTTATCAACAATTAGAGTTTAGCCTGACCTGCTGAAAACCTGTAAGCCAAACATTTATCCTCGTCTCCCTTATGACTTTAGCGCTGTGGAAATATTACATGGTAAGGTGGTGAGATCACATCACACGCATGGCCAAACAAACAACCAGGGATTTGATAAAATAAGATGTTCTCAAATGAACCTTCACTGAAATCTGGGAAAGCAATAAGGTGAGACCAAACAAACTCCCCGGGACTTGAATACCTGATCAATTAGTCGCCAGGAATCCACAAGAAGTAGCAGCTAATCCACTGTGCTACTATTTATTGTGGAGGTGCACATGGACCAAAAAGTGTAGAACAAAGAACAACTTGTAAGAAATCAACTTAATATAAAAAACAACAGAAAATTAGAAAACCAAACCAGGAATTAGCAGTCAAAAAACACAAGCCAAATTGGAGCTGAAAACATAAGGTCGGTCCTTTACATTTTTGGCTGCAACAACCGTATCACACACACGCACGCACGCACGCACGCACACACGCACGCACACACGCACGCACACACACACAGTCACACACTGGCACATGCAGACACGCACATAAACCATTCCCTCTCTACACACAATGATGGCTCAGAGTCAAGTCCAGGCGAGGGCATGCATCTGAAACCAAGAGTGAATCCATATTACATGTGTAGTGTGCTGTCTGTCTGGGTCCGGGTCATCAATTATGAATAGAAATATACAGCCTCCACAGTCCAGGCCCTGGTGTCTCACTACTTGTAAAGGATTTCTTAAAAGGGGGACCGACACACAGGTTTGTCATTCAGATGCATGCTCAGGACTTAAGAGACAGGTACAGAGATGGTTTCCTTTTCTCTTACACTGCCCGCCGGGGGAACTTAACTCTGCTTTCATTTAGGCCATTCCCTGCTGCGCTGAACTTAAGTGAGGCATCATAAACTTGTACTGTAAAGTACTAACAGCTATAGTATTGAAAGTGAAGTCAGACATCAGAGATAGGGAGTCGCACTTAAGTCGCACAAACAGCTGACTTCAGACTTGACTTGCAACTCGACCCAAAAGACTTCAGAACAGAATTGACTCAGACTCGAGCTTCGAGACTCGTCAACAACCTGTTTCATGCAATTATTGCTTTTTAAATCTAAATTAATTCATGTATTTCTATTTTCTTTTATTGGTGCATATACATTGGGGAAACATATGAGGAGCTGCATGTCCCCTGTCCTTTGCCATAATGTGCAACGTAATGCATGTGCTATGCCTATGTGCGCGCACTCACATAAATGCATTGACAATGGCGATACTAAGTCCTCCTGGAGTTGTGCCTTTTGTCATTAGTTTGGTGTGTGTGGCAGTAAGCGAACAGCTACATGCAAGGTGTGTGGCACCAAGATAAATGATGCCGGATCAACAACGTTGAACTTCATCAGGCATCTCAAAACGCACTCGGATAGGTCAGTCACTTGCTAATGTGAAAGAGACGTTATATTTAGCATATATCATCACAGGTAACAAGCTAACCATCGCAAAGTGTTGTGCTAACAGGCAAATTGTATCTTTATAGTTGTATCCATATGATGTGACAGACTTAGGTTAATATTTCACCAGGTTGTTGTTAAATAGCAATACGGAAAGTATCAGTTCTCACATGTTTGCACCATGGTTGGTGTATTAACTTTCAATACAGGTTTCCCTCACACTTTGAACACTGATGGTTGGGCTTTACAGCCAGTTAGTAACACAGACAAACATGTATTCTTTGGTGCAGATACCAAAATGTTGAAAAATACAGTTATGAAATTGAAACAGAGTTCTTAATTTGTGTTTCTTCAGATTGTATTGCAGTAGACCCCATAAAGTTATCCTACAACTGATTTTGATGCTGTACTGTATGGATGGTAGCTACAGGACATGCTTTGAATTCATACGATTTAACAATACGGTGTTAGGGACAGATCAGATGGTCAGAGGTTTGAGACTTGACTTGGACTCGTGGCAAAAGGCTTGAGACTTGACTTGAACTTGCCCCTCAAAGACTTGAGACTTGAATTGGACTCGAGCTCAAAGACTTGAGACTCGACTTGGACTTTCAAAAAGTGACTTGTGAACATCTCTTTCAGACATACATACATAATGATGTCACGATAAAGACCTGCATAGGTTATGGGCCTTTATCCTGTGTGGTAACATTTTATTTCTGTCACAAATCATGACCATCCTCTATGTACAGCATCTAATGTCAATCCAACATGAAACACAAAAACCTGTTACATGTGTTTTTGTTGCTCTGTAGCTGTTCACAGGAAAAACAACAGCAACAACAAACAGCAACAACAAAACAACACAAAGGTACATCATTCCTTCAGTCTGCATAATGTTGCTCCTGTGGATATGTCATTAATCATAACTAAAGATCCCAAATCTTCTAAGAATTAAACAAAACACCCACCTTTGTGTGTGTGTTTGTGTATAAATCTAACACTCTGCTACAATGCAGCAGGCATGGAATTACAGAGCACATGCAGCTGGCAAAACAAATTTGCAATTCTCCTTGTCTATTCCCAAACCCCCAGTGTACTGCTCATGCCCTCTAGAGACAGAACAAACAGCGGTTAAGATGTGTAAAAGGCTTTGCTTTCTTAGATACCTATGCAGCTGAATACCAATAAACTGCTCTTACATTAAGGGGGTGTGGTGACAAGGTACTACATTCAGAGCTAGCGGGGAAGTGCTAACTCCTCTGGTTTCCTCAAGTGCAGAAATGTGCTTAATGCCTTTGCGTGATGTTGTGTGAAGGCGGGTCTTGTGCGTGTGTGGCTTATTCTGTCAGCCTGTTTAGTCTCTGAGCTGACGTATAAACACGTAGGCCCCACAAGTGTGCTATGCTGTGTGCTGTAGTCCTTTCGGCTGGTGGGACACATCCCACTGTTTTTGAAAAGGTCACTGTCATTATTGTTGCTTAGCAACCATGTATGGGGAGCCATAGGTGTATACTGTACAGTAATTGTGGATGCTGAGGAAGATCATGGGAAAATAAGATAAGTATATGATGAAAGAGATGGACGACAGATAGATGACATTGATCTATTATGTTTAGCACACGCTGCTGTGTATTTTGTGTCTAAGTATGTTTCCATCTGCCTGTTTTTTTCTGAATTTGTGTTAAAACAAAAAGGTAAGGTAACGGACATCCGGGTGAAAAGAAGGACATCAGGCGGAATTTCCGGAGGCAACGGAGCAATCCCGGGAGTGGTACGTCGTGGCTATGGACTACCTTTTTATTAACCATAACCACGATCTTTCCTAAAACTTAACCAAATGTTATAGTTGCCATACCTTAACTAATCTTAACAATACAATAGTTGACATGCACAGACATTGTAGAAAGCAAATCCCCAAATTGTTGTTCTTGTCTGGCGATAAGGTTGGGACGGGATATAAAAGCGCATATTCTCCATAATGTGGACAATATTTGATCATGAGTTCAGTATTACCGCATCAAACAACATTGTTGACTGTCTTCTTCTTTATTAAAACAATGTAACAAGATGAATCCTCTCAGCTCGCAGTTTGCTTGGGGTTGAGCTCTGGCGACCCATGAATCTGACCTGCATCGCTTGGATCCTGTCATCTCTCCACTGTCGCTACCTAATAAAGGCATACTTTTTTGGGAAACTCATATAACATTTGCACATTTAGAAGAAAACATCAACAATATTCCAAGTAGATCTGATGTAAATTTCAGGTTTTATCCTATGCACTGTACTAACAGATTAGAGTGTATTTTGTACCCAAACCTAGATGTAGGTTGGTCTGAGTTATGATACAATGATAAAGCCAGTGTAAGGTATGTACAGAGCCCAGTATAGAGGCAGAGTGATCTCTGAGTCATGTCCCATTTGTGGAGGTTGATGGATTTCCCCTTTGCTCGGCTCCCTCAGCTCAGTGGGGAGAAGGCAGGGCTGATAAGGTGATTTATCTGCACCTTTCCACCTCCTGTAATGGATGGCACATCCACCTTTCCCTGAAACTTCATCATCTCACAGCTGCACCCCCTTCTCTCACGAAGAAGTGTGAGAAAGAAATGAAACAGACATGCTACAAGAAAATAAAATGAAAACAGACTATCCAGATAGTGGCTTCTTTTCCACACTTTCTCATTAAGGTTAGAAGAGTGTGGGAACATGACACTTAGCACACTGAAGCTACTAAATCACTCTCCAAAGTCAAGCAGAACCAAATATTGGATAGGTCTTGGCTTCAGTTCATGCTATTGGTGCTTTGATTGATTCTTTAATTCCTTCATCTGGCCTCAGTCCTTTGGGCTCTTGTGCTGCGTTTTCATTATATAGCTACCATGGCTGGTGAGTTTTATTACACTTAAACCACAAAATAGGCAGTTTGTCAGTGCCTATCCAAACAACTCACATGACTTATGCAAACATGCCTTATTTGAGTGTTTTCTGATCTGCCACATGATTTACATTAAATCTATATATCTTGCTATGAAGCTATGAGCAGGCGACAGAGCTACACAGAAATGTATTTAGCTGTGTTGTGAAGCAGGGCTTCCAAAACTATGACCTGTGACTAAAAATGAGTTCCCTCGTCACAGGTTTTCATATTTCTACAGGTGGTAAACCTTGTCAGGTTGTTTTATTTGACTACATGTTTGGGGCTTGAAGATGTACAATTATCCAGTGATTCACAGGCAAAAAGCAAAGGCCAGAAAAGGTTGTTTATCATCGTAGGACCACTCTAATTTCTCTTGCAACACCTCTCTTGCAACAGTTTCTCTGACATTTAATATATTTTGACACTTTTCCACCCAGTTTTGGGTTGCGAGCATGACACCTGCTGGTCCAAGATTACTAAACTGGCATTTTATGCAAAGGAGCAAGCTACACACTCTCCTGAGCCACCTTTAAAGCCTACAGGTGGTGAGTATTTCATCCCTAAAGGTGTATTTTCATTAGAGTATTCTTAAAGCGACTAAAGTATTTCAGTTTCATAAAAGATGGTGGTCACGGTTATAATCAGGGAGAAACCTTGTTTGACACAAACTTCGGTGTCTGCAAGTGTCAAAATGATGCGCTTTGTACATACATCTGTACCACTCTGACCTCCTGTAACTGTCACTGTGACTGTACAACAGCTTCATCCTTTATGCTACTTACTGAATGCTTTTTTCAATAAAAGACCACTCCTGCCATTTTTCTGGAGAGCAGTAGTCATTCAGATTTAGCTTGTTAGCAAAATGTGTTGTATTAAGCATTAGAACAAATGACCTATGCTGTAAAGTTTTCTGATTAGGACAGTCTACTCTTTTTGTCAAGTGTAAACATATCTCCAGTATGTTTAATGTATAGACTGTAAAATAACATTAAAGTTCCCCTTCTGAGAATTTGCCTTTAACATCAATCTGGAGTCACCATGGCATCTCCACAGGGATAAAAGCCAATGATTCTCTGCTGATATATCTAACCTACTAACTAAAGAAGCCATTCAGATGAGTTGGAAAACTCTTTCAACTCTACAACAACACTTTTAAATTATTAAAAAACATTATTAAAACAATTATTAAACTATTATTATTGCGTTGACTTGGCCTGTTGAATAATTCTACAGTGTGTGTTATGCACCTGCACTTTGAAAAGGGCACTAAGTAACCAACTTTGCTGTTGTGGTGTTATAAAAATATTGTCTTCTAAAAGCTCACACATTGGCTCGGGTAACATGATTTACCAGCATTGTGATCAATTAATTTTGATTTAGTCAAGTTATTTTTCATGTAATGTTTTGGATATTTTGTCCTTGCCCTGTCTACACACAACAATCTATTACTCGAAGGATCTAACATTTAACAAATACAATCCAATGGCACTGCTCGAGCCAGTAATGGTATCATGCTGAGGATCCTTTGTATCTGAAGCCATATTTGTATTCTCCTCTGAAAACAGCTCCCCAGCTTTCTTAAACATAATTATCATTTTTACACCACAGAGAGGACATCAATTAACCTTGGTGGTCAGCAATAGAAACACAGCAACGTGCCGCTGGTTTCTGCTTCAGCGCCTCCGGCCGCCGGCTGACTCACCTATGTTTTAAAGTAGCGAGGAAAGAGGGCGGAGGGCTGAGGAGGAGGAGGGAGACAATCAATAGCAGATCAAAGTGTTTTAGCTTACCTTGGGCTGCAGCGAGAGAGAGGCATTGTAATCTGCAAAGACACTGTTTACTCGCCAAGGCTTCCCAAGGCGGAGGAGAGGACTCCAGGCGCTGGGTAGGCTAGTTGTGGTTCTTTCAACAACCTGAAATTAGAGAGGGGAAATAAGAAAAAAATGATGTAAAACAACGAGCCGGTTCATGCCATGGCCTTTCACGGAACAGTTCAGCATTCTCTACATTTAAAAAAATGAATTTAACATGTCAACTTGATTATAATGTAGATTTTAACATGCATTTCTTAGTTCTTAGTTAGTTAAAGTTAGGGGATCAACAAAGTCATAGGATTCATCCTCTGGGAACCATGAATGTATGCACCAAATTCTGTGTCAATCCATCTAATAGATGTTGAGATATTTCACAGGATAAATGAAATCTTCACAGTACTTTACATAAAAATATACAAGATTAAATATCAAAAACACAATACACAACTGAAATGACAAAGTAATACATAAACATAAAGTGCAGACAGGTCAACCAAACACCTGTCTAAAAAGGTAGGTCTTTATATGATTTTTAAAAGAGTACACAGAAACAGCAGACCGTAACGGTGGAAGCAGAGCGTTCCAAAGTCTCGGTGCTACAGACTCAAAAGATCGATCACCACAGGTCTTAAGCCAGGTGCGTAGAACAGACAGGAAATTTAACATATTAGACCTAAGACAGCAAGCTGACAAATACAGTTGAAGTAGCTCAGCCACATATGCAGGTGCCTGTGCAATGCTCTGTATATAAGAGTGAGAAAATATAGATGCATTTGTGATCAACCTGTTACATTCATTTGCTCATTTGGATGCAACCTCCTGGTAAAAAATTTGGAGATGTTTTACTTTGCAAGTTTATAGAGCCCACGTCGATGTAGCATGCACTAATTATTTTGGGTTGTGAAGCTAGAGGAGGTCTGAAGTAGCAGTAGGTTCACAGAGTTGTGTCCTTCAGAGGACCTGGCTCCGTCCCAATGTCCACCCCTTAGCCTTAAGCACTATTAATGAACATTTACAGACATTAATTAACATTACCTGTGTGTTCAGGGACAATGTTTGAGTGCAGGACGGTAGAGGCGTTGTTAAATGTTTTATAAGGAATGGGGCTGCACTTTGTGAAATCACATTTCACCTGGGTCACATCAACTATATATTGATTTAGTAAGTAGTTTATTAAAAGTGTTTGTTACTCACATGAATAGCTTACTTGTTATTAGTAATGTCTGATTAAATGAATTGAAAACCAATAACATCTAAATTCATGCTTGAATCTCTCAAACCAGTGAGAATTGTGTGCTCGGTCTAAACTGCTCCATTATGTAGTTGAAAAAAAAACCATTTTGTCATACAACATAATTCAGCTTTTCATCATTAGCATATAGCCTATTAGTTAGGGTCTGTTGTTTTCTCTTTGAAAATGGCAAAGGGCGAGACCGGAAGAGAGAGCGAAAGTCAGCCACTGGGAGGTCTCATCTTAGCGATCCACATCCGTTGAGCAGACTGTTGGCTGAGTGACATTGACCCATGACACCAAACTCCCTCCACTGCCACATCCTCCAAGCTGTAAAAAGCATGTCTGAAACAAGGGGGGTGGTGGTAGAGAGGGAGTGAAATGGCAGAGAGGAGGGGGAGTGTTATGCTGAGTGTCCATGGAGGAAAGGACCAAAGTGCTAAGATTTGTGAATGAAATAAGGGATTGATTCCTGTTGTTGTGAGTTTCATCATATGGGGAGTGGAACTGCTAAATTGCAATTTTTAACTTATGTCCTCTTCCGGTCACCACGGTTGCTCTCTCTCTCTCTCTCTCTCTCTCTCTCTCCAAGCTGAAGTGACCACACACCACACGTGTCACAGGCTTACAAGACTGGGGAAACCTGCAGTGATTTAGCAAACAAGCGCTCAATCAATGGTGCAGTGAAGTGTGTAACACATGCCAGTCAAAACCTATTACGTTCAAACAGCCCTCTTCATCTTCCACTCCACTGGTCCGACCCTTGGGCTGCTAGCCGAAGAGAGTGGCCAGAGGACAGCCACAGGGTTGTGAAGTCATATGCTTGTGAAAAAAATGTTTGCTTGTTTGCCAGTGATTAGGCCTCATTCATTTAAATTCCCAAAATCTGGTGATGTGTCAGGCGTAATGTGATTATTACAAAATGTGTGAAAATCAGCATGAATCAAATATCTGAAAAAGGGATTGCAAAAAATACCATTTGCAGCACAAACACTGTAGTTTAACTTTTGTATTTACTTTGTAGTAAACTTAGTGTAAACTATGGTAATTCGCATATTCTTTAGGTAAAAAACAACTTTTGAATGCAAGATGAAAATCTGTTTGAACTGCTCTGCATCTTTTGGATGTTTGCTGGAAAAAAAAAAAGTATCCCATTTGTTTGAAAATAAGAATGCAAGGATAATGAATAATAGGGGAAAGGTACTTGCAAAAGGAGTATTTGCACCATATATCTATGTTTAAGTAACTTGTTATTACAGTTACCGTATATGTAAATTAGGTGCCTTTTGAAGAATGTGTTGCCTCTTTTTAAATCATGTTTGTTGCACTTCATCTCTGACAGGTACCACTGTCTTTTCAACTTCTTTTTCCAAAAAATGTTAATGTTTTTTTTTTTTTATCATACTCAGCTTTTTTAAAGGGGAACTATGCAGTTTTGTTAGCTTAATTTACCTTAACTGAACAGCTTTGGAGTCATTGGAATGGTTATATGACTTTTTTCGAGTTGAATGGCGGTCGTCTCGCTTCCCCCTAGTACCTGTGAGCGGAAAAACCACCCTTGCAACTTTCAGCCGGCGAGCAACCAGCCTCAGCATCAGGAAGTATCGCGTGATATCAAGTATCGCAATGTAACGAATTGCTTTACGGCATTGCACACATACGCCCATTCAGGAACCGGCTAACAAGGTAGCAATGGAGTTTTTCACACTATCGTCGTGACTGAGCCGGCAAAAAAGAAGCAGAAAGCTAGGAAAGCATTGTAGGAGAAACAGAGAAAGAGGAAACGGCAGACTGACCGAGCAAGGAGTCAGACACAAGTAAACATAGGCGCTGCCAAATATCTATTCCGAAGCTGTAGGGGGAGCTCTATAGAGAAACCTGCGAGCAAAAAGCGAGCAAAAAGCGAGCAAAAAGCGAGAAAACAGCGAAGAAATGGCCAAAACTGCATAGCGCCCCTTTAAATGTTCTTTGTAATGATAAATGTTAAGGTTATATTAGTCTCACATTCCCAGACCTATCTCCACAGTGCTGTAGAGTAAGGTCTGGCTACACCACACATACTGTACATTGTGGAGGAAAAAAAACATTCACAATCGTCCTGGGCGGCGCTAATCTTCGGCCGCAGCGATGGTGGCTCTGCAAAATGGTCTCGGGAAGGAGCTTGTTTAGGTGGAACATTTGCACCCCGCAAGGCAAATGCCACATATTACAGTAAGTAACATGAATTACCAATGCTCCACGCCAGGGTTTCCAAAGCTTTTTGCCATTCACGGTGAAGCAATGTCTTGTTGTCACAGGTTACATAGTTAATCATCTAGTGACTGGGCACGTTATCAAGACCCCGAATTTACATTTATTGTGTAAAAATATCACAGTGTACACCAGCTGACTATTTCTTCAGTAAAAAAGAGCTAGCCTAATGCTAATAGCATAGTGATGGTGATAGTGATTTCCCTGTTGCTGTCACTGCTGCTTCTTGGCCATCAGTGCAAATATTGAGGATCCTAGCATCACTTGTGATTCTCACAAACACACAGAGACACACACACACACATGCACACACGCGCACACACACACACACACACACACACACACACACACACACACACACACATACACACACACACACACACACACACACAAGAGGCAGGCTGCAAGCAAGTCGGGTTTTTGTGTAGCACCACATGCGAATGACGCTAAAAGAAGTGAAATGAACCCTTTGAGTCAAAGAGGAGCTCGGGGCGTGCTGCAGGCAGAGAGCTCAGTCAGAGAGGGAGCTTGGCAGGCAAATGCGCCTTCTGTTGACAGCTTCCACTGAACATCTAATAGCAAGAGATGGGGGCCCACAACCGCTTTCTTCCACGCCATTGGTTTCCCATTTCATCGCATTTAGTAGGCCGCCTCTTAGCGCATTTGTAAATATGTCAAGTCACCATTCATATTTTACAGTTATTAGCATTGTCTCTCGATTTTTGTTTTGTTTGAGCAATGGTGTTTTTCTTTTTTTTTCTTTCCAAGGAAAGTTCTTTGTTTCAGCTCTTTTTCTGTTTCAGAGTTGGAGAACAGGACTAGGCACTGATGCCTTGGAGACTGGGTAGTTTTTTTTGGTAGAAGGGGTTTATGTATTCTTTATGATGTGATATACAGCACAGGAGAGGGAACATTGGAAGTACATACCAATGCCAGGCTACGTTCTCAGCATGATATGAGGATGAAAATGATATGAGAATATCTGAGCACATGCTCTATTTCTGTCAATACCTGAAGCTGCCATTGTTGGACTTTTTCCTAGGTGATCTTGCACAATTTGCTTATCTTGAAAAAATACAACACAGAACTCATTTATCTTATGACCCATTGGGAATCACTGCTCTATACAGAAGAAGAGTGGACACGCTAGCAATATCCCAATTGGCAGTTAGTAGTGACACCTCCGGTGCTTAATACTAAACAGAAGTTGCACTACAGCTTTTATCAACAAATCTATTTTGTACAATTAGGAAAATAGTTGCACATAATAACTTGTGCTTGCCACGTGGGTACAACAACTGTAGTCAACCAGCTTTTACCAAGGGGGTACGCGAGCATCCGGAAAGCGTACCTCCTATGGGGAGATTCTGAGGCTAACAAGCCATCACCTTTCGCTAACATTCCATTGAGTCCCATTCATTTTGGTGTCACTTTGACAGCGAATAACTTTACATCTGAAGCGTTTAAAGACTCTATACAGTCAAGGGAGAAGCCTATCGAGAGTCCATTAAAAGCATCGGAACCAAATATTTCAGCAACGTTTTGATGGATTGGAAATACTTCGGTATCTCTGCAAGATTTGGATTGATTCAGATTTCTCTTGGCACAGCTACCAGAAAACTTACAACTCACGTTTGCTTACGTCACATCTACGCCGTCAAGCTCAGTTTCAGTACGCTCAGCCATCACTGGAAAAGTGCTTCTAATTGACTTGACTGGTCTCCGTCGAAGTCTATGGCGTCGCTGTGTCCATTTCTTTCACTGTCTATGGCTTTTACTGACAATGTTTGGAAACTTACAATTCCATAGCTTTAAAGGACTTTAAAGGTACACTGTGTGTAGTGTTTTAAAGGGATACTTCACCGATTTAGCATTCAGCTTTGTATCAGTAGAAATCCGGTAGTATTTCTGAATGACCGTGCTTCCCTCCCTCATGTCCCCCTGAGAGGGGAGATCTCTGCATTGGGGGTATGGAAAGCATTCCTCCAATGATGCAAAATGACGATTTTTGCGTCATTGGAGGAATGTTTGGCCAGAGGCAAAGAACTACAGCCAGCAGTAGGAGCTACTTCCGCATGTTTTCAACACGCCCATCACCCGAAGCGAGCCGATCTCAGCCGGAAAAAAACGAAATGTCAGCCATCTTTAATCCTCGCTAAACAGGGCTCTGCTCTCTCTTCTCAGCAGCAAAATTTTACAAAATTATGTGCTTTCAAACTACCGCACACAATATGCAGGGAACGTTATTACAGACGGAATAATCGGCCCGCTACGAGAGCTTTGCCTGCACGGAGACCAGCACGGAGACCAGCACGGAGACCAGCACGGAGAGCAAAATCCTGACACGAGAGAAAAAAATGACATCGAGAGCAAAGACTTAGATTTTTAAAAGCGAGAAGAAAAGCGTTTTGAGAGAAAATGTTTTCACACTGATAGCAAAACATATATATTTGAGAGTTTAAAAAAGTATTTTGAGAGATTTTTTTTTCTCAGAAATAATACATTTACAATACAAAATACATTTTCTCAAAACTTTTTTTAGTCTCAAATATTATTATGTTTTGCTATTGGTATGAAAACTTTTTCTCTCAAATATTTTTTTTCTTTCACATCATTTATTTTCTCGCATGTAATAAAGACACAAATCTAGCTCCATACTAGCCTACCTGTGTAGCTAATCCACAACGCGTTTTCGTTCAGCGCCAGCGTCATGTGACTGAAACCAGCTGAAACAGAGGAGTTCAGTGAGAGGCGCTTGTCACTGCAAATTTGAAAGACAGCACCGCAATTTAGTTCGTAATGGAGGATCATACTGATGCCGAGCCACAGGAGAAGGAATCCTCGTCGCCAAAAAATTGGAAGACATGTTGTTATAGCTTCTTGGTAAATAACGGCTACCGTAGTTGCAACATGCATTTGAAGAAGCGAGGTGCTAGAGAGCACTTTTCGTTTGAATGCAAAATACAATTTCACCGCTAGATGGGAGAAATTCCTACACAGTGTACCTTTAAAGGACTGAAAATCTTGGTCTTAAAGAATGACATCATTATGTGGAGGTACCTTACAGTCAGCTCTTGTCCTCTGTCTCACAACCTTTAGAAGAAAGGCCACATCTCTGGCTATATTCCAATTAATATTTTCCTGTTTATACTGTACATCCATACATCACCTTGATGTGCCCACTGCTTTGAATGCACTGAAGGAAATGAAGCAAGAAAGTACTTTTCTTAATGCTTGAAAATGATAAACATGTTGTTCCTTGGCTATCTAATTTGCTGTGATGGCATTAATCAGTGTTGCACGGCGGGCGACGGCAATGCGCAAAGGACAAAATGAACCAGGACATTAGTCAATGAGAAGAATGATGCATTAGCTGTTCACTAATAAAGTCATTGAGTTGGGGAATTAGACAAAGGACTTAATGTTCACATGACTTAGACTCCTTGTGTAAGTATTAAACTACAGTACAGAAAGAGGTGCAAAGACACAGGTTTTAGATGGTTTGGCACAAATGGCCTCGTTTACTAGTAGTACACTGCATAAAATGAGACAAAAAGTCCTTCTCTTACTTTGTGTTCTCATTAATCAGTGTGGTAGATTTGGGCCAATTTAACACTGGTCTGCATTGTGTTCAAAGCACTGAATTGATGGTAAAGTTATTCTTTTAATTATGAAAATTCTGTAAGCAATACAGACTCACATTGAATGTTCTCTAGTTTCTGTTATAATCCAATTACACGATTTTAGAAAGCAAGGTTAATTAGTGGGTTTAGATTTATTTCAAAATTCCATCAAATATAATCCTACATTTCATTGCTGTCTACAATTTTGCCGCAATCTTTGGTGATTTTTTTTAATTCAGATATTTTTTTTGCCATTCATAATGACAATTCATCAATCTATTAGGATCAGCAATTAAGATACCAGATACCTCTGATGTCATAATCGTGTCGGATCCTCACTTTGTCCATGTTACTGTGTAACACATTAAAACTGTCAGGACAGTGACTCTATCTTAATAAAACATTTGCATAAGCACATGCCTTGGATTACTTAAAGATCCAGAATGTAATGTTAGGTTCAATGTAGTCTCGCATTGCCAGACCTTCCTCCACAGCACTAAGGAGGAGGGTCTGGCTAGTCCACACAGCAATCCGGGATAGGAGAAAAACGTGCTCTGGTTCACTGACATTTCTTTAAACCAAGCACAATTGCCGTGGGTGGCGCTATGCGCCGGACGGAGCAACGGTACCGCTGCAAAATCGGGAAGGAACTTGTTTTGGTGGAACATTCAAAGGTGTACGTTCAAAGGTTGTTTTAGTCGTGCAACAGAAAACTCAGATTCACAGATAGTCTAGCTAGCTGTCTGGATTTACCCTGCAGAGATCTGAGGAGCAGTTAATAACTGACATTTGATCTGCGACTGCACATTCTCCTACCACTTTAAATAATTATGCAGTTTTTCAAACTGATGCTTGACCTTGAAATTTGACCTCTGTAGTACTCTGTCTTCCCTTAAAAACCCACAAACAGAAATGGTGACTGTCACACATATTGTAAATCCGACACATTCAACTCATCAGTTTCTTTCTAATTGTGAATTAGTTTGTTAGTCCAATATCAAACTTTGATTACGCCTATCTTGATGAAGATAATGCTTGCTTTCAGTAATGTAACACAAACACATTACTGAAACCGTTTCAAATTTGGTTACTAACGTCAAATATTTCCTATTATTTATAAAGTGTTACTGCATGTAACTGATAGAGACAGAGGAGAGTTTCAGTCAGAGAGAGAACATGCATTTAAAGTTGTATACAGTCTATGGTTTAACGACAGAGGAGGAAGAAGAGCAGACATACGGGGATACGTCATGGGGTAAACAGGGAAAGCAATACTATACAGATTGGTGGATGGACAGAACTGTTGGAGGAGGTGTAAGGAGGTGGAGTGGGGGGACGGTGCCAGACCTCTAACAAGTGATTATACTGAACCCCCCCCTCCTTCCTCTCCCTCTTTCTCTCCCCCTCAGGGCATGGGGACAAGAGAGCAGCAGGCTGGCAGTGTCTGCATGTATGTGTGTGTGTGTGTTGACGTGTATATATATATATATATATATATATATATATATATATATATATATATATATATATATATATATATATATGTGTGTGTGTGTGTGTGTGTGTGTGTGTGTGTGTGTGTGTGTGTGTGTGTGTGTGTGCACCCTGCCTGTTTCAGCATATTGTGCCCTCAAACACAAAAAGATGATTAGTGGGATTTTCTGTGGGCTGAACAGCATGGCTTTAAGACTGAGACAGCTGGTAAAGGATGTTCAAGATGAAATGGTCCTGGGGTCTCCTCGCAGCCATTCCACTTGAAGAAAAGACAAAAAAATAAAAACTGTTTCTGGCCAACTAAGAGTGGCTCTATTCATTCGCCGTGTTACATATTCCAATGAAGTCAGCTCACCCAGGTAGCTGAGCATTATCGCCGTGATGGACAGGTTGGGATAGATGTAAACATCTCTCCATTTCCTCACTTTCTCCATCACAAACACACACCATTACATGCACACACTAAGGTGTCCCTTTGGCCCGGAGGTTAAACAAACATATTGACTTTAATCAAACTAAACACTTAAAGTTGGGCTTATATTAAAACAAGGGGCGAACCTCTGCATTCCCTCAAAGCTAATATAAATCCAACCAACAATATCTATTTATTCCTTTATGCAATATGCCTTTAATAAACATAGTGTCAGAGGGAAACCAAATCATCTGCGGCTGAGAGCATGTAAGAAAATCAATTAAAATGAAGTCACGGAGCTGGCTGCCCAATTGTCTGTGGCAGTTATTTGATATAATATGGTTAATACTACTGGCTGGGTAAATTAACACAATTTTGCCATAGTAGGCTGTGTGTGTGTTAGTGCGTGTGAGAGGGTGTGGGGGGAGGTGTGAGGGAGGGCACTGGGCTCCCAGGGGACCTCTGGGAGTTAGAGTAATACAACACTTGAAGTAAACAATAGCAGTGGCTGACCGCAGAGGACCTCAGATGCTCACTGAATCTACCAGGATGTAATTAAAGCTCGGACAAATTATCAGTTTTTACACGTGTGCTTCGGCTGAATGATTAATCGTTTTAAAATGGCAAGAGCCACAAATGTAATGGTTCCTCACACAATTACCGAGGTGTAAACAAGCCGTAGGAGGTGAAAGGTCGCAGCCGAATTTGCTAGGTCAACATTTCTGGTGGGGAGTTGACCCCTTTCCCATTGGGCAGAAAAAACACTAACACCCACTAACATCTGGCGTTTGTCTTTAGTGGTTACAATCAGCATTCATTACCGGGACTGACTGGTAATGACTGTGCAGTAGTCACAGGCTCCATCCCGATCTGCAGTGATGGAAACATGACATTAGGGTTGAGTTGCTAATATTTGGCCCTTTTCAAGCACGATGCTATGATGTGCGTTGCCTCCGTTGGAAACTTCTGTCACCTCGGCCACAAATTCCTTCCATCTACGCGCAAGCAGCACTCAGACATCATTCCAAGTTAGTCGGCCCGGAGTTTGAAAGAGAGAGTGAATAAGAAATAGATAAAAACAGAAGTAACCACCGTAACATCGTCATTGGCCTCCATACTGCTTTCTAGTGTTTTCTAACTCTGTTTTCCAGTGCGTTTGTGGCATTGAATGTGACACACCAATAAAAAAACAGAAAGGCATACTCGTCGCCTACTGGCAATGGGAACGGAGACTATTGCCTAGTATTTTTAGCGGGTTTACCCACGCTCAAAAATTAGATGAGAAGATCGATACCATTTTCGCCCATTAAATATGAACCTACAGCAAACAGCAGGTTAGCTTAGCAGTAAGACTGGAAACGGGGAGAAACAGCTAGCCTGACTCCGTCCAGTACTTAAAAACTCTGCCAGCATCTATGAAGCTCACTAAATAAAATGGTATATCTTGTTTGTTTAATCTGCATAAAAAAACAGGTGTAAAAACTACAATTCGCCATTTTATGTGCTGAAATATGCGGAGATCTCCAGGAAGTTACTGCTCCAAGCCAAGAGGTTTAGTAATGTTGGATTACGGCTACAACTAATGCAATATTTTGGTAGATGTGAGCTACAGTTTTATAGAAAATTAGGCAAGTTCACTTAGAAGTTGACTTTTCTGGTTTTGGATGACCTAAAAAAAAGAAGAAAACTGCATTATTTTATCTGATTCTATGTGAAAAAATGTAGACCACAAATTTGTAAAAAATAATCGCAATTGGATTCGTAATTGCAACATTCGTCAGAAGAATCACAATTATGCACACAATGTTTCTATTTCTAATTTAGTTTTTTTCTGCTTCCAAGTAGCTCTCTTTTCACTTTCCTCTTCCATTCCATATTTCATATTTACCTGTAATAACTCTCCATCTTAGTCTCGCTCCCTCTCTCTCAGTCCTACACACATTGGTGGTTGTTGGTCATGCATTGTACTGTGATGCATGGACGTCAGTGGATCGTTTGTATGGTGTCGCAGAGCGATTGATTCTGGTGGTGGAGGAGGGGTGGAGAGGGAGGTGGGTAGAAGGGCGGCGGCCAGGCCCCCCACGGCCTGCTGGGACTAGGAGTTGGAACCAGGCGCTGAGCTGGAGGGCAGGACTGAGGGTCACAACACATTGTTCTCCCCTCTAAACCCGTCTGGAACCTGTCACACACTTGTAATGGATGGTGAAAGAAAGACTGCGAAGAAAAGAAAGGGGGAAGAAGTAGAAAAAAAGAGCAGTTGAGGTACTTTTGGATTTGTTGTCTGTGACTGTGACAAATGAGGGATCAATCAGAAAACATTAGAAACAAGATGATACCAGTGCATCTGTTTTCAGGAAGTGTCAAGCTGAAATACTATTTTCTTTTTTTGTTGTTGCTGGACTTGTATATACTTTTTGTACTAGTAGTTAGAGGACTTTTTTTAAATCCAGCTTTTCTGAATGATATTTGAAATAATCTTTTATCCCATTACAACAAATTCTGCATAATTTACACTGCTAACCATTTTCAAAAGCATACAGTAGT
This sequence comes from Gymnocephalus cernua, assembly GCA_023631565.1. NCBI lineage: Eukaryota > Metazoa > Chordata > Actinopteri > Perciformes > Percidae > Gymnocephalus > Gymnocephalus cernua. The sequence goes on along the minus strand of CM042427.1, from coordinate 17,969,662 downwards.
GTAAGTTTTACTCCAGCTGGTTTCCATTTGTTTGGTTAGTATACAAATCACCATTTACAGACTTAAAACCTGCTTGAGATAGACAATCTCACCGCAAACATCATGTGAGCTTTATTTTTCAAAGTACAGCAATGAAGCTGTGAGAAGGAAAAGTCTTTGTTTGTGCGTTTAGGTGCTTGAGACATGAGAGTTGCACAACTGTGCAACTTTTATAATGCAAGACGGAATCAAATTGGCATTATCCTTCTTTTACGTCATTAAAATATTTCGGGTTTGATTTCTTTTTTTGAATGCAAGATTTTTGGCAGCCATCTCTCTCACATATGTTTGAGCAAACAAGGAAGATTCTTCAAAACAGTACCAGCTTGATAATTGTTAAAATCACAAGAAGATTGTCGATACTGGATGATTCTATAAACTTTGGATTATGTTTGATGACACATTTTATGCCTAATACTATTGTTTACCAAATCATTACTTGTAGGTCATTATGGTTAAAGTATGGTTGGAGTTAGGCAACTAAAACACTTGGTTACGGTTTGGGAAACATTATGGTTACTGTTAATATAAAGACATTAATTGCACTTGAATCTCTGACAGGACACCAAGTCTGGTCTCCTACATGAAATTCAGATGCACTACACACTCATCCACCCTCCTGACTTCCACACTCTGACCTTCTGGGTCACTACATATTGGACACACTGCTTATTGCATTTGGCACTGGATAGACATCATGAGGTATGAAAATGTCCAATACAGATTATGATATTTCAAGGAATACTGGGATAAAACATCCTGATAATTACTACACTCCTTGGAGACATCTAACTACTGTATAAATAATGGAATAGAAAGAAGGCAACTCAACATTTAACTCTCCCATGTTGGTAACTGCAGACGTAAACTGTAACCAATGGCAGCCTAGAAGGAAATCCTCTAAAAAAAGTCAACTCTGCCAGCTAAGAGTAAGTGTTGTAGTACAACAACAGCAGTTCAGGCAATTTCCTGTAGATCAAAAGGTGATGAAGGCTGAAAAACCACTGACAGATCTGAAGGCCCTGAGAGTATCCCCGACACAACACGTCTCATCAGCAGCCCCAAAATGAAGACATGGAACAGGACACTGGTTGACAGGGGCTCCCTTGGTATGTGTACGTGTGTTAGTGTGTGACTGTGTACATCTGTGTGTGTTTGTTCGTAGGGTAACTTTGGCACTCTGGACCTTGCAGCTGTGGCACACTGTAGAGCCAGTGTTCCACGTCAGCATCAAGGAGCCATGGGTGTGTTCAACATGCAAATGATAGCAGATCAGTGAGGCCGGTCTCTGCCTGCACTCTCCTGTGAGCCCCTGAACAAAAACAAAATCCCTACAGCACAGCCATTTCATAGAATGACAATATCTGTCAGATTATGTGACATGACTCACTGAGATATATCACATGGCTCAGTGTGTAAATATTAAGTCCAGTTCTCTCTTTCCTTCCTCACAGTTTTTTGTTCACGTGGCAATGTTCACTGGGCGTTTTCTGAGGTCCATTTGAAAGGGGGCATGTAACACAAAGGCAATGAGGCCTAATTAAGACACTTTAGCAAGCAATCACAGTGGGCAGATGGCTTTCTGTAGTGGATCCAAGCTCAACCACGGGACACTGAGAAGTTGAAAAGAACTGCCAAAGGGGGCACTGCAAGTGGGCTTCCCTCCTCACCAGCCAAATGGGTGGAAGGTCGGGGGGAGGATGGAAATAGAAGATGTGTGGGTGAGAAGGGCGAAGTGTGAAAAGGAGACCACCCTGCCATCTATAATCAAAGGAAAAATGATCCTTGAGGGGAGGCGTGTTAAGGATTGATGATAGGTATTAAAGAGGTTGTAAAAAAAAAGGTGGATGCTTTTTTTGTCTGAATCTTTGACGTCATGATGCTGTGGGATTTTCGTTTACAATAGGCATCCATGTAGACAGGGTTACCAGTCACAATGGCTGTCATCACTGCTCTCTCTCAGCCCTGTAAGACAGCATGGTGTGTCTCATTTCTAGCCCAGTGTGTTTGTCAATCCTCAGCTGGCCCTGCTCCAGCAGCAGACAGATCAGAGGATTATGTAAGCTGGAGGGGCCTTGAGCTAAGTGTGCTGAGAGTTACTCAGAGGTGTGATTTCACAATGTGCGTGCCAAACCATTGCCCAGCCCTCAATACATGAAATAGATGTTGATCACATATCCAGCGGGGTAGCGCGAGAGCAGAAAGAAAGCAAACCAATATTTTTGTTGTGTCTACTCTGTGCTCTTCTTCTTTTTCTTCTCCTGTGTTGTTATTTCATTTATGTGAGTTGAAGGGAGGCGTTATGAATGGAAGATGGATAGAAACAGGTAAAAAGCTGCAATTCATCTTCAAGGAAACTAAGGTGAGTCTGTAAAGAATGTTTTTTTAATAGAATAGAAAGATAGTTTGGCACAGATAATATAGGGTAGATGGCCAGTGGCTATTTTTTATTCACACTCTACTGTTAAAGCAAGACTAAATTGTCAAAGCAATGATCAAACAGGTGAATTGTCACTAACATTGTCCAAAACAAACCATATATACAGTACATATGCATATATGTATGCTGGTACATTAGTTGTTGATGTAGAATGACTGTTGTGACTTAAAACTCTCCCTTGAAGTTCCTGCAGTGACAAGCCCCTGAACTGCGGATGGATGGATGAACACTGGCATCGGCAGCCCTGCCAGCGTGGTGCCCATGCCTTTGAAACAGCCATGGTAAACGTATGCAGCGTGCTATTTTCATCCCTCCGCGGCTGTCAACCTAAATCTGCCTCTCCAACTGGTCATTTTTATCACTTGCCAAAACTGCCAACTGGGGGTAAACTTTTAAGTTAGTTTTTAAATTTCATTTCCCTAGAGTCAAACCGAACAAGAGTCAGCCAGAATTTGCAATGAATTGCCCAGGGGCAAAAATGTTTTGTTTTTTCCCCTGCATCCACTCGCAGAGAAAAAGAAACAAATAAACTAAGAAAGAAAAGGAGGAAGAATCATACACAGACAGTAAGGCGAGTCTACAGACATCCAAACACACACACGCACACACACACACTCACACACACACACACACACACACACACACACACACACACACACACACACACACACACACACACACACACACACACACACACACACACACACACACACACACACACACACACACACACACACACACATTTAAATGCTTTTATTTGGATCTGAAAGGCATCACAAGATAAACAACAAGATCCAAATACTGTGGGAAGAGTCTTTGACATGGTGACAGGTCTACATGGCTCACATACTTCTTTCCATTTATAATACTCACACATTAGGGATATACAAAGCATCTCCTTCTCCATATTTGCATGCTCCCTATGATGGCTGAAACAGAGCAACATTTTGCAAGTCTTTTTGCCTCCTTTTTTTGCAGCCCCACTAGCTGCATCCCCCTGACCACATTCTTATGGACATGGCCTAAGCTTCCAAATACCAGCGTTATTAGCTTACAGTTCCAAGTTCCAAGTTGGTGAATGAGATCTACCAGTGGTTGATATTTCAATAGTTTGGAATAGTAGCAGATGTCCATATACAGATCAAAACAGCAACCTACCTCAAAGATACACACAGATTTCATAACCTCATTTACAATTACAATGTCAGGAGTGTTTGGAATGTTTTTGAAGTAGTCACTGTTAGATGTGTTATGATAGAACCAGTTGAATTTGACAGTGCTGTGCTTGTAAGTCTTGCTATTGTGTCCATAGTTTATCTTTATGCTTTGTTTGCTACTGTTGATAGGTTAACAAACCCTCCAGTACCAGTAGCATCTGAACTTTTATCTACCAAGGCCTGCAATGATTTTGCCTCATTTTTTGAAGACAAAATTCAGAAAATTAGACTAACTGTCAGTGCCTCCATATCAAGTAAGGGATATGTGTTGCCACACTGTCCAGGCAAAACAAATTCCAATATCACACAATTTCATATGATCAACCATAAAAACCTGGAGGACATTATACAACATCTGAAAACCTCCTCCTGTTGCCTTGATATTCTACCAACAGGCCTTTTCAAAAATGTTTCAAATTGTATGTCTTCTGATCTTTTACAGATTGTAAACACGTCTCTACTCTCAGGTATCTTCCCAAAGGCCCTGAAAACTGCAGTCATCAAGCCACTTTTAAAAAAGAACAATCTAGACACGACTTACTGAGCAACTATAGGCCGATATCTAACCTTCCATTCTTAAGTAAAATCATTGAAAAAGCGGTTTTTCAACAACTCAACCTTTTCTTATCACTAAACAATGGTTTTGATGCCTTCCAGTCGGGTTTTCGACCACACCACAGCACTGAGACAGCTCTTGTTAAAGTATTTAATGATATCCACTTAAACACAGATAGTGGCAAAACTGCAGTCTTAGTATTACTTGATCTCAGTGCTGCATTTGACACGGTCGACCATGACATATTACTACACCGATTAGAAAACTGGGTTGGCCTTTCTGGCTCAGTCCTAAACTGGTTTAAATCCTATTTAAAGAATAGGGACTACTTTGTATCTATAGGTAATTATACATCTGAGCATACAAATATGACATGCGGAGTTCCCCAAGGCTCCGTTCTGGGGCCTCTTCTGTTTAACATCTATATGCTTCCACTGGCTCAGATTATAGAAAACAACAAAATATGTTACCACAGTTATGCGGACGACACACAAATTTACATAACCTTATCGCCAGGAGACTATAGTCCTATACAAACACTGACTAAGTGCATTGAACAAATTAATGACTGGATGTGCCAGAACTTTCTTAAATTAAATGAAGAAAAAACTGAGGTGGTTGTTTTTGGAGCAAAAGAGGAACGATTGAAAGTCAGCGCTCAGCTTCAAACGACAATGTTAAAAACAACAGACAAAGCCAGAAATCTTGGTGTAATTATGGACTCAGACCTGAATTTCAACAGCCACATTAAGACAATTACAAAGTCATCCTATTACCACCTTAAGAATATATCAAGGGTAAAGGGACTTATGTCTCAGCAGGACTTGGAAAAACTTGTCCATGCTTTTATCTTCAGTAGACTGGACTACTGTAACGGTGTCTTTACAGGTCTCCCTAAAAAATCAATCAGACAGCTGCAGCTGATTCAGAACGCTGCTGCTCGTGTCCTCACTAAGACCAAGAAAGTGGATCACATCACTCCAGTTCTGAAGTCTTTACACTGGCTTCCTGTGCCTCAGAGAGTTGATTTCAAAATCCTTCTGCTAGTTTATAAATCATTAAACGGTTTAGGTCCAAAATACATTTCTGACCTGCTAGTCAACTACGAACCACCCAGACCTCTCAGATCGTCTGGGACAGGTCTGCTTTCTGTCCCCAGGGTCAGAACTAAACAGGGAGAAGCAGCATTTAGTTTCTATGCTCCACATATCTGGAACCAACTTCCAGAAAATTGCAGGTCCGCTGCAACTCTCAGTTCTTTTAAATCAAGGCTGAAGACCTTTCTTTTTGATGTTGCTTTTGGTTAAATGACTATCCATTTCTTATACTTTCGTTGCTTATTTTATCTGCTTTTATATTTTTAACTGTTTTTAACTGCTCTTTAATGTTTCATTTCTGTCCAATGTTTTCATTTCTGTCCATTTCTTATACTTTCGTTGCTTATTTTATCTGCTTTTATATTTTTAACTGTTTTTAACTGCTCTTTAATGTTTCATTTCTTATACTGCACTGTAACTTTTATTCTTGTATTTTGATTGTCTTCATGTAAAGCACTTTGAATTGCCCTGTTGCTGAAAAGTGCTATACAAATAAAGCTGCCTTGCCTTGCCTTGCCTTTTGCAAGTCCTTTACAACCAGATCAACCAAACGGTCATGTCTGGCCACATACAGTCCTTTATAATTGTAGCACACACACACACACACACACACACACACACACACACACACACACACACACACACACACACACACACACACACACACACACACACACACACACACACACACACACACACACACACATACAAACAATGCATGGTACTTTTCTTTTACACAAAAAATAGACTCACATAATATTATTATTACATATTATATTATTACATAATCTATCTATCTATCTATCTATCTATCTATCTATCTATCTATCTATCTATCTATCTATCTATCTATCTATCTATCTATCTATCTATCTATCTATCTATCTATCTATCTATCTATCTATCTATCTATCTATTTGTCTGTCTGTCTGTGCAGGAAGAGTCAGGCAGCCGTAATGGCAAGGCAGCACTTGTTAGAGAGGTAATATCAGGGTATAAATAAATCCTCTGTATCACAGATGGAGGAAAGAAAGAGAGTGAGCATAAAGAGAGCCATCCATCAGTCTCCCAGGGGAGCGGGACAAATTAAAGCCCATAAAAGGGCCTCATTACTGGGGGCAGCTCTCCTGTCTCAGCCTCCCTCATCCTTCCACATCACCTCTCTAGCTCTCTCATTCTCCCCTTCTATTTCTCTCTCTCTCTCTCTCTCTCTCTCTCTCTCTCTCTCTCTCACACACACACACACACAAAACACCATAACTACTACCACTATCAGGGGGAAATTATACACATAAAACACTAAGGGATCCAGTACTGCTGCTAATATGTCCATATGACAATGTCCACGGGCACTCGCTGATTCATTCCACACCATTGTGGCGAGCACACACACACACACACACACACACACACACACACACACACACACACACACACACACACACACACACACACACACACACACACACACACACACACACACACACACACACACACACACACACACACACACACAGAGAGAGAGAGAGATTATTTGCATATTGTATTTTAATTGATTGTTATAGCAGGTGATGAAACCACTTTATGACTGTTTTCATGCTTTTGATCATTCGGACTTATGAGGGCTTATACATTTGCATTTTAATTATTTTTTATTTAGTGTTGTGGAAAGGTGCAAACCACAGAGCTCTTTACACATTTAAAACTACAGGAAGACTCAATGAAAGGGTAATCTTTACATATACTGCACTTGTTTACATTCAGGACTGAGCCCAGTTAATGTGCCAATAATGCTATGGTCATTTTTCCGGTTGTACTGTAAATCAACTGGAATTGAGAATCCTCACTTACTGTAAAAACTAAAACTGAAAAAAGAATTGTTCCCAACCTACACTGAGATTTTGGTAATGCAATGTTTTACCGAAGTACGATTAGACGGCCCAAGCTGGACAACCAATCAGTTATTAAAGTTTCCCAATGATCAGATGCATCTTGAATCTTCTCACTAAAACATTATCAAGCACGGCAGCTAGATTCTCGCAATATCACAAGATTACGTGATAATCGCGGGATCACGAGATCAAACGAAAAACCATCTTGTCAGGCTTCAAGTAATGTGTTTGTGTCCGAACCACTGTGACTCGGACCAATCAGTGTCCTGTAAGGAGCTACTGGCATCTACGGGTGTGCTTTAGGTGTGTGTGACGACATAGAGAGGCGACTGATTGTTCAAAACAACCTCCTAAAGAGGTTAGCATAGAGCTGTGACAGCATCAGTTATATCAGAACTGGGGGGTATTTCTTCATTGAAAGAAGAGCAAAGAACTGCATGGAAAGCTTTTCTCAATGGAAAAGATATGGATCGTTGATCTGATTGGTTGAAGTTATCCCGTGACAGATGGATAGACAGATGCTTTATTACCTTTTCCAAACAGTTTCCAATGACAGCTTTTCAGATAGTTCTGTGTAACAAACCATCTGATACGTCAGTGTCAGTTCCATCTATAGTTAAAACAATCATCAGACACAGCCCAACCCTGGATTAAGTTATGTTGTGTTTTTATACTGTATTTTATTTGTTTTCCTACAATATCCACTAGGGCTGCACGATATGAGGAAAATATCTAATTGCGATTATTTTGACTGATATTGCGATTGTGATATGATTCATGATATTGGAGGGAATGATCATTTTTGTATTATTGTTGTCATTTTCATTGAAAGTTACAAAAACATTTTCTTTTGAAATGACTATAGTGTGATTTTTTTGCGAGAATCTGTACCAAACAGAGATTTTTTCTTAAGTCTGTAGGATACGATTTGTAGGCCGGGACGTCGCTGCAGCTCCACAATACTTGATTCAGAATAGTTTGACACATATTTTGCCTTTTACAAATATTGCGCCCCCCTGCGATTTGGGTATTGCGATAAAATTGTGATTAATTGTGTAGCATTAATATCCACACTTTTTTTACGTGCTTGGTTAGGAAAAGATTTCGGTCTTGACTGAATAACGACAAAGTCAATGTATAGACGAAGCATGCTGCAGGATGCCTTAAAACCACAATCACTCCTTAACCTTAAAGGTGCTCTGTGCAGTTTAATTGTAAACAAACAACTTGATGTTTAGATTGAGCAGCTCTCACCAAAATGCATTGTGTAAACCCTTGAAGCCTGTCAAATGCATTGGTTGCATTTTCTTCCACATAATACATTTGATGAGCTGATTTATTTGACATTTTGAAACCCCCATTACTTACATCTATGAGCAGCCAGTCTTCTTCTTCTCTGCTTTTGCTTGCAAATTTATGATTTTAGTGCGTTACTACTGTACTTTCAACAGATAGATAGATCAGTGCAAAAGAACCATTAGTGGGAATGTCTGTAGCATCAAAGTATCGGTACCAGCTCAAGACATAGAAGGCTCTATAGCACTACTAGTTGTGAGTCACTCATTGTTTAACATAGTTTCTTGAAGTAAATGTTTAAGTAGCCTTCACATAAAAACACAATGGACGTAAGATGAATGCTTTGTAATCCACCCCGACCTTGCCAAACATATTTGGTAAAGCAAATTTGAAGTATACAGTAAATGCAATTTTTTTAGGAAACAAGGTTACTAAAAATATATCTGAATGTAGAAAAATGGTGCTCCTCAGTGTGGCTGACAACCATACTGTAGAATTCCAAACCGACAGCGTCTACCATCACACAAACACAGAGACAAGGACAAGGATGAAGAAGAAAAGAGCGACCTGTAATGAGAGCAATAAGCAGAGAGGCTGAGGAAAGTAGCTCTGGGACCCTTGGTACAACCAAAGCCCCATTGGCTTTCTTTCCCTCCACAACACCACCAACAATGCCTTGTTTTCTCCCTCAGAAATTAGCCTACAGACTAAGTACAGAGTTATGTGCGGCTTCTTATTTCATTATAGGCCCCGTCTAAATAAAAGAAATTCACCATCAATACGGGCGAAAGTATCTGCTGAATCCCATGAAATCCCTGACATGAATTATTGACAGTCTAGTGGGACTAAGGGAATGGGGCTGGAGTTGAAGCCTGAGAGCAACCATGGTGAGGAGAAGCTTTAATATATCTATTTCTGTGTCTGTGTGACGTATTGCAGCCCCCTCCTCCCCCCAGCAAACCAGCATCACAACTATCATCTCTCCATACACATAAGCACACACACACCGCGAGCACCACCTAATGCAGCGAGCAACCTCGTCGTAAATTTAAATCACCCCAGGTTGAGTTAACAGCTGGCCAGGAAACTTTGAGGGCACAATTAAAACGCTGAGCGAAACTCAGTGCCTGTTTACTCTGAGAAACCTTGTCAAATTACACTTTGACATCTCGTATTACGGCAGCGTGAAATGAGAAGGGTTGATAGGATGTAAATCAGAGAAAGCTAGATGAGATGGTAGAGCTCTTGAGGGGATTCATTCCAGCATTCACCCGCGGAGACGCTAGAAAGAGGCCTGTGTAACGTCTCACTTTATTTTCCACAACGCAATGTGAGGCCCCACTTTCTACTTTTGTCTTTCAGCTCACTTTCACACACAAACTGCATACTCAATGATTATTTGCATTAAATTATTAATATGCCAATGGTAACTGTGCTGGGCTTTGGAGTCGGTGCAACCAGCGCACATTCTTTCAAGATGAACATGGCAAGAAGGAACTTCAGAGCTGGTAGTCCTCATTTAAATCAAGTAAGAAAACAAGACACTATTGATTCCATGCTCTCTTACGAACATTGGTTTGGCTTGCCTTCCAAAACATCATTTTTTTGCAAGGGGGGTCCCAATAGAGCTCAAAACAAAGAGGACAGACGTGTTTGAGGGTAATACTCTTGTGCACAGTGTGAGGCATGCACTAACAAGGAGGAGCAGACAAAAAACAGATGTTGCAAACTTCATCCATAGTTGCGAAGCTTCTACCTATGTGGCCACACATTCAGGGACAAAATATAAACAACTCAAACAATGCCAGGACAGCCATATATTCAAATATGCCAATACAAAGATGTCTCACCAAGAACGTCCCAACTGCCAACGGTATTGGTACAAATTTCAGGTAATAATAAAAAATAAAAAATCAGGCACAATTTCCACCCATCAACATGGCAGTGTTTGTTTGATTTTAACCTCAGAATTCAACACTTTTCAAAAACAATCCGCGTTCATTTCTCCATCATCTTCACAATAATGTAAACCAAGTTTGACGGTATGGTACAGGACAAAGCAGAGTCTGACTCGCTCGGCTCACGATCAGTAGAAAGGAAAAACTCTGGCGTCTAATTGATGGTGCTGCTGTGACTGCTGCCCTTCAGAGAACAAGAGCTTATTATTCGCCCGTTGATGATTTGACACAGTTTGATCTGCACATACCCAATTGCAGGGCTTCTGCATCAGGGTTTGTTTACGGTTTGACTGATCAAAGGGCCCCCGCATGTCTCTTTGTTTGTTTCATGTACGCGCACAGAGGGACAGTTTGATTTTTATTACAGTAGTGTGAAAATTGTAAATTTTGAGTCCATTTGATGAACTGAATATATTTATAAAACACCTAGCTTTGGGAGAGGCCTGGCCTTGACTTACTGCACTGCACAGTGTTTTCAAATAAGAAAAGCAAGTTTTACCCATTGAACTGAGGAATCCTAGAAGCGCTACACCATGTGTTCATGTGTGTTTTTGATCACAAAAATTCAAGTTTGGAGTGATTGAATTTCGGTAAAAAAAATTTAAAAAAAATCCACTACTGCATGAGCAGATGTAATGAGAATGGCCTGAACCTTAGACTGTCAATGAAGAAACAAACAGAATCCAGTTTATCACAACTAAGGGCTTAGTTTTCATAACTTTGGCCAATGTTTCTAACGGTTATTATGACACAATTGTACTTGTAATAAGATCTTAAAACACAGTGACAAGTCAGACATGGTAAGAAATACAAGAGTTCAGATGATAGACAGGTTGTAAACAAGCCAAAAGTTGTGTGAGATTATCTTCATTTTCTCTTCCAAATAAGTTTGGTTTACTTCAGACTTTCATTCAATATATTCAAGGTTCATTCAATATATTCAGAATAAGATTCATTCAATATATTCAAACTTTATATAATAATTTCCTAAACGGCA